>CM032635.1:3581049-3772582 GCA_019097785.1 Fraxinus excelsior
GGGTATCTCATTACTAAAGTCTTAAATTCCGTGTTTGCATACCTAGCTTGGTAAAAATCTTAATCAGATAATTACATTAGGTTTTAAAAACCCATTAATGGTAAGCATCTCAAATGCAGGTAGAGGAGGGTCATTGGTTAATGCAGATAAGGATTACATATTGATAGTAAATAATCTATGAATGAGAACTTGAAATCCTTCATTATCGTTCTCGAAAGAATTAGGTTGTACCAGAAATAAAGTAAATTGGGCTTCTTATCAACAATCTTACAGCACTAAAAAACACAGACATTATGCCTATATTTGGCCCCCATTTTTTCATTTTTTCAAAACTCATTTCCAACCACACATTCTCCTGTAAAATGATATTACAAGTAAATCAAATAGTTTTCCTTACTTTTTAACCATGCAATCTTCAACAAAACACTATTCAAAAATGCAATTTTTGCCCAACAATGGGGCTCAAACAAGGGCGTATAAAAATTACTAGTAACTAATATCTGCGTATTTCAATGCTGGCATTGTCATCCAAATGAGGCCCGAATTAAACACAAACTTAGCCCCTGTTTGAAATCCATTTTTAGGTAAGTAGAAATTTTGAAATAGTGATTGATGTGAGAATGTGTGGTGAAAAAGTAATGAAAAGTTTTTGATTTGTGTGTAATATTATTTTATTTGGAGAATGTGTGGTTGAAATGAAGAATGAGAAAGAGAAATTAAAGGGTGTCAAACGGGAGCTTATTCTACGTTAATTTTAGACGTAACTAGTGGTAAAATAGTTGACACTTTATTTTCTTCTTAATGCTTGGAATATGAGTAGTTCTTGATCAAAGCAACCTCGGTTATATCCAAGTTATCGGAGAAACAACGTGACAAGTCACAATCTTACTTGAATCGTATAACAATTTTATTTGTTAGACATTCCCCAGAGCAACAGCATTATGTCTTGTTATTGATGCAAGTAAATAGTGATATTTTGAGAGGCTAGTGAAAATTATGTTGTTATATTTAAAATCAAAGAATGCTTGCCTATTAATAGTTATTATTTAGGAATAAAGCGAAAATCAATAGAAAATGACCAGACTAAAGCAACCTAACTTAAAATTTTGTAAAATATCAGAAAATTCTCAAATCAATAATTTAATTTATCAATGATGTTCAAAACAATAAGTAGCCTTGATTTACATATGATTTACCGTTTAGCCCTCAAAAGCTAGATAACAAAAAAATAAAACATTACTTGTTTTGTTAAAAATCTGATTAAGTAAACGTCCTAGAATTAAAAGATCTTCATCGTATTTTCACACCATTCAGGGCCTTTTTGCCCGGCTCAGAGAGGCAAGTAATAGCACATAATACAAAATATGATCCAAATAGTGAACATAATTGCGAATTACCAAAATCTGAAATGAGCATGTTATAGTAACTCAAAAGTAGATGAAGAACAATATAGTCACCTTCCATGGGATGCGTTTGTTGGCTATCTGCAACTATAAGCATCAAACACCAGCATAAACACAAAATTAAACTTGCTCCACTTTTAGCAGAAGTTGGCTGGGGCCTCTCAAGACAGCCCATTTTCCCAAGATTGTCAAATATCTTAACACTTGTCTCCCACCTTATAGATCAACATAAAATGAAATCTACACTCAACAACTGTTTCAAATATAATCAACATAGCTAATATTCGAAAATGAAAATTAAAAAAAGTCAATTTTCAACTAAACCAGAAAAACCCCTTTAAAAGGCTGAAAGTTTAAACCAAGAACAGACAAATAAAGAATATTGAAGCCAAAAGTATAAGTTACACAACCCAATTTAAAAAAAAAATAAAAAAAAAACCGACAAAGTATAAAACATTCTTTAACAACAAAAAGGGACACCAAGAAAGTAGAATAATATGGAAATAAATTTGTATGGAACACTTACAGGTACTGCAGATATTTCGCAGTTTGAAAAATGGGCTTTGAATTTAGATAAAACCCGGAGGTTTAGAAAGAATAGTCACCATTGGATGGTGGTTAAGATTTGTAGACAAATGAATTTTGATGGTGAGGATGATGAGCAAAGCAGCCATCTTTTTCAAATACTGAATTAAATACGCGAACTCTAGCAAATAGTGGGCTGGCGCCCTTTTACTTTATTTATTTTAATGGAACTGTTATCTTGACTTTTGTTGCAGCTGTAGTTGAACGGCCATTATATATATAACTGAATTATAAGACGACGATAGTGAAATATGAAAGGAGGGAGGTGGAATCTTCTTAGTTCACATTCTCACCGTTCTTGTTCAAGACAAATTCTTGAAGGTTTCAAACAAGTGAGTAGGTGTTCGCGTTGACAATAAAACCACTAGGAAGCTTTTTTGGATAAACCTCCTTGGACAAGGCATTGACCGGAGTCGTCGACAATATTGATATTGTCAAAATTTGAGTAATAGTTTTAAAAAAATAAAATTTTGAAATTAATGAATATAATGTTAACAAGGACCAAACTAGATTGTACATATAGTATGATTCTTGATAGTGGTGGGTGATAGGTGGAGTGAATTGCCTATTTGGTCACTGAACTTTCAGTCATGCTTTCAAGGGGTTACTGAACTTTCAAAATCACATAAATCGTCACTGAACTTTGTAAAATGTTTCCACGAGATCACTGAACTTTGTAAACAAATCTTTCCGAAAAATTGGTGCGTGACAAGTGATTACCCAATCCCTAACTAAACAAAAATATAATATTTCCAAGTCATTGTTGCCCTTACAGACTGTAAGGTCTTAAATTAAATTATATTGAAGATTTCTTTTGATTTGAAAATTATTGGATAAATTAAATTTAAGTTTATTTTTCATTGAAGCGTGTTTTTTCGGCTAATTGAACGGTACCAAAGTCTAAACACGTTTTGTGACTAGTGAGGTTTGGTAATTAGTCAATTTAAGATGAACAACATGATTACTAGAAAAATTCAAAGGCAGAAGGACACAGTGCAATTATTTATATGTAATAAACGTACATATTTTCGGCCAATGAATTGTGAACTTGTATTTGAAAGTAAGAAAAATCAAAGTCTGTATAATAAATATAAATCAATGAAACAAAAAATGACATGTGCATGGAAAGTTTCAACGAGAAGATAATTTACAACTCTTGTTAAATCAATCGTATATAACAACTCTTGTTAAATCAATCATATATGTGGCCCGTTCGGTAGGGATTAAATCAAATTAAAATTGAAAAATCAGTCGTTATTGTTGACTTTTATTAGACGAGTGTGACCTAATAACGACCATATTTTCAATTTTAATTGGATTCTAATCCCTACCGATCGAGGCTATAGCATGTGTTTGACCCCCATTTTTTTTTTAGAAAGAATCAATTTTTGAATAGTGATTGATGTTAGAATGTGTGGTAGAAAAGTGATGAAAAATTATAGATTTGCATGTAATATTATTTTGTTTGGAGAATGTGTTGTTGAAAATGAATACTATAGAAAAATGAATGGATAAAAATGAGAAAGAATTTAGCTCAAACATGGGCATAATTTCAAGTGAGTCCAATTGTAAGGGGGTGTTCGGTAGGGATTAAAATTAAAAAATTAGTTGTTATTGTTGACTTTTATTAGACGAGTGAGACCCAATAACGGTCATATTTTTAATTTTAATTAGATTTTAAGCTGTAGCGAACATGCCCTAAATAAGAATAAACTCAATATTGTATTTTATTTTATTTTAATTTATTTAGATCTCTTCTTAAGGAACTTATCTCTGCATAATAATAATAATACACAACATATTGCATGAATTATGTTATACAGTGTATTTTAGAAAATTTACGTTGAGAATGAAATTGAAGAGAAAGCAAGATTTTAAACTTTTAAGACAATATACTGATTGGTCTAAGTAGGACACCCGACCTATTACGGGCACCTTTAGGGATTAGCGTGTGAGATTGCGATCAACAAACTGATGCATGAAACTCACCCCTCGCTCTGCATATTTTCGACACTATTATATAGTGGCGGATTTAAGGGGAGCTTAGGCCAACCTCAGTCGGTTTCAATTTTTGGGTCATGTTTGACATTCATTCTCATTTTTTTCTCTATTTTTATTTCAATTACACATCCTCCAAATAAAATAATATTACATATAAATCTAAATCTTTCTATTACTTTTCAACCACACATTCTTTCGTCAATCCATATTTCAGAATTCAATTTTTTTTATTTTTTTATTTTTTCAAAAATGGGTGACAAACACAAGTTTAGTGTGTAATTTTTTTTATTATTTGTAAAAAAAAAAATGTGGAATTTTTTGTCAGCACATTAACGAGTTGAATGGGCCAGTATATGGGCAACAACACTATTGATCCATTTAGCCCTCGTGGTAGGCGGAAAGAATCGTATTTGGCTATTTGCCCTATTATAAAAAGCTATTTCACAAAATACTACGTCATGGTATATATCTTTGAAATACTGTACAATGCGTGAATAGTAATTAAATATATTGCCTTTCAAAATCATAGCCCAATTCATTTCTCATGTTTTTGAATTTCCCAGATATTACGCCTTCATTCAATTACTCAAGAAATTCAAAATTAAGATGTGTATGTTTTAGCATCGGTGCCGAGATTCTTATACAGATTTCTCTCCGCTGTCATATATGGAAGATATATCAGCCTCCGACTTTTTTGGTCACATTGATATTGATTCACATTTCCGTGATATTGCGCTTTCTTATATACTTTATATGTTTTGAAAATAAAAATATATATGTCCGAAATTTATATAATTATAATTTGGGTACAAAAAATCGTCTATGATATGAAAGTATTTCCAGATTTTTTTTATGTATTTACGTAATTGATGTTCCCCAAAGATTTATGGGATAGTTCGGTGTGAATTTACACTCAGTTTAAACTTTGTTTTTGATTACTGTAGTTTGGACATTTCTTTTTGGGGTCAATAACCTCCACAAACTTAGATGAATTGCCTATGTGCTAGGTCTTGACAGAACCTAACGACGATCGACGTTTCGGAGTATACATTGAAAGTGTAACTTTCACTGTTTGCTGTACCCATATAGATTCGAGAGAAAATCTACAATTTAGATCTGTAGCGGGGGGTGTCATATCACATTTTTTTCTTATTCTTTCCTGAACACACATTTGATCAACTCTTTTGAAATGCCATAATTGAAGTTAATGTTGAACTTGAAAATAGTACTACGACTAAATTTTCTTGATTTCAGTGGTGGATGGTGTTTATTGTATATCGGAATAGGGTTTATTGGACAACTAAGCTCTTATCACGTTGAAAGGAAGACCTTGAGATGTATTTTTCGAATCAAAATATGGGCTAAAGATTAAGCTAAATCCGTGATCAAATAATGTTTTGAAATGATTTCGAGATTTCGATCAATCGGGGTTCATGATAGGATCAATATTCAGAAAACATGTAAAACTCAATATTGGGGATTTTGAATCATGGACGTATGGGTATGGCGTGTTTGGTGGATTATAATTAAATTGCACCATAAGGGTAGGGCATGTTTAGTGGAGTAAAATCAGACACCATGTTTAGATAGCAGGAGACGAATAATATTTCACATTTCATTTTTACTACCTTAAACCGGTAATTATTGAATATTCAAAATTTAAAAAGTAATATTTAAATATTTATTAAATACTAGGTAGATGATGCAATTTCCATTTTAACGAAGATGAGAGTCATGTGACACTCACCAGGCCCATTATAGAGATTTAAGTTGAATTACGTGGTCCGTAAAACCGGGGACCATTTGAATAGCTTTAATGAACTTGGGCCTAGTCACCATAATCTGGCACATCCATCTCGGTCGAGGGCACCATGAGGTCTTTGTGTCGATCGAGCCCAGTATAATATCATAACTAAGAGGCTAAGTTTCACCCATTTCAAATTTTAAAAATAAGGTTTAAAATTCCAAATCTCACATTTTTTAAAAATTTTATTTATAAATTAATTAATTAAACATATATTTTATTAATTAAATATATTAAGGTCACAATTCCATATAATTTAGTCACAAATTCTATATAATTGGTCACATATTATTAATTGGTTACAAATCACAAATTTTACATATCACAAATTATTTTACGGTCTTAATTCAAAAATTTTATAGGTCACAATTTGTTCATCGATCACAAATCAAAAATTGAAACGTCACAAATTATTTTACGGTCACAATTCAAAAAATTTATATGTCACAATTTGTTTATCGGTCACAAATAAAAAAATTATAGGTCACAAATCAAAAAAATTATAGGTCACAAATTATTTTAACGTCACAATTCAGAAATTTTATAAATTACAATTTGTTCATCGGTCATAATAAAAAAAATTGAAACATCACAATTTATTCATCGGTTACAAATCACAAACATTATAAGTCACAACTTAGTAGACAATCACAAATTATCAAATTATCGGTCACAAATTAACAATTTTTTAGGTTATACGTAATTTTTTTGTCACAATTTATCTTTTTCATTGATCAAATATTGTCTATCGATTGCAGATTAATAAATTTAATTATCACGAACAACCAAATAATATGTGATCACCACCAACACTTATGACTAGAACCTTGCCACTGCCACCAATAACATGGCAACCAAAATCCCGTCGTCGAAACCACTACCACTTCACGACAGCAAATCATCATCTAAAAATATCGACATCATCAGGACCATCACTACTTACAACCACCGTACCACGACCACCACTAAAACTAAAATAACAGAACCTCCTCCACCACCACCGCCGCCGCCACACCCATCCTACAACCCAAAAAAAATCCCCAACCCTACCATTATCATCGTCGCCACCAGAACTACCATCTCTTCTATCTTCATCTCAACCATCAACCCCACCAAAAAATCTCCAAATCCCCATCGCCATCGCCACCACGACCACCATACCAACCACGATACCACACCATGACCACCAACCTCCAAAATCAGCACCACCAACAATCGCAAACACAACCAAAAAAACCCAGAGATAAAATGGCCGCCCACATCGCACCACCGCCACGCTAAAAATGACCAAAGATCTACAACGTCACGCCCACACCGCACCACCTCCACACCCACACCACCACCAACACCATTTACACAAACACACGTCACGGCATAAAGAAAATAGAGAAGGGGAGGAGGGAGAGGAAAGAGAGAGCAGCGGCAACAATGTATCATCACCTTGCCTTCTTTAAAGACACTTTTACTTTAGTGTCGGGTTACCGTTGTCTACTTTTAATGTCTCCTTAAAAAAAAAAAAAAAAAAAAAAAAAGCATTGTAATTCAATAAAAGGACAAAATCGTATTTGGTGAAAAAGACACCATGAATTGATGGGACAACTACTTCATTGATTTTGATTTATCTTTGAAAAAAAAAAATTAATTGTGAGAGGGTTCCGCACGTCTATTACAAGAACTGATTTTTCGTTTCTTCAAAAAAATTCGTCCCTGTCGAAGCTTAAATTATATTGAACTAAAAATAAGTGTTTGTTTGAGAGCGTTGAAATTATAATTTAGAGTCCCACAAATTTTGATCAACTTAAATTATAATTCAAACCTTAAATTATAACCATCCAATTTTATAATTGGTGATACTATAGCCACTTAATTTGATTTTATTTTATCGTGGTCACCCAACTTTATACTTAGTGTCACCATGACCGTCCAATTCGATTTTATTTCACAAAGATCACCCAATTTCATATAATATTCACAATGGCCACCCAACTTCTTTTCATAATTTTTATTAATTTTAAAAGGGTTAAATAAAAAGTTACTTATTTAAAAATAGTTACTTAAAAAATAAATAAAATAAAATAAAGTTACTTAGAAAAATAAAATAAAATAAAACTTATTTAAAAAAAAACTTATTTTAAAAGACGCGTTTTTAGATTTAAAAAAGCATTTATTTATTTATTTATTTTATACATAATATAAAGTTATCGTTTTACCCATTTTAAAATTAGTGAAAATAATTTGAGTGATTATGGTGAAACATTATATAAAATTAGGTGATCATGATGATATGTTATATAAAATTAGGTAATCATGGTGAAATAAATTCAAATTGGTTGGCGATGATGACACTAACTATGAAATTGGGTGACCATTGTGAAATAAAATCAAATTGAGTGACCATGATGACATTAAGTATAAAGTTGGATGACCATTAGTAAATTTAATTCTTTGAAATAGTAACTTTTTGGAGAGCGTATAATTAAAAAATAAGAAAAAAAATTAAATTTATATGTAAAATTATTTTATTAAACAACGTGTTGTTGAAAATGAGTTTTAAAAAATGACTTTTGAGAAAAATAGAGCTCAAATAGGGGCTTAATCTTTATTTCTTCAAAATTATTCTCTCAATTCCATTTTAAATTATGCCCTGTTTGATCTCATCATTTTCAAAATACATTTTTAATATATTATTTTCAACCATACATTATTCAATAAAATAATATTACACGCAAACTCAAAACTTTTTATTTTTTATTTTTTAACTACACATTCTTTATCAAAAAATTTGGATTTGCATATAATATTATTTTATTAAAAAATGTGTAGTTAAAAAAGAAGAGATAAAAAAATGAATTTTAGAAATAATGTGTATCAAACAAGGGCTAAGTGTTTGCTTGATAAAATTTTATTACTTTTCCAACTGATCAAATTTCAATTTCAATTATAAATTTTATAGAACCTACAACTTTTATCAAAATACGATATAACTTTTATGAAAGGCTCTGTTAATTAACCCTAGAGTTTATAAGACTTAATTTGAATGATTATATGTAGTTTTCTTTAATCGTTTCAATTTTTAGATTAAATGATGAACGTGGTATTTCCTACTACCTAAAGCTCGATCTAACATTCTTGAACAAATATTCATATTTTTAAACGATCTACTATCTTGTTAGAAAATGGCAAGAATAAAATACAACATTGCTTAACGGTAGAGACAAATATCAACACAAAGGCTTAAGAGTCGATATACTACCGTTAATAATGTTAACGTTTGTCATATTGAAATTCAAGTCTCAATATGATGTTAGAGTTAATCAAAAGATTTGGATCCAAATCTTGTGCACATGTTGGCATTTAATGAGAAAAAATGAGCCCCAAACCAGGCACGAGACAATGTATCGAAGATATAATTTGAATAATTAGTGCGATTTTCTATAACAATTTCAACTTTTTTTTTTTTCTAACACTCTTAATAACTTAAACTTTTCAATAAACTCTTCGATTATATTTAAGATTTAGGCTCCGTTTAATTCGCATTATTGTAGAATGAGAATGAAAAATATAGCCGTTATGGGATCACGCACAAGAGATAAAAATTTAAATTTGAAGGATTAATGTGATGTATAACGGTCATATTTCTCATTTTAAGTAGAAATATATGGGAAACAAACGGAGGCTTAGATTTTCAGTTGAGTAACATGTTATTTAATTATTTGCATGACCGTATGTATAATTTTGTTAGGTGCCAAGATCTCATAAAGTAAATACAATCAATTTAACATATTATATAAAGAATGACATGACATGTATGAAAAGAAGATATGCAAAATATCTTTAATGTTTCTTAAATAATTATAGATTTTTCAATAAAATAATATTACACGCAAATGTAAAACTTTCTCTTATTTTTTAACCAAATATTATTCAATAAAATAGTATTCCAAAATACATTCTAGACAAAAAAGGAACTCAAACATGAGCAAGATATTGTGGAAAAAAAGAAGAATTATTAAAATCTTTTGAGTGATCAGTCAACAATGTGATACAACTCGATATTTTAGACAAATCGCTCAATAATATAACTTTTCTTAATTTGGATTGTTCTAGTCAAACAAGGTCACACTATTCAACGTCGAGCTAGTTCAACCTTCAAATAAACCGTTGTCCCCTAAAAGCCAAAAAGATTTGTTGGAATTTAATTTAGAGAACGAAAATAAATTTAGTTAGGTATGAAAAAATGACTTTCGTGTCAACTTTAACTAAATATTCAGACTTGATCCGATAGTCAAATTATGAATATAAATATACTAACTTATTCTACTCATTGAGTAGATTGTTGTGGTATATATGAAATCTCAAAATCAATTACGAATAAATCAAAAATCACGGTCCAAAGTTGGATGAGACGAGAAAATACGGGCTGAAACAATGGCTAACTCTATCGCTCTCCTATCACTCCAGTAAGCTCGAGCAATGAGACAATTGCTCGAGCGACAGGTGACGAGAGAAGTTATGATGAATATGTGTTATTGTTGCTCGAGCGAGAGGCCAGCGACAGCAAATGTTGCGATCTTTGATAAATGTTGCTGAGTTTGAGGCGCGTCATTTCACTCAAAACATTTCCTCCTCCATATATGTAGGACCATTTGGACGTTCATTATGCATCCCATATCATTTTTCATTGATCATTACATCAAAACTCTTGCAAAATACTCTCCAAAGTCATCTCAAAACCATTTTCTTGCAAAGAGAAAATTTTAGTTCCAAGTTCGTTGTTACTTGTGGTTTGAAGTATTTCTACCACAAGTTGTATCCGTTGTATCTTAGGAGACAAGTGCCGTAGTCCGTTGCATCGTTGTGGGGCAATATTGTCTTAATGACAAAATTTTTTTCACTTGCCTTAGATTTTGATCTTCACCTCATTTTCTTTTTCCTTACCTTATTTCTTTCTATTTTCTAGAGTGTAATTACACTACTGCGAATATAACTTAAACATTTTATTTGTCTAAACAACCATTTACATATATTAACACATCAACAAGATTTAAATGAAAAAGCCACTTTTAGTGAGATAAAATTAAAATCTTTATACAACTCAAATAAGCTCCGTATGAATATTTCTATTTTCCTCAAGCATCCTCCAATGGCTAACAGCAGAGTATCTCTTGCCATGGAGAGAACTCGGCAGTGGTGTTGAACTCCAATTTTTCTTTCTAATTCATTTTGATAATCCTATTCTGATTTTTTGCTCTTTTTTTTTTTTTTTGTTCAAATTACAGGGTTTTTTCTCAAGAAATTCCTACTGATGTTATTGTTGAAGTAGGAGAAGTCAATTTCTCTCTTCACAAGGTACGTTGAAGAACACTAATCTTGAAATTCGATTTTGCTTGAAATTTATAAAAGTTGAATAGCTCGTTTGAGTTTTTTGGGCTCATTCAGTGTAAAAAGTTTCAAGAAAAGTAGTAGCTCGAATATTTTTGCCTTGATTATTATTTTTCGTATTTAAGCTTGGAATGTTACAAAGATAGATCTTATCTACTGGCATGAGTAAATTATTTTCATCTACTTATGATGGCAGTTCGTGCTTATCGCGAAGAGCAATTACATAAGAAAACTGATTACTGAATCAAAAGAAGCTGGTTTGGCAAGAATAAACCTCTCCAACGTCCCTGGAGTACCTGAAATTTTCGAAAAAGCTGCAAAATTTTGCTATGGAGTGAATTTTGAGATCACGGTACACAACGTGGCAACCCTCAGATGTGCTGCTGAGTATCTACAGATGACTGATATGTATTGTGACAATAATCTCTGCAGTCGGACCGAGGATTTCCTCTCTCAAGTGCCGTTAAGCAGTCTTTCGGGCGCCGTGGTCATCCTGAAATCATGTGAAGATCTACTTCCCATGGCTGAAGACCTCAAGATTGTACAAAGATGTGTCGATGTTGCAAGCGCTAAGGTACTTCTCACGGTTCAATGAAACTTAAGCCTTTACAACATAGAAAGGTCATGAATCTTGAATTCAAGTCTTGCTGCCATTTATTTATAAAAATCGTGCATGTGTTAGGCATTTGATGGAAAACGAACCTAATTGATAAGATAAAATAAGTTTTATTGTCTCTTTAATAGTTTAAACTTTTAGAAGAAGCGGTTTGACACAGATAAGTTTAAAGTCCTGTCATTACATGTATTTTTTAGTTAACTATTGGTGAGTTCACACGTGTTAGGTTTGCGTTGAGGCAAATTTTCCAAGCCGTTCACCACCTAACTGGTGGACCGAAGAGCTAACAATCTTGGATGTAAGCTTCTTTGAAAAGATCATCGTGTCGATGAAATCAAGAGGCGAAAAGGCCTTGACAATAGCTAGTGCTATAATCACATATGCAGAGAGATCACTTCATGATCTTATGCATGACCACTCTGGAAACGGTATAAAATCATTAACTTCTGGGGGATCTGATATCAGAATCCAACAACGAGAACTTCTAGAGTCTATAGTCGCTCTTATGCCCCCCGAAAAGACTGCATTCCCCATAAACTTCCTCTGTTGTCTGCAGGACTGCTATTTTCTTGAGGGTAGCAAATAGATGCAAGAACGAGCTAGAAAAGAGAAGTTCAGTGATTTTAGAGCACGTGACCGTGGATGATCTTCTAGTTTTATCGTTCTCCTATGATGGCGAGCAGCTGTTTGATCTTGAGAGTGTAAGAAGGATCATATTGGGATTTATGGAGAAAGAGAAGAATGTGGCTGTCTTCAACGGAGGTGATTTTAGAGAAGTGTGTTCCACAGCTGCAGAGAGTTGCCAAGACAGTTGATGCATACCTTAGGGAAATTGCCACTTCTGTTGATCTGAGTGTTTCTAAGTTTAACGGGATCGCCAATTTAGTGCCTAAGGGTGCTAGAAAGGTCAATGATGATCTACACCGGGCTATCGATACTTACCTGAAGGCAAGTAAAATGCCAACATTGCTCGTCTCTTGAATAACGCGCGTTTTACATGATTTGATACATATTGTATAATTTATTGCAGCTCATCCAAATTTAGATGAAATCGGGCGCGAAAAGATGTGTAGTGTGATGGATCCACTCAAACTATCCTACGAAGCCAGTCATGCTTCGCAGAAAAAACGGTTGCCTGTACAGCTAGTTCTTCACACGCTGTATTACGATCACCTGAAACTAAGAAGCGGCACAGATGACCAAAACATGCCGAATGCCATGACAACGAGAAATCAGTTACAGGCAGATGTATCCCTCGTGAAAGAGAATGAAGAACTGCGAACCGAGCTATTGAAGATGAAAATGTATGTAACTGATTTGCAGAAAACTCAAGGGACATCATCAAAAGGGAATGTGAAGAAGCCAACATTCTTTTCTTCTATGTCAAAAACCTTGGGAAAATTGAATCCATTTAAGCATGGATCAAAGGATTCTTCTAATATAGATGATGGGATGCCAGATTTAACCAAGCCTAGAAGGAGAAGGTTCTCCATTTCTTAAATTCAGGGATTAATTTATTTAGTTTCCCATGTGTGGAAATCGTGTAAAAGTTTGATGCTTTGGCATTTTTTGGTTTATCATCCAATTATTTTTGTTGCTCTATTATGTTTGCCCACTTTCCAAGCTAATTTCTTGATCTTGTACAAGTTGTGTTACTATGTATAGTTATATACATGTTTCTTGATTGTTTGTTCTTCTTCTCGTGAAATTATTTGACACGTTTGGTAAAGTGAATTATATAAAATAATACATGGAAATTTTCTTGGTTTCGGACGTAGATTGTGATGGAATCAACAAATACTTTTAAACATGGTATATTTTGGGTAATTTCGTTTCATAATTATTTGCCTTTTGAGTATTCGATTTTCATTATTTTTATTTATTTTTTAATAAAGTCCAACTGTAAATAGAAGTAAATTTCTTTAATAATGTAGAAAAGCCCATTAGAGTGTGGAACTAAATTTTGGTTGCAAGGGGACTTGTAATAAAACTTTGGGGTTTCTTTTATTTTTTTGAATATGTTTTGATAAAAATGGAGAAGTACTACATAAATCCTAACTAATACGATGATAGTATCTTCATTAATTAAAATGTTATTTTTTGAGAACAATTATTAAATTTGTCACGATTTGTGGTGTCGTATTGAGTTGCTAAGTGACAAAGCGTTCATGGAAGGAATATAATGGGATTGCAAATGTTAGGATGAACAGAATTGAGTGGGCCCACCACCACGTCAGCGGTTCCGCACTTTTTCATTTTGGTTTTCCCCACCCCCACCACGCTCCTTTATTTAATTCCCAAAACACCCAACCCTTTTCCACATCCCGTCGCCGTCCATTCCAATTTTTTTGTGCCATGTTCTTCTTTGTCGTCGGATACTTAAAAAAAAGTAATTAAATTCAGTCTTTTTTTTTATATAAAATGATTATATTTTGTATTTTTATGTAAAGTGGGCAAAAAAATAAATTTTATTCGTAAATTTTGTATCAAATTTAGGTCATTCCAATTTGTATGTATTTCCCATAATTTGTGTACTTGAAGACGGTGTTGGACTGTTTTTCTACTAATGGATTAGTATTTTACATTTTGATCATTGAGCCCATAATGTGATGGGTCAATTTTAATTAACACATATGGAGATCTCTTACTTTCATCCCAATTAATATAGAATTGACCCATTGAATTCTATAAAAAATAGAAAAACCCTTTGCATCTTGTAGAGAAAGAGAATAGGATCGGTACTTAGGGTTGAAAGGTGTAGAGTGTAATCCCCTCCATACAAGGTTTCTTCATTTTTTACAGCTTAAAGAAAGGAAATGGAAGCTCAACCACAAACTATTGGAGGCATGATTTGCCTTGGTATTGATTGATGCATGCTATGAAATTTGAGAAGAAATTATTGAAAACATTTAATTCTAACAGACAGAACACATAAATGCTATGTAAATTGAAAAATTGCACTACATGAAAACACATAAATACTACGTAAATTGAAAATCCGTACTACACAAAAATATTACATAATTGAATTGTCAAACAACAAATAAAGCACCTACATACACGACCAATTATTTGCACTTATTACCCATGCTTCATTACAACAAGTAATACGAGTGTACACGTTCGCAATATAGTAAACCAAAAAAGTGCACGAGCAAGTGAACATATTTTTTTCATCCACCATGATGATCTTTTCCAACAATTTGATGACAACATCATTCAACTCGCTTAGTGTCCAAAGGTGCATATCGATCAATTCAGATTGACGTCCCAATGTTGGTTCAATCTCGTTATCCTAATCAAACTCCCCCACACCTGACGCCATCCTACAAAATAAAATAGAAATCTAAACAATCCGTAAATCCTAAATTCGATATGCTACAATAAATGGTATTATCGTACCTTCGCACGATTACATCTCCAAAATCTACGATTATGATTCCTTTCAGAATGCAATGTATGTAGCTTTATATACGCACCAAATCTACATTTGAGGCGGGATTGTACATTATGAAAGCTCAAGATTGACTAACCAAGAGGGGGGTGAATTGGTTTTTAAAACTTTTTCGATAATAAATATAAGATTTAAAAACTAATGTTCACACAAATGATAATAGACCAATTTAAATGCAAATAGACACATAGATAAAGGAAATAAGTTTGCACAAAGTAATAGCGTTAAGTAAAAGAGTTAGAGAATGCAAACGATATGATATGGAGGTTCGATCCAACGCAATGATCTACGTCCCCCGTTACCAAGCTTTCCGTCACGAGTAAGACTTTTTTCACTATGTTGATTGACTTGTGGTGCAATCCAACCTTTTACAACGCTTCCATGACTTACAACTAAGGAGCACCGATCCCTTTACAATGTTGAGCTTTTCGGGACCTCAACACGACCCACAATTCACAAATGAATATTACAAGTGAAAAACTTCTCTTCTTAACTAATGATGAGTACAATATTGAGTGTAAGAGGAGAAATAGGCAAATACTTTAATGGATAGCAATGAATGAAGCTCAAGTGTTTTATGTATAAATCTTTGATGTAAGAATGATTTTCAAGAATTAGTTTTTGATCAAAGATTTTTCAAGAGCAAAGTATTTAAGATCAAATGTAGACTCAAGTAGTATCAAATTTAATACTCAAGGGTTTCATATTAAATGATAGATAAGTTGGTATTTATAATAGTTGAAAAAAGTCAAAGTCTTTGTCCAACCGAACGACCAACCCGACGTCCAGTTCAGAACCAGATGACCAACTTATCGTTAGAGCCACTTTTGTCAGAACGGTAAAAAAGTTACCGTTGCTGATGAACCAGAACCGTTGCTGATGAACTGGATGTCCGGTTCACCATCCGGACGTCTGGATGACAAAATATCTTTCTGGTCATTTTCCTTTTTATTTTGGTTTGCAAATAATGTTTTTCCCGATTTTTCAATGTAAATTTGTCTTGATAGTTTATAAGAAATATGTTCGGAAAAACTTTCATTTGAAGAATAATTTTGTGCAAACGTTTTTATCTCGTAATTTGTGTTAAATGCGAGAAAACCATTTCTTGAGCTCGAAGTATCATTGCTAAGAATTAAAAATTCTTTACCTTTACAATCAAGTCAAAAGAAGTCTAGATACAATATCTTTGATAATTTTGATGCGAGTGCTTGATTTGAGATGTAAAGCTTTTCCCCCCATAAGAGCTTGATCAATCTTCATTTGAGCTTCCTTGACAACTTCTCATTCAATTGTTTAGACTTAATTTGCCAACAAGTCAATTTAAAGATAATGTTAGAGATAAACATGAGTTGTTTGTTATAATCAAAATATATGGTATGACCATATGTCAACACATTATTCACTCTAGAGGAAGACATTTTGTACATGTCTTTTATTTGTGCTTACAACAACATCACAACTCTCATAATCTTCAAAACACACCCCAATGTAATAAAATCCAAACATGTTTCACTGAATGAGAAATCATTTATTAGAACTGATCTCATGCCCACTACCGACATGGCTTGCCATTAATAACAAAAGGATGCTACCATGGCTGCAAATCACTAGTTGCACAAGTAATAGAGACAATACATCTCCTATAGTCATGCCGTCCAGGTTGCCACTTCAAGATACGGGTCAAAATTTATCGTAATCCAAACCAAAATTTCACGAAATCAACGTCACAGCCTCTTCGTTTTCGACTAGCAAATCACATAAATGATTTACACATCGATGTACAAATCAAAATTTCACGAAATTATCATCACAACCTCTTCATTTCCCATTAAAAATCACAAATTATTTGCACATCCATGTTTCAATCCCCCACATCCCCCGTTAACCCTAAACCTCAATCCCTCCCAATCACGAAAGTCGAATATCTTAGAAAATATGATGGCAAAAGCTAAACCCTAAACCCAATCTCTCATCGCTGCAACCATTAAGGCAAAACTGCCAACCCCACACCATCAATCGAAAAATTTGATGGATTGCCATCTCAAATCTCAAGAAAACTACAACAACATCATAGATACATAAAATGGAATAAGGGATCGGAGGAGAGGAAAAATGGGGTGACGGTGAGTACCGTGTTAAAGGTAAATGAGCAGGGGAAGATGGATAAGGGACGGTGGGAATAAAGGAAAAAGGGAGAGGGATAAGGGGCAGTGGGCGAGGAAAAAGGAGTGTGGATAAGGCGATGGGAGAGGGAAATAACATGTGCAATATAGAAGATTCCGACGATGGCAAGGCCAAGTCCATTAGCGTGTTAGATTATTTTATTATTTGTTTCTTATTATTAGTATGGGTCCGTTCGGTAGGAATTAAAATCAAATTAAAATTGAAAAACTAGTCGTTATTGTTGACTTTTATTAGACGAGTGAGACCTAATAATAGTCATATTTTCAATTTTAATTGGATTTTAATCTCTACCGAACGTGATCATGTCTCCTATTTTCTAGTGGGTGCTGCGGGTCTATATAAACACTTTTATTATATAATATTATTATTCAGTTTTCATTAGAATAAGAAGCTCTATTTTTTCTTAATTTCTACGTGGTATCAAAGCCATCATTCCTCCATGGATTTTGTTCATCTCATTGAAGAAAGATTATTCTTAGCCACAGCTTTTGCGGATCGAACTCACCTAATTTTTTTGGTGCGTCCGTACAATCGTTCTCTTTTATTTTTTGCATCTCTTTCGCCCGCTCGCTCGCTTCCACACTTATTGCTTATATTCTGGTTTTGATTTTGCATCTCAGTTTGATTTCACATCTCATTTTGATTTCGTTTATTGTTTGGTGATTATTTGTTAGTCTTCTTTACTTTTTCCTCATAATGGTTGGTCGTAAATGTGATTCTCTTATTTTTTGAAAGAATAAGAAGCAAGATGTTGTCTTCCACGGAGACAGAATATCGTGCCATGACTTCTACTACTTGTGAGATAGTTTGGTTACGTTGGTTGCTTGCAGATATGTGTATTTCTCTTCATCACCCTACTCCATTATATTGCGATAGTAAGAGTGCTATTCAGAGTGCACGTAATTTGGTATTTTATGAATGTACCAAACATATTGAAATTGATTTTCATGCCACTCGACATCATTTTCAACTTGGCACCATCACATTGCCTTTCGTTCCTTCTTCCGTGCAGATTGCCGACATGTTTACCAATGCGCACTCCACTTCGCGTTTCGTTTCTTATTTGGCAAACTTTCCACGCTTCTAGTAGTAGCATCGTGAGTTTGAGGAGGTGTTAGATTATTTTATTATTTATTTACTTGTTTCCTATTATTAGTAGGTTTCCTATTATTGGTAGGTTTCATATTTTCTAGAGGGTCTATATAAATACTTTTATTATGTAATTTCATTATTCAGTTTTCATTGGAATAAGAAATCCTAGTTTTCTTAATTTCTACAATTGCGACACCAAATGTAAAGTTTGGTGACGGAAGACAAAATGCAGCAGCAAAAATAATGGAAAGGGATATGGTGGGTTTTGGGAGGGAGCGAGAAAAGTCAGCCAAATTTTTTATTTGTAAATGTAGAACTACTGAGATATCAGTTCGGATATACTATAATTGATAAGAAGAGAAATATAAAAATATTTTAAATTTTATTCTTTAAAATAAAAAGAAGAAGACGACAACTTAAGGTGGCCGTCTTTTGGACCTCATTTCAAGTTCGACCTTGGTTGTGCCACATATAAAGTGAAGCACGTGACTTGCTTATGCCAATTTTAACATCCAATTGGATGGATGCCCATATGTAAGGATCTGAGTTGGAACATGTTTAAAAGGTTGAGGATTTCAGTGATAATAATTGAATGTTAGGGATCAATTTGCAAATTCTTCAAAGGTTGGAACATCTGCTCCAATTCTTCATCTCTAAAGGTGCCAAATTCCAAATAAACGTGAAAAAAGAGAAAAAAACCATTACAGTGGCGGTTCCCCTACGACGTCGTGTTTAGTGCAATCAACAAAATACCCCAATTTCAATTTGTACGCACTTCCTCTCGCCTGCGAACTTCCAGACGGCTTCATCATGGCTACAGCAATGGTTCTCGATCCAAAACCCTCATTGGACCACCCACCTCCAACCCGACCCATGCCTGGATTCGACCCATCCTCCTCCTTGGACCCGGACGACGACCTCTACTCCCGCCTTAAATCCCTCCAACGCCAACTGGAATTCATCGAAATACAAGAAGAGTACGTCAAGGACGAGTTAAAGAATCTTCGCCGCGAGCTTCTGCGGGCCCAGGAAGAGGTGAAGAGGATCCAGTCGGTGCCGCTTGTTATTGGCCAGTTCATGGAGATGATCGATCAGAACAACGCTATTGTCGGGTCCACCACGGGATCTAATTACTATGTCCGTATTCTCAGTACGATTAATAGGGAGCTCTTGAAGCCGTCGGCCTCGGTGGCGCTCCATCGCCACTCGAATGCTCTCGTGGATGTGCTTCCACCGGAGGCAGATTCGAGTATCTCGCTGCTTAGCCAGTCGGAGAAGCCGGATGTTAATTATAATGTAAGTTTTTTTAGAAGATTGTTGAATTGGGAATTTTTTGGAGAATTTTATAGTAGGGTTTTAGCCTTTAGATACTTGTTTTGTGTTATTTGATGATTTTATGAATAATAGATATTATTGTGCCAAGAAACGATTTATCTAATTATTAAATGTGATACTTTTACCGATTTTCTAACAATGCTAAAGAACTTTACTACTATTATTTGTTATTCTCTATGTTCTTTAGTGCTAGGAGCTTGCTGAATGGTGAGCTTTGGAGAGGGTAGATGCATGTTTTCGTATGCACCATCATGGAAGCACAGAATAGGAATGTTTGATTGTCCAATTTTGAGACGTGATGATAGTTGATGAAAGCCCAAATTATGAATGCTTTAATTTTCCAATTTTGAGAGGTTAACATATTTGTTGATCATTGTAGGGGAAAGTTAATACAATGTGCTTAGAAATATAGATGGTGGCCTATAATTCTCAGATCATGAAATTTGAAGTTGAGAGAAGTTTATAAGTATAGAGAGTAACACTAGTGTGAAATATGTAATAATTTAGAAACCCACACTTGAACTTATATGCATGTATTGAAGTGCAAGTCTTTTGCTGACAGCTCTGTCTACGTAGGTGTAATAGACCTTTCTTTTTCATGTTTTTAGTTTTAGACACATCTGCTATGTTTTAAAATGTGTAGGTTATTGAAAACGTAATTGGGGCTACATGTTAAGGTATAAGCAAATAGTGCTAGACTTCTGACATGCAATTTCTTTGGCCAAAAATGCTAGATGTACACTCCAAGTATACATTTTCCTTGACATTTGATGTGTTGTAAAAAAATGAGTGGAGGGAAAATTGTTTTTTTTTTTGAATCGTCAAACTTGGTGTGTACACTTTTGCGTACACCAAGCAGAACTGTTCTTTGGTTGGTGTTACAGTCAAAGTGTGAGAAGCTACTAGGTACTCTAGGTAATCTGCTGAAATAGTACTTGTCATCTCTGATTTCAGGTCAGCTAATATAGTGCAATCACTTAGTTACGTTTTGCAAATTTAGAGATGTTAAGGGATATTTTTTTTTACGTTGACTTTTGTTAAGTAATGCACACTTATCTCCCCTTACTTAGTGGGGTACTAATTATAGGGTAATCTCCATAGAAAAATTTAGATTTCTTAATTCAAGCGATATGAATTCGGTCTTAAAGAGTTTTCATGAGGGCAGCAACTTATGCCAACTTTTGGCCCTATGGGATAGACTAGGGAAAAAACTTGAAAAGATAAGTTGAAAATATCCTGAAGCATGACATACGGATAATCTACAAATTCAAAAAACAATAAAGGTAAAGACATGTTTGAGCTTCGACCTGTGCACACTTGGCAAGAGAGAGCGAATTTCATGTCAGAGTGCTGTCCCTGAATGATCCACCATGACTATTATATAGATTGTATTTTATTTAGGCTCGATGTATAGTGCTTGCTTGTGCTAAAATCTTAGCTCCTTAGTTCATAGGACTTGAGCCTCTTTGGCTGGAACAACATATATTCCGCTTTCTAACTGTCAAAAGGTATGCCCAACCTCCTTTCACTTTGCTCAAATCACTTCTGGCAGTTTGACCCTATCTTCTTATCTGGGGTTTTAATTAGAATTATTACAACTTAACATTCATGATGTCAGTTGCACCAAATTACAGTACTTGTAGTTGCAAAAAATATATTTCTAGTGTTTTTTATAAAGCAAAAGGGCTCACTTGAGGTGATGCCCTTGTATTTTTTGTTCTCAATCAGAACATTCATCAATGTCAATCTCAGGCATCAAAGAGGGGTTTCTTGAATTTAGAAATTAAAGCTTTAAATCCATTCCTACCCCCGCACACAAATTTCTCCCAATATTAAGTATTGTGTGTATAAGTGAAGCATTTCCATTTTAATTGTTCGAATAGGAAGTGGAATGGGGGTTTGGAGAATTGAAGCTCAGTCTCCTTTCATTGAATGGCCACATATGACTTTACAACATTCAAGTTCTCATGCATGGACCCTCTATCCCTCGTCTTAGCACATCATAGCCGTGCAAGGGAAAATAATCCTGATTTCAAATTTGAAATTGTTCCTTGAGCAGCTAATGAGATGAAAGAGAAGGGTTTGTTAGGATGTTGGTGATGCACGGAGAAATTCCTTCTTTAGTAGTTAAGCATACAATAATTTTAACCAAATCTTAACATTATTATCTTTTGTGAATAATTATAATTTACATTTTACCATGGGGACCTACTCCCATGAAAGTGACCATTCTAGTCGCAAACTCCTAAATTTACCAAAATCTCGCTGAACTTACAGGCACCTTGAAATGCTCTCTCTTAAACGTCACACCCTTTTGGATGCCAATTACCACAAATCCTTCATTTATGGAGTTACATCCTTAATTATTTATGCTAAGTTCTGTCAACAATTCAAATCCACTTTCTGAGCGTTCACATGATTTTTCTGCTGAAAAGCCATGTATTAAACTATTTTCCTCTTCATCTTTTGGAATTTTTTATCGTTGTCTTTTCCTTCATCAGGGAAAAGACATAATATTGAGCAAAAATTTGTGCGACTTTATTGACTTGCTCTCCCCCACCCTTCATTTCCTAGTATAGTCCTGTAGGGCCGGATAGAAGCATGACGTTCACGACATCCGTTATCCCACCATTACCCAGTTAGTGCAGTTATTTCTGGTGCTTTTTTCTTACAAATCATGATAGTTCAGTTTTGACGGGTCCACATTTTATTTATTGAGCGGTTCTGGGTGCTTCAGCATGGGGATTGCAATGTGTTGTAATTTGGTTACTCATTGGAATATTGTTTTTGGCACTGTTGTACTGGGTCTGTTGATTGTTCCCTCCCCTTTTCATTGCAACATTTGTTGTAACATGGTTACTCATTTGGGATATTGTTAGGCAAAGTTGTATTGGGTATCGATTGGTTTTTGCTCCTTATGCTATTTTTGTCTCTCATTTTTTATCAGATGGATTTTCAAATAGTTCAGGTATGTTAACATGCAAATGTTCCAACAAAATATTTACCTTGTATCGACTTTTGCAGGATATTGGAGGATGTGACATTCAAAAGCAGGAAATCCGTGAAGCTGTGGAGTTACCTTTGACTCATAATGAATTGTATCAACAGATTGGCATAGATCCTCCTCGTGGTGTCTTGCTGTATGGTCCTCCTGGCACTGGGAAAACAATGCTTGCTAAGGCTGTTGCTCACCATACGACTGCAGCCTTCATTAGAGTAGTTGGTTCAGAATTTGTTCAGAAATATTTGGGCGAGGTATGGTTTAAATATCTATAATCATGCATTCATTATCTTTTTATTTTGTATTTTACTATGCCGCTTGCTGTTGTTTGTTCTTTCCATTGAATTTCTATTAGTTATGAGCTTAGGATGTATCAATTTTTACTTAACATCCAGAATCCAGATATTTCGTTTGAGCTGTTCATCGTTGGTGGTGAAAAAATGCATATATACATGCACACGCTGTTTATTCATTTAAATGAACTGCTGAAGTGGGAAATAGAAGAATTCTTAACAGCAGTAGCTTTTTTATTGAACAACATTATATTTATCGATACCTTCTACAGATGATACTCGTGGAGGAAATTGTTCCCTACCTGACTACTACTTTCGAGATGTAAATCCTTTCAAATTGAATATCTATTGGAAGTTTGTTAATACTTGTATACTGGGGAATTTCATGGGTAGATTAGGCTATACTGGTCACAGGTATTTGGGACTGAAATTACTGTGCCCTTTACTTTATCTTGTACTTTGTTTTATTCTTGAATTTACATCAATTCTCTGTTTTAACAATATGTACAGGGCCCACGAATGGTTCGTGATGTTTTCCGGCTCGCAAAAGAAAATGCCCCTGCAATTATTTTCATTGATGAGGTTGATGCAATTGCTACTGCTAGGTTTGATGCTCAAACTGGAGCTGACAGAGAGGTCCAGCGAATTCTCATGGAATTATTAAATCAGGTAGACCTCGGAGAAAAAATTAGAAAAAGATCTGTGGACTAAGCATTCTCATTTGATGTTTTGACGTGTGAACCTGCTTTTATGAAGAATTTTGATGCGATCATTCTTGCTGCATTTCCCATCCGTTATTTGGAGTTATGAATTTAGCTTGTCCTATGCAGATGGATGGCTTTGATCAGACAGTTAATGTAAAGGTTATTATGGCAACTAATCGAGCTGACACTTTGGATCCCGCACTTCTGCGTCCTGGAAGGCTTGACCGGAAAATCGAGTTTCCCTTGCCCGATAGGCGTCAAAAGAGGCTCGTGTTTCAGGTTTTGGAGCGTCTTTCTTGGTTATCTTCCTTTCATTCTTTATATTTAAATAGTCTGCCGAGGGAGAGAGATGCCCTCTCTTCATGAGTTTTAAGTTCTCACGAATTTTCGATTTGAATTGAAGCATATTCTAAATTCTAACTGTTTCGTATGCAGGTTTGCACAGCGAAAATGAATTTAGGTGATGAAGTGGACTTGGAAGATTACGTGTCTCGACCAGATAAAATTAGTGCTGCTGAGGTTAGTTGCTTCATGAGTGTCACGAGGGAGAGTGAATAATAGTTGAACCACTAAATATGAAGCATGACGATGATTATTGTAAAATACTCGAGTTTTGCTTTTGATCAACAATTGATGTAACATTGATGCCATTGGCTGGTTTAATGGTTCCAGATTGCAGCTATTTGCCAAGAAGCAGGAATGCACGCTGTAAGAAAGAACCGGTATGTTATACTCCCTAAGGACTTCGAGAAGGGTTACAGATCCAATGTAAAGAAGCCCGACACTGACTTCGAATTTTACAAGTGATCTATAAGTATTTTGAAGGGAGATGTTGAATATTATGCATTCAGAGCCCCCCTCTCCCCTTCCCCCAAAAAGAACATCATCCAGAATCGAGTCCTAGATTGTAATGTCCCAAGAGTTGCTTCTGTGAAGGCTATTGACGATTTTCAATCTCCAGAAATGGGCAACTTATTTGTGTTATTGTGCTCTTTTACAGTTTTTTTTTTTTTTTTTTCGTTCTGTTAACCATTTCACTCAACCAAGTACTGTTTTACAAACTCTCGATGAAGAAGAAAGACCTCCAAAAATGTGTGAAAACTCATCTATACAAATCTGAAGATGACGCGAAGACCTCAGTAGGTTCGACGATCAACAACATTGTTAAAAAAAAAATAACATTCTGTTGTTGAAACGCTGTAGTCACAATAATATCAAAGGATAGGTTAAAAGGGCTGTGTCATCCCATATGCAAACATGTGGAGCCTTGAATTTGTGTTTTTCTCAACTACCAAGGTTACAAAGAAAGACAAAGAATGTTCAAAATTCTAGAATAATGTCACACTTTAAATATGTATGGGTATACATAAATGAAAAGGGAATTGTTTTTGTTGAATTAGGAGAAATGTCTTAATTTTGATCAAATTGGGCCCTGCATATATTCTGCTGAGCGCACAGAGGAGATTGGGTATTTGTCATGACCTATGGTCAGGTCGTTTTATCGAAATAACAAAGAGTATCTCTTAATATTAAAAGCTCCGTCGTCATTTAGAAAGTATGACAATGTATATTAAAAGCCCTGAAACTATTCGAGTTGGTATTACTGTTTACATTAAATATTAGTGATTTTGGCACATATGAAAGTTGTTTATGAATTAGGGTTTTGCATAAACTTGTTTAATTGGAATTTACATTTAGAGACTTACGAAACTTGGACTAAATTCTTTCTGAAAAATAAGATTTTTTAACTTACATATACACGTAATCGTGATGGTGAAGAAATTATGTAGAAAACCTAATTTGGAGGTTTACCAATGTTTTGAAAATCGATCCAGTTATCGACCCGAAAAGGGTCAAGGGTCAGAAATTTCGATCGGGATCAAACCGGATGCAATAAATACATACAAAAATAATAGAATATTATGAAAACATATTTTTTTTAAAAAAAAAATTCATATTAATAATTCAAAGTAAATCTATCTTTGTAAATTAGATTCATTATCCTACAATTAGTCTCGATACTTCAAAAATTAAAAATCAATATGTCAAACTAGTTTACTTTGTTAAATTAAAATAATTTAAACTTATAGAAAATGATATTTAACATTAATATATTAAAAATCAAGTGCAATTTTAAGTTAAATTTAAAAATTAAATAAATGAAAGGATGAAAATGAATATTACAATTTAATTAGTTGTGATTCAAAATCAAATTAGTCAATTAGACATGCATTTGAAAAATGATTTTGATGGGCATTTTAACATTTTTTTATTATGTCATTATCTCACATTGAAAGTTTATGAAATCATTGGAAAGAATAACATCTATAAAAGGCGTTATCCCACATTGAAAGTTTAAGAAACCATTTGAGAAAAGTGAATCTATAAAATGAGCATGACATCTAATAATCCTCTATGGGCCTTAGAATTGTAATTCATGAAGCCTATTCGTGAAGTTATAATTTTTTAATCCAAAAGATAACTAAATTGGGAAAATCGTTCAAAATCGCAACCGGTTTACGGTTGAATCGATCGATTCGGTGGGTTTTGAGGGTTTGGTCATAATAAATTAATTGGATATGATTTGGCCTGGTTTTGGGTTCGGTTCCCGATTTTATCGAATGAACCGACCGGACTGGGCTGATTTTGACAACATTGAGGTTTACATCCTATCCTATCTTCCAAATATGCCATGTAAAATTTTACATTGTCTTTTTTTTTTTTTTTTAATGACGTAGGAACCCACAATCGCTACACGTCGCGAAGTCCTAATCAATGTGAGTACGCATTGAGTAAACCTCGCTTCTCCCGCAAACCATACATGAGGTAAACCGCACTAGGCAAACCCGATGCGATATGCTCGACCGATGAAGTATTGACAGAAAATTCGAACTCGTGACCTTTGGGTCTTTAGGCAAGCCCGGTGTAATTGACTCGACCGAGGAAGTGTTGGTAGAAAATTCGAACTCGTGACTTTCGATTTTCGCGTTCATCTGTTTCACCAACTTGGCAACCCCGAAGAGGTTAATTTTACATTGTCTTTATATGCATGTTAGGGTGAAACTACATGTGCTGGAGAAATATTCACACAGCCAATATAGGGAACAATTGTCCCCTTGTAATTGGCTATGCCAAAAAGTGTAATTTGCAACTACTCGATTGAAAAAGTGTTGGCAGAGGATTCGAACTCGTGATATGTTTCACCAATTCGACCACCCCGAAGGATATATTGTCTTTATATGCATGGTAGGGTGAAGCGGAGAAATATTCACAAAAGTCAATATAGGGAACAATTGTCCCCTTGTAATTGGCTAAGCCAAAAAAGTGTAATTTGCAACTGCTCCCCTCCATAATTGGCCAAGTCAAAATCTCTCCTGTAATTAGCTAAGCCAAAAAAGTGTAATTGGTTTGGCTTAACCAATTACAGGGAGACAACCGTTCGGTGTATTGACCTCGTGAATATTTCCCTTGTAAAAGGGGAAATATGGTGATCATTTTTTAATAACAATAAAATTAGTTCAATTAAAGAAAATGTTTTAACCAAACAAACGACGAATTGGTACACGAATGGTTATATGTAGGACCCCTACTAAGACTTCTAGAACAATTGTTCTTATCTAAAATAAGCATGCTTGGGCAAAGCATAAAACAAGAGCATCTTCCATTGCTATGTAAAATAAATTTAGGGGTTTGTTCGCTAGAGATTAAAATCGGATTAAAATTGAAAATTTAGTTGTTATTGTTGATTTTTATTAGACAAATGAGACCTAATAACGACTATATTTTCAATTTTAATTGAATTTTAAGCATGACCGAACACGTCATTAGTAGGTGCTTGGTGGAAATTAAAATTAGATTTTTAATAGATTGTGATAGAAGTTTTTGAAATATGTAGTTGAAAAACTGTGAGACCCATGAAAGACGTGGTTAATATTGATTGTTTGACTTCAACTTATATTAAAATTTGATTTTAATCCATACCAAACAAAGCCTTAAATTGTAATCTAAATTTTCAAGTGACTGAAAAGGGAAAGATGCAAAGAAAATACAATTTGTATTTTTTGACAAAAATGTGCAAGAGGTAAAAGAGTGGATTTAAATCTTCTCATTAGAGCAAGCTTTGAATTTAAATCTATCGAAATGTAAATGAAGATGTAAAAATAATTTTGAAAATACCAATTTTATACCACCATTGAAGATTCAAACATATTTAGCTAATTTTATATTTTTATTTTGAAGTAAATTTACTTTTTTAAGTAACTCAATTATACACATGATTTGGTTTGGTATGATATTTACTTATTTACTTATACTTTAAAGCTTAGCTAAGGTTAAGAAGTTTCTAAATATTTATTAGATAAGTTGCATTTTTTCTCATTTTGAAGTACAGAGTATACTTTTTTTTGAGAATAATTCTTACCTTTTTGTCAAGATGTATAACTTACTTAAATTTAAGTTTGATGAAGAAAATATTACTTATATTTCGAAACTTCACCAATAAGTGAATTTTATAAGCACAGCCAAATACATATGGCTAATTGCTTATAGTCAACATAGAGACTTTTTTTCATTTTCTCCACGGGTGAGTCTTCCTTCAAACAAAAACAAAATTAGGAGAAAATACAGTCTGGTGAGTGAGGTGGGGTGGGGACCTTGGTCAGCCATTCATTAATGTACTTAAAAGCACACCACACCTATTTATCCCTCCCTACCCACCCACTCTCACTCTCAGTGGTTGAACGAATACCTCTATAATGATTCAGTCTCTTGAATTTTTAGTTCAGAATGTTGGGTTTCTTTTCTCTAAGCGAATTCTGAATTCTTGATGGAAAATGGTGTTGCTAATGCTGGTGCTGCGCAGTTTGAGTAAAATTCATTAACTCAAATGTGAAGATTAGAAAAAGCTTTGATTTTGGCTCTTCCCCGGAATGCTGCAAGGTAATATTGGTTATCTTTCATATTTGCCCCTTCCATATGTTTTTTGTGCTTGTGTTCTTTTACATTTTATCAGCTTTAGATCAGTTTAAGGCAAGAATTTTTAGTAGTAGATCTGAATGTGGGAAGCTTGTACTTGTTGCAGAGGTTGTTGAAAAATCCCTCTTGAGTTGTTCTCTGCTTTTTTTTTTTTTTATAAAAAGAAAAAAATTATTCAATGAGGCTTTATATGCCTTATTGCCAGCAACTTGTAATCCATTTTATTGGGAAAATAAGCATTTGTGATGTTTTTACTGGGCATATGTCATGTAAAGAGCTAATGGGGAGGAAGAAGGAGGGAAGAAGGAAAGGAAGAGAAGGAGCCAACCAAACTTAACTGGAACAAATGAATTGAAGACGACGTCGTTTGGGTTAAGTAGAAACTGTGCCGCTCTGTCTTAATTGAATTGCATTAAGTTAGTTAAAACACTTCTTTTGCATTTTGTGAGGAGAAATGCGTTTTCTCTATTTTGGAAGACTATAGATACAGAATTGGGGAAGATGAATGGCAGCTTTTGTAATCTCATCATTTCAGGGAAATTTGTTGAAATCGTTCAACAGCTTCTCATCTCCTTCTTCTAATTTTCTCTTTTACCTTGTCCCCATTCTCTTTTATCTTTGTTTGGTGACATAATTTTAGCTGATTCAGCTGAGTTCAGTGCATTTCTGCGTTACCGACGTACCGTTCGAGGGAAGCAACCAGTAAGCATCCAGCCGTGACAGCATAATGACCATTGAAAAGGGGGCATGCCTTTGCCTTTTCCTTTACAAAAATGCCTTTTCTTCTTTCTTTAAATTATGTTTCCTTTTCAGCTATTCTAGAACTTTTCTTGAATAATCTGTCATAATGTGCTTTGCTTTTTTCACGTGGAAGTGTACAGGAGATTTTATTTATCAATTCCAGCAATATATTTCGAAATTTCAAATTTTTTGTGGTTTTGGTGGAGCACCCTTTGTCTTCTATACTTGGCTATTATGAGAAAAAGTTCAATGATTAATTTCCCGAGTTATAGATGAAATCACTCTCATTTAGTGCCTGCAGTGGCAAACGAACTTTTTTTAATTGGTAGTGCTTCACCAAGCATTCCGAGATAAATGTCCAGTGCCTTTGTAAAGAGAAGTTTTAGTTATAGTAGGTAATGAGAGCATGCAGTTCAATACAATTTATTGTTTTCTTGATCCTTTGATACCCAAATTTAACTACTACAGACGACTTTATTCCCTGTTTTAAACTGAAGCAATGAATTTTTGCTATTCAGACTGAGTAAGGAGCATAGGAATAAGCTTTATCGCGTAACAATATCGATGCCTCAAATTGTTGCTCTGCAATTTGAGGTGGGGTTTGCCTTGTTATGTTTCTGTATCTGATTATTGTCTTCCAATATCAATAAGGTAGAAAATAGGTGTATCATAGTTTAATAACATTTTCTATTTACTCCAAAAAATTTGTTTTCATTCACTTCCAATTTCTATTCTTACCTGGAGAAATGTTGTCTCTATTGCTTCTCTTTCATGACTACTCTGGAAATTATTGCTGTAGACTTTTTAAAATTTGTGCCTTATTTTTTTGTTTCATAGGCTAATGATGCCTTACTGTTTTCTCCACTGCCTTCAGGAAAACTGCAATACCTGCACAGATTTCGGCTTCATGCTTCTGTGGACTACCAAATGAAATTCTGCTTTCCTCATATATTATTTCCTTTTCTTTTTGTCATTGTAAATCTTCTGCCTCTCGCAATTGGTGATTTGAAGTCGGATAAACAAGCCCTTCTCGCATTTGCTGCTGCTGTTCCACATGGTCGGAAACTCAACTGGAATCCTGCTACACCTGTCTGCAGCTCTTGGGTAGGAGTCAAATGCTCTCAGGATCTCAGAAATGTGATTTATCTGCGGCTTCCCGGTGTTGGACTTTCAGGTCCAATTCCGGACGACACTCTTGCAAAGTTGGATTCATTGAGGATTCTCAGCCTACGATCCAATCGCCTCAGTGGTAATCTTCCTCCCGATATCCTTTCACTCCCTTCTCTTCATTCCCTCTTCCTTCAGCACAATAATTTCTCTGGTGATATTCCAACTTCCTTTTCCCCTCAAATCAATGTTTTGGATCTCTCATTTAATTCAATTACCGGAAAAATTCCTCAAACAGTTCAGAATTTGACTCATATTATTTCACTGAACCTTCAAAACAATTCTCTTTCTGGATCAATTCCCAACCTTGACCTTCCGCGGCTCAAACGTTTGAACTTAAGCTACAACCATCTTGATGGCTCTATCCCATCTTCTCTAAAGAAGTTCCCTAATTCTTCATTTATTGGTAACACTTTATGTGGTCCACCCCTAGATGTTTGTTTCCCAGTTAGTCCTCCGTCTCCTTCCCCTAGTTCTTTTCCACCTCCCTCAGAAGTCCCTCAAAATCAAAGTTCCAAGAAAAAACTTGCCTTGGGAGCTATCATCACCATTGCAGTGGGAGGGACTGTAGTGCTTTTTCTTATAGCCCTCGTTTTATTATTCTGCTTCTTTAAGCGAAAGGAAAGTGATGACGGTGCCATGCCCAAAGTTAAGTCTTCTGGTGGTGGGAGGAGTGAGAAGCCAAGGGAGGAGTTTGGTAGTGGGGTGCAAGAACCGGAAAAGAACAAGTTGGTTTTCTTTGAAGGCTGTTCTTACAACTTTGATCTTGAGGATTTATTAAGGGCCTCGGCTGAAGTGCTGGGAAAGGGTAGCTTTGGGACCGCATACAAGGCAGTCTTAGAGGAGTCAACAACAGTTGTTGTGAAAAGATTGAAAGAGGTAATAGTGGGGAAGAAGGACTTTGAACAGCAGATGGAAACCATTGGGAGACTGGGACAGCATCCAAATTTGGTGCCGCTACGGGCTTATTATTACTCCAAAGACGAGAAGCTCCTTGTTAACGACTATTTTTCAAGTGGCAGCTTGGCAACTGTTTTGCATGGTATGCAAATTCCTCCCTCCCTCTCTCTGGGCTCCTTTCTTTTTGCGGCATTGCATAGGCTCACATTTTATCTAGTATCTTGGTTATCCTTGAAGATGGCACTCATGGCAGCATTTAAAAATAAAAAATAAAAAATGATTACTTTTTCTAATGTAATTTTGGAACTAAATTTCTTTGGATGGACTCCCATTCTCATTATTTTTGAACTGTACTAGATCAAGAAAATGTAAATGGCTCTATTCTGTCCATCAATAGCTTAACTTTCATTGTTGAAACATTTTTCATCCTGCTGATTTTGATCTTTCTTGTTCCTCTTTTTGTTCGATTCTACTTCACAGCCAACAGGACTGCTGGAAGAACTCCATTGGATTGGGAGACGAGAGTGAAAATATCCTTGGGAGCAGCAAAGGGCGTTGCTCATCTTCATTCTGCTGGTGGTGCTAAGTTTACTCATGGAAATATAAAGTCGTCTAATGTCCTTCTGAACCAAGATTTAAATGGTTGTGTCTCGGATTTCGGCTTAGCTCCCCTAATGAACTATCCAGCCACTTCTCGGCATGTAGGTTACCGTGCTCCAGAGGTGATAGAGACGAGAAAACATTCTCACAAATCTGATGTATACAGCTTTGGAGTCGTTCTACTTGAGATGCTTACAGGAAAGCAACCAATTCAATCGCCAGGACGTGATGATATTGTTGATTTACCAAGGTGGGTCCAGTCTGTTGTCCGGGAAGAATGGACTGCTGAAGTTTTTGATGTTGAGTTAATGGGATTCCAAAACATTGAAGAGGAGATGGTGCAAATGTTGCAAATTGCCATGGCATGTGTTGCAAAGGTTCCAGACCTCCGACCTAACATGGATGAAGTAGTTCGAATGATCAAAGACGTCCGGCAATCCAACTCCAGTAACCGGCCATCTTCAGAAGAGTAAATCCAAGGACTCGGTTGTACAAACCGACCCCCTGATTCTTTCGTAAATTCATAATCATTAATCACGTATTTCAAAACTTTCTGATTTTTCTATGTTCAAGTTCTGAAAAATTCATCACTGTGAAAATTTCTGCTCGTATTTAAAGCCTTAGATGCATTTATGGCTCGTGAGTGGGAACTTGCCCAAGGTGTTAAATGGCCTTGGCGTGTAGTGGATTGATTTGCTTTACAATAGAAGTGTTTGTTTCCTTCTCGACACCGTTTCCATTTTATACTATTTTCATGGTGATGATGCCATTCTCACTTACCTCGAGCACGACGACTTCCATACCGCCGCTCCTCAAGTTTGGAACCTTGGTCCTCGGGTCCATTGGTCCTCGGGTCCACTGGTCCTCGGGATATCTCGAAGACTAGCACCCCAAACTGGCCCCAGAACCACGGTCGTAGTCCTCGAGATATAGTGCTCGGGATATCAGTCACCCCCTGTAAATCCTCGCCGATCCCCGTTCTAAAGAATTCCTAACCTACTAGGATTCCTTCCCAATCAAGGAATCCTAGATTGGAAAGAAGTCCTATCTTTGTAAACGTTCCAAACAAGGTAAGTTTAGAGACCTATGAATGTTCCAACACCCACATCTCCTAAAAACGCGGAGACGAGTCCTACTTGGACTATGTCACCTATTACTATAAATAGGTCACCTTCATTCATTGATCAGGTACGCTTTCACACATATTTTCAGCATATATTCACTCTCTCTATTCTCTCTCTGACTTAAGCATCGGAGGGGCGACGAGGCCAACCCTCGACGCCTTTGTTTCAGGTACCGGAAGATCTCGTTCGTGCTCATTCTCGGTCATCAAGCTCGGGAAGTCAACAGGTACGATTTTTGGCAGCATCATTTGGCGCCGTCTGTGGGAACGCTACCAAAAGTCATGGTGAATACACGTTCAGGTCTTCCTCTCGCAAGCTCAACCGCTCCGAACCAATCGCCCGCGGCAGATCCTCAAGTTCATCAGGAAGGAACCCCGGGGACGTCAGATCCCCCACCCGCAATGGTTACTGCTGGAGCATTCGAGGAGCTGCGTCAACAAGTTGCGGCCTTGACCCAGCTACTCAGCCAAGGAAACACCCCCAAGCTTCGGCACCAGCGCACATGCAAATTCCGGTGTCGGAAGGAGGTGTCGTGGCTGATGCTCGAGCTCGGGACATCCGTGATGCCCACGACAATGGTGGGTCTGGGGCCTCGGGCATACCCCCACATGCCTCGGCCTCGAGATTGGTCACCATGGACTCGGGCGAACTCGCACGGATCATACAAGATGGAATTACGGCAGGACTACGACAGAATACCAAAGGAATGGCGGGGTTCGCCCCTAACACTCCATTCACACCAGAGGTTCTTTCATACCCACTCCCGGACAGGTTCAAATTCCCTCGCATAAAGGAGTACGATGGGACAACCGATCCCATCAACCATCTGAATGTCTATATAGATGTCATGAACTTACAAGTTGCACCGGATCAAGTAATGTGCAAGGCCTTCCCTCAAACGCTAACCAATGCCGCTAGGGATTGGTTCGCCACGCTAGAGCCAAACTCCATATCGTCATTCTCCGACCTTGCCGAAAAGTTCTCCGCCTTCTTCGCCAGCAACAAGCGCATCAGGAAGACAGCGGCTACCCTCATGCAGCTCCGCCAAGGGCCTAACGAGACCTTGCGCAGCTTCATGACGAGGTTCAACAAGGAAAGACTACATATACCCGACCTCCACATCACAGCTGCTGTTTCGGCCCTAACATATGCCGTGAGGTGTGAGGCCTTTAGGATGTCTTTATCTAAGACACCCCCGAAGTCAGTAACGGAGCTCCTAACCCGAGGTGAGAAGTACATCAACATGGAGGAGGCTATGAAGACCGCCCCGAGCTCTGAGAAATCCCAATTTAAGAGGTCACACGAGCCCATTGCGCGACAAGATCATGCTCGGGGAAAGCCGAGACAGGAAGGACAACCTAGGCCATTCACCCGTCTAAACACTTCTAAGTCCAATATACTGATGGAGATCAGAGACATGAAAGATCTTAAATGGCCTCCCAGGTTGCGATCCCCCCCGGAGGCAAGAGACAAGAGCAAGTACTGTGACTTTCACAGGGATCATGGGCACACCACGGAGGAGTGTATAATGTTACAGCGGGAGATCGAGGCGTTGATCAAAAGGGGATATTTGAGGACATACGTCGGAAACGACAAGCGTCCGAGGAATGATCACAACAAGGGTAGAGCGCCGGGATCAGGAGGAGACAACCAGCCCACCGCTGGTACAATCAACATCATTGTTGGAGGAATAGCATCGGGCGGAGATTCGAACAACAGAAGGAAACAATATGCTCGGCATCATGGATTGGCCCAGGAGACCATGCTTTCCAACATTGAGGACATCACTTTCGGAACAGAGGACATGGAGGGCATTACATTCCCTCATGACGATGCTTTGGTCATATCCGCCATAATAGCCAATTTTGAAGTCAAGAGGATACTCGTAGACAATGGAAGTGCCGCCAATGTATTGTCCCGAGAAGCCTTCGAGAAGATGGGAATTTCTGCCAACCAGCTCAAAATGGTCAAGACCCCGCTCCAGGGATTTGGGGGCGGAACAATCATTCCAGAAGGGATTGTCGACCTTCCGCTAACTTTGGGCACGGGCCAGAAGCAAGTGACGGAGATGACGTCTTTCCATGTAGCGCAGGCCTCCGTACCATACAACGCTATTCTGGGAAGACCATTACTCAACAAGATCAGGGCCATTGTATCCACTTTCCACATTGCTATGAAATTCCCAACGAATCATGGCATAGGGGTTGTACGCGGTGATCAAGCAGCAGCAAGGAAGTGTTACATCTCAAGCATTCGGGGGTTGAGCACAGACGTCATGCAACTAACAGCCCCTGAGCTCGAGCTCGAACATCATGGTAGACTTGCCCCGGTAGAAGATTTGGTAGAGGTCGAGCTCGAGCATGGTAAAAAGGTCACCATTGGTCGGGATATTGATGCCGCTCTCAGGGATGAACTCATCAGGTGCTTGACCCGCAACATTGATGTATTCGCTTGGAAGGTTGAGGACATGCCAGGGATAGACCCCGAAGTTGTGGTCCATAGACTCAATGTGAAGCCTGGTGCAAAGCCGGTAAAGCAGAGGAAGAGACAATTTGCGCCAGAGAGACGAGAGGTGATACGTGAGGAGATTAACAAACTCGCCAATGCTCAATTCATTAGGGAGGTCCAATATCCAGACTGGCTTGCCAACGTCGTCCTCGTCAAGAAGGCTAATGGTAAATGGAGAGTATGTATTGATTTCACAGATCTCAACAAGGCGTGCCCAAAAGACAGTTATCCTCTACCTCGGATCGACAATTTGGTGGACAGCACCTCAGGTCATAAGTTGTATAGCTTCCTTGATGCTTTCTCGGGATACCACCAGATCCTCATGGCTGAGGAAGATCAAGAGAAGACGTCATTCATAGCCGACTCTGACATCTACTGTTACAAGGTCATGCCATTCGGTTTGAAGAATGCAGGGGCGACATACCAGAGGCTTATCAACAAAGTCTTTGCTGATCTAATCGGGAAGAACATTGAGGCTTACGTTGATGATATGGTGGTCAAAAGTAAGCAAGAGAATGAACACATCTCCGACCTAGAAGAAGTATTCTCTACTCTCCAGAAATACCAGATGAAGTTAAACCCAACCAAGTGCGCCTTTGGGGTGGCATCAGGGAAGTTCCTGGGCTTCATGATCACTCACAGGGGGATTGAGGCCAATCCGGACAAGATACGAGCTTTAATGACCATGGAACCACCCGGGAATAGGAAGGAGGTCCAGAAATTGACAGGTCGGGTTGCAGCGTTGAATAGGTTCATGTCTAGGGCAGCGGACAGGTGCTTTCCTTTCTTCAAAGCGCTAAGAGGAAATCAGAATTTCAATTGGAATGAGGATTGCAAGAGAGCTTTTCAGGAACTCAAACAGGCGTTGGCCACACCCCCGGTACTCACGAGACCCGAACCTGGGGACACGTTGTACTTATACATGGCCGTATCCCAGAATGCAGTCAGTGGGGTACTGGTGAAAGAGGTAAAGAGAGGTCAACAACCCATCTACTATGTAAGCAAAGTATTGTTGGACGCAGAGACAAGGTACACACTAGCTGAACAGCTTGCCCTGGCACTGATTGTAGCAGCCCGAAAGCTACGTCAATATTTTCAGGCGCATCCCATTATTGTGCTCACAGATCAACCGCTCAAACAAATACTCCAAAAGCCGGACGTCTCAGGGAGATTACTGAAATGGGCGATAGAGCTCAGTGAATTTGACATAGAGTTCAAACCCCGGCCCTCCATCAAAGGACAAGTCCTAGCAGATTTCATCGCAGAGCTCACTCCAAGGCCTCGGGGGCCAGAGGATGACCCGACCACAGTTAAAGACGTGTGGGAAATATTTGTTGATGGAGCATCTAACTCCTCGGGCTCGGGTGCGGGTGTCATCCTCAACAGTCCCGACAAGTTAACCGAAATTCAATGTGCTCTGAGGTTCGAATTTGAGGCTACAAACAATGAAGCAGAATACGAAGCCGTGGTCATTGCTCTTGAACTTTCGAGCAACTTGGGAGTCGAGCACGTCAAGCTGTTTAGCGACTCACAACTCGTGGTAGGACAGATCGAAGGGACATTCGAAAGGAAGGACGAAAAGATGAGCTTGTACTGTTTGAAGGTGCGTGATCTACAGAGAAAATTTAAGGGTTGTCAGGTTTTGAAGATTGCCCGGGCCGACAACGGAAAGGCGGACGCGTTGTCAAGACTTGTGTTCATGGGAGTGGATGGTCTTGACAGGACAGTCCACATCAGAACAGTGACGGAACCTAGCATCAGCCAAGAAATAGTAGTCATGGACATCGATAATGAGCCGTCGTGGATGGATCCCATAGTTGAGTTCATTACTAACGGAAACCTCCCCGAAGATCCTAAGGAAGCTAGGAGCATCCGATCCAGAGCACCGAGATACTGCATAATCCAGGGAGTCCTCTTTCGCAGAAGCTTTACGCTTCCCTACCTCAGATGCCTCAAACCCTCAGAGTTTGCACATGCTCTAACAGAGGTCCACGAAGGAGTATGCGGAAATCATCAGGGGGCTAAAGCTCTAGCCTTCAAACTGGTAAGGTATGGATACTATTGGCCGACTATGAAGAAGGATGCCTCAGAGTATGTCAGAAAGTGTGACAAATGTCAGAGGTTTGGTAACATCATTCATGCCCCTGCGGAAGAGCTCACGCCCATACACTGTTCGGCCCCTTTCGAACAGTGGGGAGTAGACATCCTCGGGCCCTTTCCTATGGCAAGAGGGCAGCTGAAGTTCGTGGCCGTAGCTGTGGAGTACTTCACAAAGTGGGCGGAGGCAGAGCCCCTAGCAACTATCTCAGAACCCAAGCTAAGAGCATTCATCTGGAAGTCCGTCATATGTAGATTCGGGATACCCAAAGTGCTCATAACCGACAACGGAAGACAATTTGATAATGCACAGTTCAAGAATTTCTGCTCCAACCTCGGGGTAAATCATCGTCTAACATCTGTCGCACACCCTCAGAGCAATGGCTTGGCCGAAGTCACGAACAGGATTATTTTGCAAGATCTCCGTACAAGGATTGAAGGAGCCCACGGCAACTGGCCTGACGAGTTACCCTCTATACTATGGACATACAGGACTTCGCACAAGACGACCACAGGAGAAACCCCATTCATGCTTGCCTTCGGGGTGGAGGCTACTTTACCTATTGAAGTTAGCCTACCATCACTGAGGCGGATGGGGCATGAGGCCGGGGATCAAACCACTGAACACCTGGACCTTTTGGAAGAGGTTCGAGCACAAGCTGCACTACGAGTCGCCTCCTATCAGAATAGAACGGCCAAGTACTTCAACAGCAAAGTCAAACACCGAAGATTCAGGATAGGGGACCTAGTACTCAGAAAAGCCGAGGCTGCCGGTCACGCCCCCGGTAAGCTCGGACCAACTTGGGAAGGACCATATGAAGTCATTCGTTAAGTTAAAGGTGGAGCATACAGCTTGAAGGATACGTCGGGAAGACCACTCTCGAGGCTGTGGAATGTCGACAACCTCAAAGTCTACCACAAGTAAAAGTCACGACCTTATCTTTTTCTTTATGAATGTTAGTTTACTTTTAATTGTTGGCTTGCATGCCCTACGCATTCCCTCTTAATTTGATTAGCTTGATCCTTTTTTTTTTTCGGGCTCACACGCCCCGCACACTGTTACCTTCAATAATTCATTCATTAAGGCCTATGAGCCCTTTCTTGTCCCACAACATAGCAAAGTTTAGATAAAATAATTATGGGGAACACCCCACCAAAAAGCGATCTCATCAAAGCCCTGCCACAGGCAGGCGCCATCGAGACATGCTACGGGCATGCTCTCCAAAAAGTCCCGCAACTAGCGGGCCCTCATGACATAATATGAGCAACCACCTCAAACTAGTCATGGGCATCCCTCGAGGCATGCTACGGGCATGCTCTCCACAAAGTCCCGCAACTAGCGGGCCCTCATGACATAATATGAGCAACCACCTCAAACTAGTCATGGGCATCCCTCGAGGCATGCTACGGGCATGCTCTCCACAAAGTCCCGCAACTAGCGGGCCCTCATGACATAATATGAGCAATCACCTCAAACTAGTCATGGGCATCCCTCGAGGCATGCTACAGACATGCTCTCCACAAAGTCCCGCAACTAGCGGGCCCTCATGACATAATATGAGCAATCACCTTAAACTAGTCATGGGCATCCCTCGAGGCATGCTACGGGCATGCTCTCCACAAAGTCCCGCAACTAGCGGGCCCTCATGACATAATATGAGCAATCACCTCAAACTAGTCATGGGCATCCCTCGAGGCATGCTACGGGCATGCTCCCCACAAAGTCCCGCAACTAGCGGGCCCTCATGACATAATATGAGCAACCACCTCAAACTAGTCATGGGCATACCTCGAGACATGCTACGGGCATGAGCTCATCAAAACCCTGTGAGCACACATGTAAATCCACGATGCAACGAGCACGATCTTACAAAAAGCACTATCATGCGTGGGCACTGATAATAAGACTCGAACACATTTCATCGAACAGTCCTCGAGCTCGACCATTACAACTTAATGAGGACAGAAACACGTCAACCAGTCCTCGAGCTCGAGACTGCGTCATGAATTCCCCGAATCGTCGAGTTCAACACTTGAAAATTGGGAAATAATTATAAAACGGGCTCTCCTCGAGCTCAGGATTCAATTGGTTAAGAAAGCTACCGTCAAGCTCGTGCCTTCGTTATTAATTGAGCTATCGTCGGGCTCATAACTCAACTATGACATGAGCCATCCTCGAACTCATGACTCAATTATTACATGGGCCATCGTCGAGCTCATGACTTCATGAGCTATCGTCGAGCTCGTTCACCTTATTTAGTGATCTATCGTCGAGCTCATGACTTCATTATTACATGAGCTATCGGCGAGCTCGTTCACCTTATTTAATGGTCTATCGTCGAGCTCAGGCCTCGATTATTACATGAGCTATCGTCGAGCTCAGGCCTTCATTATTACATGATCTATCGTCGAGCTCGTTCACCTTATTTAATGGTCTATCGTCGAGCTCCTGATTAAACTGATTAAGTGGCTTATCGTCAAGATCGTATCAAATGTTTATATCGTCGGGCTCTTGCTCATTGTTTAATTATCGGGTATCAAGTTTTCGTCGAGCTCAACACTTGGGAATAGCACAATGATCTTCGAGCTCGACACCTATTTAAACTATGTTGTCGTCAATTTCGAAACTTCGATGGTGGTCAAGTAATGCCATGTCAACGAAATGATTAATGATCGAGAAGTACTAACAAAAAGACATCAGACATTTTACATCAACAAAACCACATGCTCGGGCAATATACTTGCGAACTATAGCAAAATACAAAATAAAGCTAGCCTCGAGCAGTACAAAACAAATTACTTCAAAAATAGAGCTCGGGGAGGGGTTCCTAATCCACATCGTCGTTCTCGAGAGCATGGTCAGACCCTTCCACGTCAACATCCTCTTCGTCCCCGTCTTCTTCAACAGTTCCCTCGGACTCCGAAAGTACGAGGCTATCTGCAACCCCAGGTACGGACTTCAAATCGTCGGGTTGAACGTTGGGAAGATGGGCTCGAAGATAGGCTCGCGCCTCTTTGAAAGCGTGCATGTACGCCCCCGAGGCGTACTCCCCCTTTAGCCTGTCGCATTCCTCAGACTTTTTGAAGTCTTCCCATGCTCGCTCTTTTTCCTCGATCAGTTTGGCCTCATGCTCTTTACACACCTTCTCAAGCTTGAGCCTCAGACCATCAGCCTCATCCTTCACGGCCCCAACCTCGTCCCGAGCACGACGGGCCTCTGCCTTAGCGACCTCAAGCTGCTTCATTAGGTCCTCGCGCTCGGCCCTCAAGTCACCCACCTTCTTGTCTCTAAGCTCGACGGCCTCTACAAGCCCTCGGACATCTTGTCCAGACTCTTGTCTTGGAGAGCCAGACCATCGAGCAACGCAACACTGAGGGTCTGCACATAAAGATCGACCATGATACATCAAAACATATACTTGTATAAAATAAGATTGATGTTGAGTACACTACCTTCAAGGTCATAAACTCGAGAGCCTTCATCCCCTCCTCGAAGCCGACGTCACCTCGATATTTGGCCACTATGCTCGGGACCAAATGGCATCGTTCGTAGTCCTCGACGACTGATGCAACGGACGGGATACAGTCATCCTCCAAATCGACGACCTCTGGAGTTCGGCGAGGGGGAAGCTCCCTGGGCGACGAGCTTGTTGGACGTGTCGGCCTGGGGCTCGGAGCCTGTGGTCTAGCCCGAGAACTTTCACCTGGTCCTCGAGGTCGGTCGTCATTTTTGTAAACTCGGGGCCTCTTGTGTCCCTTCTTCGAGGCCTGAGGCTGAGGCACCTTCGCCTTTCCTAGAACATGCTTACGCAAGGCGGACGGATCAAAAGACATCCCTACAAAAGAGCCAAGTAATTAGACCGACCATATCGTCGAGATAAAGGGCACGAAGACGTAAAGGATTAAAGACCCTACCCTCAACACCTCTCACGTCAGCAAGATCTAACACCCCATCCTCGAGGATAGCCTTCATGTCTGGCACCAGAGGGTCGAGATCCTCGAGCATCTGCCTATGACGTTCTAAGGACTCAAAGTATGCCTGACCCTCACAGAACTTAGCAACATCTGGAACACCCCATCCCGACCAGAAAGGAAAGTCGACGTCTTGAGTAGCGACGTAAAACCACTTATCCTTCCAACCCTTAAGCGAGCTTGGCATGCTCGGGACCCTAAAACCCCCTCGGGTGGACAGGTAGGCAAAGCATGTATACTTAGGAAGCTGCTTGAGCTCGAACACCATTCGACAAAGGTCGACGTATGGGTCGATACCCAGATACCTACAAGCTATGAAGAAATAGACGAGCATCCTCCACCCATTAGGCACTAATTGCCCAGGACACATGGAGTGCTCGACCAGGAAGCTCAGGAAGAAAGAGTGCAGAGGCTACCTAAACCCAGCCTTTAACACATCTCTAAATATCACAAACTCATTTGCCCGAGCTTGACCCATCCTATCCTCGAGATCTGGGGACCTAATGTCACACCCCGGCATAAGCCCAAACTCTCGAGCTGCCGACACTGCTAAATGCTCCTTAAACTTACAGGGTTCGTCGGGGGCCTTAAACTCGATATTACCCTGGGGCCTAGGTCGGGTATCTAGAGGGACGACCACTGGAATCAACGATGTCCCCATATCCTCACTACTCCCCGAACTATCAGAACCTCGACCACACTCGCCACTCGACATAACTCGAAGATAACTAAGGAAATAGCTTAAAGATCTCGAGCCTTACCTTATGGTCACTAGAAGCCCAGGGAATTCCTAAGGAGATTGCTCGAGCACGACCTTGCAGATTAGTTTTTACAGTGAGTAAAAAGTGAAAAATGAAAAAGTGAATGGAGTATTTATAGGCGTTGAACACGGAGTCCAAAGGTCGCCACCTGGGCCGTTGGATTTGGCCACGTGTCAAGCATCCAACGACCCCTATCCACCGCCGCATTTATTAGGTCTCGAGCATTAATGCAATGCCGATCTCATCGAGCTGCACCGAACTATACAAGGGAAGGGCTACTCACTCGACGACTGGACACCATGAGCCCATTTGCATCTACACCAATTCCTCGAGCCTTGGGTGTAGATGCACGGGGGCCACTGATGATGCCATTCTCACTTACCTCGAGCACGACGACTTCCATACCGCCGCTCCTCAAGTTTGGAACCTTGGTCCTCGGGTCCATTGGTCCTCGGGTCCACTGGTCCTCGGGATATCTCGAAGACTAGCACCCCAAACTGGCCCCAGAACCACGGTCGTAGTCCTCGAGATATAGTGCTCGGGATATCAGTCACCCCCTGTAAATCCTCGCCGATCCCCGTTCTAAAGAATTCCTAACCTACTAGGATTCCCTCCCAATCAAGGAATCCTAGATTGGAAAGAAGTCCTATCTTTGTAAACGTTCCAAACAAGGTAAGTTTAGAGACCTATGAATGTTCCAACACCCACATCTCCTAAAAACGCGGAGACGAGTCCTACTTGGACTATGTCACCTATTACTATAAATAGGTCACCTTCATTCATTGATCAGGTACGCTTTCACACATATTTTCAGCATATATTCACTCTCTCTATTCTCTCTCTGACTTAAGTATCGGAGGGGCGACGAGGCCAACCCTCGACGCCTTTGTTTCAGGTACCGGAAGATCTCGTTCGTGCTCATTCTCGGTCATCAAGCTCGGGAAGTCAACAGGTACGATTTTTGGCAGCATCACATGGTAACTCTGTCTTTCGGCTCACACTAAAGTACCATTTGACAGTATTAGAAGAATGATACGAACGCGAAGTGTTCATATTGAAATAATGAAAAATATAACAATGGTAATCTCGTTCGGGGGAGTCTTGACCTCCCAATTGAGTTTCGAAGAAAAATCTCAAGATGCGGATCTAGAAAGAGGTACATATGCACAAGATTACATTAAGGACAAAGGAGAATATAAGTTGTCTTGACAGAATAAATATTCCTTCTTTCTTTGGCAATCCGCGTTTCAATGAGAGTCCGAGAATGAGAAAGTTTTGTTTGGTCATAATTTACAACCTCAAATTTAGCAAAAAAAAGGTCGTGCCATTCTTCTAAATATAGAAGGCAAACGCGAGAATGGAATAATCAGACTATTGAAATATGAATACCAGAACAAAGATTCTTATTTTTTCCTCCATTAAGAGTGGGGTTGTGAGGTTGCTCTTGCAATGGCGGTTTCGGCGGCCAAACCTTCCAAAAATGGCCAAATCCCTTCATTGTCAAGTGGTGCAGCCGCCAACCGCAACCACCAGCAGAGCTTTCAAAAGAATCTGTCACGGCGAGTTTCCTTCAATGAATCCACCCTAGCCAAGTCACGTTTGGAGCCATACGGTGGTGACCTTGAAGGGCAGGGCAAAAAAGGGCGCTGCGGCTCACGCTTCAACATGTGCTGCGCCTGCGGTTCCTTAATTGTCGGCGTCTTCCTTCTCTTCATCCTCCTCATAGGCGGAATATACTTTGCGTTCCTCCAGTCGAACCTCCCACATTTCCACATCCAGAGGATTGACATTGTTAAACTTTACGTCAACGAATCCAAAGCTGATACATTCTTGACATCGGAGTTTGACATACGCCTCAATGCATCCAACAAAAATGGCAAGATTGAGCTCATATATAGCGACATGCACGTTGAAGTATCGTCTGAAGGCGTCGACTTGGGGAAAATGAAGTTGAAGGATTTTACTCAGAAACCTAGTGCGACAGCTGAAGTGAAAGTGCATACCTCGGTTAAGGACAAGGAGGTCGAAGATGCTGATGGTAAAGATTTAGAGGACAAGTCCAAGGTTCATCAGTTGCTTATGGATATTGTCCTAAGAGGTCACATTGATTTCTTATTGCATGGCAAGAAATTATTGAATGGATTTCCATTTAAAGTTTTGTGCAAAAGCATCTATGAAGGAGATATTGACAATGGACACCCTCCTTCATGCAATGTCAAAATGAGCCCTGTAATGTAAGAAAAATCCTCATCAATTACACACATATTATACGTATATATTTGCGAGTAATGCTATTAATTAGAAGTGCTCACGATCATCAGAGACTATCTGACATGGGACAATGGTCACATTGTCCTATAAAATTGGGATTCATTTTAGCCCTTGTTTGATTTAGTTAAAAAGTTGATAAAAATCGAAGTCAAAGTTAACAATACATTTAACGAGATTCATAACTTTTCACCAACACATTTTTATCAACTTTTATTAGAATTAACAAAACGGACTTTTGGCAAAATCAAACCGGGCTTAATTTATTGCAGAACATGGTACTTATTCCACTGTCACATAGATTGTCGATAATTAAAACTTCTGATGAATATTCGATATATACACATTCATATCTTATTTTGTTTGCAATGGATATTGGTGCAGTTGATGAAGTAGAGAAGAAAGAATTGGAAGGAGAACGTGCAGCAAAGCGTCCATGAGCTGTTACAACCTTAGATTCACATTGCATTAGTTATTTTAATTGATATGAGTGGAGTTGGTCTAACTTGTAACTATTTTCAGCCCTTTTTGATAATTTCTTGAGTGAAAGCAAATTGTAATTTTAATAAATTAATAATGCCATTATTGGATCTCTCTCTCGTTCAATTGTTCTCTATGAATTATTTAATTATTTTTTATTTTACGAGAAATCGTTTAATCTAATCATGTGTAGGTTAAAGAGAGCTCTACTTTCTTAGATGACCGAACCCACATGTGTGGCAAGATACGACTTGTAAAATATTGGAGATAGTAATATTTCTTATCGAAGAACTCATAAATGACGTTTTCGTTTTGAAAACTATTTTTTTTGGAACTTGCAAAAACTTTTTAATCGGATCAAATTTCAATTATCTTATCTGAAAATAAATCCATATTAATGAGACAGACTAAACATTTTATGACATTTGGTCACTGTCATTGGAGTGATTCAACGTACGAGCTTAAAAGTTGTCTTACTGCAAGTGCAACAAAACAATCCCTCACTTATCTTGTGATTCGAACACATGATCCTAGCTTTGATACCATTGTAAGGATCTAATTTCAATTTTTTCATTTAAAACTAAATTGGTGTTCATATCAATAGGCTAAACATTTGATGATTTTAGATCAATATCATTTGCATGACACATCCCATGAACTAAAGAGCAGCCTTGTTACACCCCCAACAAATGTTTTCTAATTTTCTTTTAATTTTTAACAAAAAAAATAAAAAACTTTACAAAAATAGAAAAATTTAAGAAACTTTTGATGCAAACATTGACTAATTTTTTTTTTTTTAATGTGGGCTTCAACTGACAATTAATGAGAAAAAAATGGGTGCCAAACGGTTACTTAATTTAATTGCGCATAAAAAAAACAAATTAATTTAGTTATAAACATATTTCTTAAGATATAAAATGAAGCACCTCGTTACAATAATTTTAACAACACACTCGTGAGTAAATATATATATATATATTTTTCAACTTTTAACTATACATAATAATATATCATTTTTCACAAAATTTATTGAGAGGTATATGTCCAAAACATTATCCGCTCCACAGGCAACGTATAAAGGTGAAATGGCGTTGATATTACGCCATTTTCTTTACACAATACGCTATGGACCCCAACAAAAAGTAAATTAAATATTGGCCTACTATATAATGCGCGTTTTTCATTGAAATCCCTACTCCCCTTGCTCAGGATTGGCACAGGATTCTGCTAATCTTTGCAAATTTCGTCGCCCCCCTCAAAAATCCTCTTAATAATCAGGTACCCTTCTTCTCATACTATCCATACATGTTATGTAATCTTATTGATGTGACTTCTCGTGAAGAAGTGAAGTTGGGGGAGAGGGTTGATTTTGTGTTTTGAAGGAGTTGGGATTAGATCATTGGATTTGAGGGGTTGATTTACTTTCTGGGAGATTGTATTTGTTATATGTTTTGTGGGTTTTTTTATTTTTATGATGTTCTTTGTTTTTACGAGGATATGCTGTGCTGTTGTTGTGATAGGTTAGGGTTTTGCTTTGAAGGTGAAAAAGGTTAATTTATGGCTTCCAAACGGATATTGAAGGAGCTCAAGGATTTGCAGAAGGACCCTCCTACATCATGCAGCGCTGGTATTTTTCCTTCCCGTTTTGTGCATAAAGTTTTGGTTTAAGTACAGCAAAATGTCTGAGCTGTAAAATGTCAAAAAATATATTCTAAAGAGCTAATAGTTTATTTGGTTTGTGACTATTGACTTAGCTGTTTCTTTATTTATTTATTGTGCTTGGTACTATTGATACAGCTACTTAATTGCACAACGTCAAATAAATTTTGTACAGTTTGGAATGAGAGGATTTATCTATTAATGTGCTATCTGCTTAAGTTTCCAAGGTTGTGGATGCTAGTTTTCTATGATTTGTCAAAACGTTGCATTGAAGTGAGTTAATGGACATTTTGATCACATGCATCTGTATGAAAAGTTACATTGGAGTGAATTAAAGGACGTTGTAAAGTAAGCATCTTTTATCTTGATGCAATTGATGCATGGAATCTAGAGATTGAAGAGTTGCCACAATAACAAAATGGGAAGTTTCATAACTTAAAACTAATAATTCAGGTTAGAAATAAATAAGAAAAATAAATCAGAATCTATGTTTTCATTTCACAATTTCCCCAGCTGCAAAGATCCCGTCTTGACAAGCTAAACTGTAAATATAAGTTCCAAGAAATTGGCATCATGGGATGAAGCCTCTCTTCTAACAGAGATTGAAAAAGTAAAAGAAAAGCCCTGAAATTGTACAAATCAGGTCAAAACTAAATTGGAGAATGCCGAAAACTCTACTTTTGGTTGCTAGATTGAGAGTAGTAGTTGGTGGCTCTTAACAATATCTTGAACGGTACTTTTCGACAAAACAGATGAACAGTACAAAGAATTGTAGCTTTCAAGAACCGTTGAAAAATAGGGAAGTTTTCAAAATTACAAAATGGAGATTTCATAACTTAAACTAATAGTTGTTAAAAGTAAATGAATTATTTGACACCTAAAATAAGTATATATTTTTGGGGATTATTCAATCAAATCTTCATTATATCTCCTGAATTTTTTTAAAATTTTCTTCTTATGGTAGACTGGCAGTGTCAATTTTCAATTGACTCTCGGGTTCATTGTGTAGACCTGTGTGGTTATGCTGATGGATGTCTTAATCCTCCACTCAGCATAACTTTACATAACCATCTTTTCTCATTTTGATCTCATCTGACTTTTCGGTGTTGGACATTTGATCTACAACCTGCAATGAAGCATTTTTCTTGGCATTACTGCTGGTGTTTCTCTTGTGGGTCCAGAAACTATCCTCTACATGGATTCATTGTCGCTCGACCTGAATTCATTGGCCATGTGCTGGTGTCATATTGCTAATTAAACTTGGAAACTGTGGATTGCTGCAGTTTTGACAATGTCACATTTTATTACATTGTTGAATTCATGGGCTTAATTCATATGATTTCGTGCATATTGGTGTTTCTATGCACATCCTGTTTGGTATATATGCTTGTTAATTTCTATTAATTTTCTTTAGTAATTTCCTTCAATGTAAGTCCATATGTTAACCCCATAATGTAAATCATTATTGCAGGTCCTGTAGCAGAAGATATGTTCCACTGGCAAGCCACAATTATGGGACCTTCTGATAGCCCTTATGCTGGAGGTGTATTTTTAGTTTCTATTCATTTTCCTCCTGATTACCCTTTTAAGCCACCAAAGGTATACTTCAACTCTTTGCTGTAGCTTGTTACATTTTATAATTATTCAGTTGTTGATCCACAATGACATGGAACTAGCTGGTAGGATGCTCCCGAAGTGTACTTCAAAGGCTGATTGTTTTGTCATTTTCAGACCTATGAAAATTTATAATTTCTGTTCTCTGTCATTTTATCACTCTTCTTATTCTGCTATGTCCTGTAAACTGTTTGCTTGTTTTGCGAATTCATCTTCTTTCTCAGGAAGTATATTTCTCTACTGCTGTAGAATGTTATCATAGTGTCCTTATTGTGACATGACATTTGTGTATTGAGAACTCAGACTGTAAATTTGTGCCTGTATCGAACTACATAGGTGTACATAGAATCACTAGGAAAAAAGAGAGACCGAGCCCCTGTTTGACGCACATTCTTTCAAAACTCATTTCCAACCACACATTCTTCAATAAAATAATATTTTCATCACATCAATAACTTTTCCTTACTTTTTAACCACATATTTCTCATCGTATCACTATTTAAAATATATTTTTTCCTCAATGATATCCATCAATCACACCCTGAATTTCTCATTTTGTGTCTTCTGTATAATGACTGACTGTGTTGCAGACTAAACATGTTATGTTTTCTTTGCTTGTTTTCGTGGGTTTGATAGCATATTCTTGAAACCCTTTGGTTCCTAAGTTTGTGAGTTGCCAAGCGATCTCAAAATTTGATTCGTTCATTGTTTTAGGTTGCATTTAGGACAAAAGTCTTCCATCCTAACATCAATAGCAACGGAAGCATTTGCCTTGATATTCTGAAAGAACAGTGGAGCCCAGCATTGACCATATCTAAGGTATGTCATTTTGTGGGTGGCATCCACAGGCTGGCCATACATGTACGAACATGGTTTGAAATGATTTGTTTTCTAAATGAATTTGCTCAACCATGCATGGAACAGTTCATTACCTAAAAGTGATTTTTTGGTTGTTGGTTCTTTACATCTTTATATACAATGTTAGGAGTTATTGACTTATTTCCTTTTGTTGTACACAACCATAACCTGTCCTTCTACAATACACAACTATTACCATCTATGTTTTGTATCGTTATCTTTGCATTTTTGTTTTAGTACGCAAGTCATTTAGGTTTTGTTTTACATAGTAGTGATAATCTCACTAAGAGAAGGGAGGGGAATGGAATTTCTGGATTCCCCACTTCCTGCAGTTGATTAATTCCTTAATTTTCATGCATTGGCCTGAGCGATTTGATTCTTATTTGATGTGTAGTAAAATATCTTCTTTTTCCCAGATGGATGAGTATCCCTTCTGCAAATAATGGTGGAAAATGACCTTGTTTTAGATTAGATTGTTAGTCTTCTTAGTATCAAATACATGCAAGTTCTGAGTTGAGTCTTATGTAGGAGAACATGTAGAAAATGAAATGAACTCAAGGATTTGCACCAGGAGATGTACACATCCAATCTATAAATAGAATATTTAATTAGATAGGAGATAATAAAATCTGGATAACTTGGTTTCTGGTGTACCATTTTAGTATCAACTGTTATTTCTGCTACTATAAATGTTAATTATTACTCAAATACATTATTTTATTTGTGTTATTCAATTAGTCATGGAGAATGAGGTTTTTCACATTTTGTATTATTCTTTTCCTCTTTATTTGTTTTCTTTAGTTATTTTTCAGTAAATGAAGACATTAATCTGATATGCATCTTCCTATATTACTGAAAACTTTGATGTTAGGTCTTGCTGTCTATATGTTCCTTGTTGACGGACCCAAATCCCGATGATCCTCTAGTGCCAGAAATTGCTCATATGTACAAGACGGACAAGGCCAAGTACGAGTCTACTGCTCGCAGCTGGACACAGAAATATGCAATGGGATGACATTCAAAACTTGGCATGTCTGAAAAACTAAAGTGACTGAAATGATCTCTATTATGCTTTTGTTGAATAAATTGTCAATCTTTGATTGAGACTGGCTATGAACTTCATCTCTTAATTTGTGAATTTACATGTCAATATCATTAAGAAGTGAAAAACTGTAATGTAATGCAACTTGTAGTGTTCAAGATGGTTTCTTTGATGAATTCATTTTTAATTTTCAATGAATTTCATATTGTTTAATTTAATAGGCAAGAGGACAGGTCCTATGTGTGAATCGGTCCACTTTGGAAACATGGATTAGCCTCCTTGCACCATTATCAAGGGTATGTTTGGCATAGTTTTTGCTTCCTCTAGAACTCTTTAACTAGGGAGAAGCACTTTCAAATTATCATAATAATTTCTAAGGTTTTTCTTGACTTCGTTAGGAGCCATATAGGAGTATCAATTTGGCTCGGGCATCCAGTGGCTCTGTCCGGGAAAACATGAGTCGGTTTGAGCCGAGCTCGATTTTGGGACATCAGCTCTAGTCCAGACCATTTTCGACTTGTAACGAGTTGTACTACTTCCTGCGTCAGTGTGTAGCGGCTTGTGTTAGCAGGTAGCTGCCTATTAAAGTAAAATCACGAGTCGCTTGGCCTAACTCGGCTCAATAAGGTCAGTGTGTAGCGGCTTGTGTTAGCAGGTAGCTGCCTATTAAAGTAAAATCACGAGTCGCTTGGCCTAACTCGGCTCAATAAGGCCCGAACTGGAAACTTGGGTCAAGCCAAAGCAAAAGCTCGACTTGGCTTGAACAAAAAAAAAACTTTAAATCATTTTTACTCGAGTTTCGATTCTTTGTGAGGTGAAAATCTCATGTATGACTTTGTAGAGCGATAGCTACTATAGCTTTGGAACTCACAAATCTTTTCAAATAGGGGTTAGAATTTCTTTGAAAATGTTCTTGTTTTCAATCAATGGGTTCAAAAGTAATTTCTTAAATTCAGAACTTTTAGTTATTCAAAAGTTTTAACAAACGAGTCCTAATCAGTGCACAGCCTCTTCGGGTGTTCAAATCTTCACTTGCACTGTATTACGTACACAGTGGTGTAAAAATTTGTTGTTCGGTATGTTAAGGCATGGCCTACATGGCATGGGCTGTTTATTGGGCCTCCACTCCCAAAGTTGGGCCATGGTTGCCTGTCATATGGTCCTAGGCTTGCCATGATTGTGCTAGGCATACCTCTCAATATTTTTCTGAAAAATAAAAATTGAGTGCTTAAGGTCATTATACAACTTTGGGACTTTAGCTAACACGACTTGATTTACACCTTCAAATATTTTATATGATGTCCAATGATTTTTTAATGTTCTTACACTGCTTACTAGGTTAGATTCAGTGCAAGATTCATGTCTATGTGGTGCTCAGCCTTCTGGCTGAGAATGGATGTGAAATTAAAATATTTCTATGGTAATGCCTAAGTGGGATCCAATTGTCCTAATCATAATATTTCAGAAGAAATACTTTTAATCAATCATATTTGAAACTAATGCTGGTCCCATGCCTAGGATTTTTTATAATCAATCTCAAACTTAATGGAATAGTTATCTCGATCACAAATTCAAGTGTTTCAGACGAGATAAGAGTTTTGATTGGGTGAGTTCAATATAGGAAACATATTCTTTTTGTAGATTACGCTCTCTAATTTGAAAGCATTTCACTCCATTCTCGTAAAACTATTTTGAAAATTTTACTCAAACCAGGTTCTTGAACAAAATATAGGCCCTGTCTGGTATTGATATTGCTTCTTCATTTTTGTAATTTTTTGACCGTTAGCTATGGCAGGAGGACCCTACATTACTCACACACGGTCAAACATTGCGGCTTGAACACGGTCCAACAGTTAGAATTCTGCTTTTCAACGGCTGGAATTTTGCTTTTTAGCACAAACAGACAGCTCCATAGTCTAAGTAGGGGTAGGTGATTATGATTTATAAATTGAATACTATAATTATGGGAAGACATTAGTACAAAAATAATCAAGACTTGGTTGACAAGCAATAGAAGTGTCCCGGTTCAGCTATTTTATTGCTCACGTGCCCCCCATGGGGTCTCCATCCTTTGCTGCTTCTTCAAGTTAGTAGCCAACCTTTTCTTACTTTTCAACGTCTCTAGTTGCTCTTTTGGATTTTATTTAAAAAGTTGAAATTGTTGTCGTTTTCCATTAACTAATTTTCAATTTTATCCACTCAAAAGAAAGACATTGAACGTATGTTTGGTTAAGATTTTTTTTTCGTAAATTTTAATGAAATATATAATTGGAAAGTTAATAAAAAATATGGATCATATAGATTATGTGATTAAAAATAAATTACATAAAATGAAGACCAAACATAAGCTTAAATTGCTTAATATGTGCACTTGACTACCTTAGTCTGCACAACATAATAAATGAGTGTGTAAGATGGGTAAATTGTAAAAAATAACAATTTACAATCGTGATTATTTATTATACTTATCTATATGCAAACTTGTAGTGTGTGATGAATTGATGGTACATCATTAGTCGAATGAGTTACTGTATAAAGTATTAAGGCCCCGTTCGGTAGGGATTAAAATTAAAAATATAGTTGTTATTGGGTCTCACTCGTAGTGATGGCAATGGGGCGGGGCGGGGCCGCCCCTCCAATCCCCCCCCCCCCGAAGGGGCGGGGCGGAGCCTTGCCCCGTTTAATAATTCAAAATTTTATAATCCAAAGCAAACAATACTTAAAATAACTATATCAATATCCAAACCAAGCAATGAAAACAAACAATGTCCAAAATTAAAAAAACAACGTTCAATTTTTTATTTTTATTTTTTAACTAGGAGGGCCCCGCCCCACCAACCCGTGGGGACGGGGCGAGTTTTTTTTGCCATCTCTACTCACTCGTCTAATAAAAGTCAACAATAACGTCTAGTTTTTCAATTTTAATCTCTACCGAACGAGCCCTAATAAACCCTTTTATAAAATGAAAAAAAGTGTAAAATTAATATACAAAAATTTCTTAGTTTTTAAACCATGAGATCCGTGTGCGTTTTCCTTGACAGCTTGATAGAATACAAGAAGCATCAGACCAGGGGCAGACGTAGAACTTTAACATTGGGAAGCACAATCAAACTTGCAAAAAAGTTTGGAGAAATTTTACAATCGAAAATTTACGTCCAAAAAAATCATACCCCATGTAATTTTATATCCAAAATTTTACATGGGATGTGACTTTTTTGGATGTAAAATTTCGAATTTTTTTGAAAATTTCCTAGTAAAATGATGAAAATTACATTGAGAAATTTGTGTCGTAAAATAATAAATGTTAATGAAATAATTGATTTTTTTTTTTTAAATGTGAGTTAGACGTCTTTTTAAAAACTCACATTTAACGTATTTTTAACTATTTTCGATATATGTTTGAACTATTTGATATGCCCATAATGTAGTTTTTAAAATAAGTTTCGAAATGATATAAGCAATTTATGTTAGCCCAATAATAACTAACCAAGAGGGGGTGAATCGGTTTTTGAAACTTTTTCGACACTTCTCAAAACAATACAATACACAAGATATAAATGATAAGTGTATTGTGTGCAAATATGATAACTTAATTCAAGTATGATATAACACAATGTAAATATCGATTTAAAGTAAAGTGAAATAATGTAAAGATAGCAAACCAATTTAATGGGGTTCGATCCAATGCAATGATCTACGTCCCCGTTACCAAACTCTCCGTCATGAGCAAGGTCAAACGCACTAAAGTAAATGGTTGCTTACAAACAAGGAATACTGATTCTTTTACAACATTGAAATTTCCGGGACCTCAACATGACCCACACTATTGAGCTTTACAAGACCTCAAAATGACCCACACGGTGACTTACAACAAGGCGCACCAAACCTTATACAATGTTGATCTTTAAGAAACTTCAACACGACCCATAATTCAAATAAATTTTACAATTGAAGTCTTCTATTCTTTATGATTAATAAATTCAAAGTTATGTACAAGAAGAGAATACACAAACACTTCAATAGATAACAAATGATAAAACTCAAGTTTTGATATTGTAAACTTTAATAAATGATAGATGATGAAATAGTTTGTATTGTTATCAAAGTTTTCAACCAATGATTTCTCTTAACAAAATAACATAAGTTAAGTATGAGGGATTTACACTTCAATATAAATGTTGACAAATAAAACTTTTATCAAAAATTTGAAAATAAATGAAATTGAAAAGTTTCTTTGTAAAACAGATCAAACTAGTTTTGATCAATCAAGAAATTTTTTGTATCAAAATTTTCAAACCAATAATCTCTTTTAACAAATAATATAAGTTAAGTATGAAAAGAGATTTACACTTAAATCAAAATGTTGGCAAAGAAAACTTTTATCAAGAATGAAGAATAGATGAGATTGAGAAAGTTTCTTTACAAAAAGAATTCTTGATGAGATAGATGAAAATAAGTTTGATCAATCAAGAAATTCTTTGTAATAAATGAAATAGAATTTAAAATCAAGTAAATTTAATGACTTTCAATAAATAAGCTATCTGAATATCTCTTATAAGTTGTTGAAATTGAATGGAAAAGAGATAGGTATTTATAGAGCAAGAAAAACAAGTTGCAGGAACTTTTGGTTGAGTAAACGTAACTTTCGGTCGACCAAAGTGTGAATATAGCCGTTGTAAAATCAAACCATTGGAGTTTCGGCTGACACTTCGGTTGAGCGGTGATATTTCGGTTGACCGATCGGTCGACCGAAATGACTGAATTTTGGAGTTAGTTTACTATATCACAAATGTTCATTTTCCAAAATCATCTTCATTTCTAAAACGTTTTTATACAAGTGATGAATTATGAAATATAGTTTGAGCTTTTTGCACTTGCTAAGAATCGATGAGTTAATACATTTACATATAAGTTTCGATAAACAATTTCTAAGCTTTAATCTTCAAAATTCTCGTTCTCGTTCTTTTGGACTTGTATCTTGATTTGCGTCTTTTGTGAATCTTTAAGTTCCAATTCGATCGTTGCATGCAAATCGCTATCGTCTCGAATGATTTGACTTAAATGCTTAACTTTCGCTTTGTTCTTCATTTTAAATCCGATTTATAATTTTGATAGCTTTGAAAACTTAATCACTCAAATTCAATTGTAAATGAAATTGCTTGTTTGTTATAATCAAAACATTAAGGTTATAATCAATTATATGTCAACAATTTGTAGATTCGATTAGTGTACGATCGTCGAAGAATTTTTAAAATTAGTATATTATCGAAAATCAAATTTATTTTGATTTTGCCTCTGTTTGGTGAAGATTAAAATCAAATTTTTAGTAAATTTTGATAAAATTAAACAGTTATGGATTCCATGAAATATTTTATTAAATTTAATTGTTAACTTTGATTTAAATTTAAATTTAAATATCAATCGATACCAAACATGATTTTATAAAATAAAATGTAAAAAAAAAATCTCAAAAGTTGGGGGCACGTGCCCATGCATCAGACATTTTAAAAAAAAAATGAAAAGGCTATTTTTTCATCCAATAGTTTTTTGCCAACACACTTTCGACAACTAATGAGGCAAAAAAATTGATGTGCAAATGACAAAATCCGTTTTCTTAAACCTTGTTGGACTAACTTAGGTGAATTTTAAAGGAAAAAAAATTAAAATTTTGTCTACCGTTTATTAAGTTACATGCGGTCTGTATGTAGAATTAATGGAGTGTTCGAGTTACATTATTTTGGAAGAATGTATTATGGAATAGTAGATTAATGGAGAATGTGTGGTTGAAAAAGAAGGAAAAACTATTGAGGAAATGAAAAATATTATTTTTATTGAAAAATATGTGGTTAAAAATAAGTAAAAAAATGAAAATGAAAATTTTAATTTGACTCAAACATGGCTAAGTTTACCCATGGAGGATATTTTCTAAGTTTGCATCCAAGTGTATGTTTTTCCATTCTTTGGTCATTGTCAGAGTCTTGTATGTATTCGATGGTTCAGATTAGACAAGGTGAGTCGGGCCGGGTTCCGTAGGAAATATCCTAAACCACGCTTTCATATTAATTACAAGAATTGTTTCTTGATTTTTTCCAAGATTCTGAAAGGCGTAATGCGTGACGATACGTGGAGGTCGAGTTATGGGCTAGACGAGACATATGAGGAAAAAAGCATAAAAATGCGTTTTCTTATTTTAATATTATATTAATTTTTAATCAAGTAAAAATAATATTTACTAAACATTTAAAATAGATTTATAGAAACTTTATACATTTTTTTTCAAAGTTTCCAACAAAAATATAAGTTTCAAATTTAAATGCAAAATAGTAAGTAAATATTAAATAGCATAGGAACTTAAATTTTATCTAACTCTTTATCGGACTTCAATTCAGGAACATCTTCTTCATCTAATTCATCCTCCGTGTCTTTTGATACAAAATCATCTCTGTCGGGCTCCCTTTCCCTTATATCATTTTCCACCCCATCATACTCCCTTTATTTTTGAACACTAGACGATAGTGACAGTGTGCATTTTTATTTTTGAGCTTTAGTTCAAATTCGATAAGTAAATAATTTTTCTTTTAATAACTCGGGTATCTTAAGAAATTATTTACCATAAATAAGATTCATTGGTCACTTGACTTTTGAGTTCAAATGGTTGTTTTGATTTTAAATTAGGGCAAGCTGAAAAAATTAACATTTAATAATTTTTAACTTCAAAGAATTGTAAAAAAAAAAAAAAAAAGGTAATGCGCTCCTTGGCGCTTATCTAGACGCGCTTTAGCGGTCAACAATTGTTGTTGACTGCTAAATAAGAAGTTAACCCACTTAACTTGGCGTTTTGGCCACGTCTCACGCTAAGGCACTCCTAGGCGGTCGCCTAACGCGCCTTTTAGAACACTAATTTTTTCCAACTATCTTCGTGATGGCGAAATAAAACATTATGGCACCAAGCATGTAGGTTAATAATGGGATTAGAATTTTCGAGGCGAGCATAAGCCGGATTGACTTGCCTACTTGGCTTCTCTACTCTTTCAAACCCCTCAATCGAAGTCTGCGATTTTTTTTTCCGTACTAAGAAAATTGGAAAAAAAAAAAAAAAAAATGCCTTGAGAAAGGCTTCATCATATTTTTCCGATTTAGCTGTCAATATCAACTAGTAGCTAATAAATTGGTACAAGGATCAAATATATATAAAATGTTATGTGGTACGGAATTAGAGTATCTATCATAGTGTGTTTGATTGTCTATATTTTCTTTGAAAAATATGTTTTTTTTCACTTTATTTTTTATTTTTTTGTTGTTTGATTGACATTTTTTTCCACGAAATATTTTTTTTTTACTTTTGTTCACGTCATCATATTTTCTATTTTAGAAAGACTATAAATACAATATATATATATATATATATATATATATATATATATATTAGAGAGTCGGCATCTAAAAATAAGTTACAACATACTCTATTTTAACTTTTAAAAATAAGAAAAATTGGGAGAGTGAAACTCATTATTTATTCTTGTTTTATAGTGATTACAAATTTCAATACCATACCTTTGAAATCATTCAAATCATATTTGGATTGATTGACTACGACATATACAAAAGTATGTTAAAACGGAAGATGATGAGAAATAAATAAATATATTTTTTTGAAAAGAGCAAAATAAACAACATTTGTTGGAATGTATAAAAAAATTTAAATAAAGAGTCTCTTAAAAATACTTTTAGATTTCATGTCAACAAAAATTGAGTTTATCTCTTATCAAGATTCAGAGCTTTGACACGGTGAGGCTTTCTTATACTCATAATTCTGGATAAATTTCTAGTAATTTGGGAGTATGATACTCTGTTATTACTTAATTGACACATATATATTTATTTATTTTTAATTGAAAATTGAAATGGAGTACTATCGAGGGACATAATGTCCCCCTCAACTCTGATATCTATATACATATACTTTCTAACATTTTAGATCTACATTAAACATATCTTGGTTTTCCATTGACTAAAATTTCGTGATTTCGCAAGCGGATAATTGCACATAAGAACATGTTTCTCTCTTTATTTTATGCTAAAATACTTTCATTTAGCATGAATAATTAAATTAAATTGAAGCGTAAGTGAATTTTACTCATTTAATTTATCTCACGTTCATTTAATTTCGCTCTCATTTTTTTTTATTTTGGTAACTTCGTCAATGAGCCACGTAAATTTTTACATCAAAATATCTACAATAAATTTCGTGTAAATTGGCTAATCACCTCTTATGCAATGTATCGATTAATTATTAACATTTCAATCTCTTTCATAAAGTATAAAATTGTTATACATTAGTTCAATCGTATTAAATTTAAAAAAAAAAATCATTGATAATTATAACTGACAAATTCTTAAAATTCTAAAGTTCTCGTATCAAAGTTTGAATGTGCATGGCCTCAAAAGTGATTTGACGCTACAATTGCTTAAACAATTGATAATCAATTTTGAACAAGAAATCATGACTATAAATTTGAATGATGTATTTGGTATGTTATTATTGTTTAAATTATTATCGTGTGAGTTATGCGTTTGAAATGTACTTTTAAATACGTCAGAACAAGATTAATTCCCTTGGATCTAAAACTTTGAAAATTAAGTATTTTTGTGAGTAGTTCATAAACAGTTAAAAATTATAAATAGATGGAAATAAAAGGTGCATGGATAGAACTTGTAGGTAACACGAAATGCATGGACAAGAAATAATTTATAAACATTCGCCAAACAAGGGTATCTTCATCTAATTATTAGCAAATTTCCTTATCCTTGCCCCCTATCCATGGCAACACAGGCCCGAAAAAAGATGATTGGTATTGGGGTTTAGGGTGTTGCAATGGTGGCAATGGGCCGAGCCGAACTCGTGACTCGTGGGCCGAGCCGAGTTTTGGCTCCCAAGCTCGTCCTCTTTATTATTATTATTATTATTACTTAGGAATAAGCCCTTTAAAAAAACACCATATTTTTGACGAGCCCACGAGCCGCTAGTCAAAATCGAGCCGAGCCTTCTCAGACTCGTCTTTTTAACAAGCCCGAGCGGCTCGTGGCTTGTTTTCGACGAGCCGACAAGTTGCTCGGCTCGGTTGCCACCCCTAGGGCGTTGGAAATATGTTGGTGGTGTAGGGTTATTGGTGTGTAAGTTGTTGATCTCTCTCGTGAAGTGTCAAACTTGTTTTTGCGTAACAACTCAATTTCCTTATAAGCATCTGTATATTTACTTAATGTGAGAGTGACACACTTACGTAATGCATCCCTTATTACTATTATGATACATATCCACATTAGTATATTCAGAAAGAGAGGTGAGCACGGGTGGTAAGAGGTGAACATGGGCGACCGTCCAATATAAGGGGAAAAAATTTCGACGATTCTAGCACGAGTGGCTTTCGGTACTCGCTGATTGCTAGATTCTGCAATGCATATCAAAATGTGTTTTTAGTTTTAAGTTCTCATTTGGTACATTTTAAAAAGTCGTTAAAATTTTAAGTTAAAATCAACAATTAATTTTAATTATGTATTTTATTGAATTCACAAATTTTATCAACTTTTCAATCATATATTTATCAGTTTTTATCAAATTTACTAAAAAAATTGATTTTGGCAAAATCAAACTGGGCTAAATATGTGAAGATTTTTTTTTCTTTTTTTTTGCCATTAATGTGGTTATAAACTTTATTTTGGGTCATAGTGTCGCAGATAATAATTGGTAAAGTTCGGTGAAAAGGTGAAATAAGAGTGGATTTTTCCAACAAAGAAGAGTCCTCTCGACACATCAACGAACGCCAGCTGTAACATACTACTCTTTCCCCTCTCCAATCCACATTTAACTATTCCCACTAACTATTTTTCTGTAGGCTTCCCCACTCTCTCTGGCATGTACAGGAGATCGTTCTTTAGAACGTTCGACTAAAATTATTAATAAATTTTAAGATGAATAATATTGAATTTTAATAACACAACACTTCACATTTGGATTTGTACGGTGCCAAGTATATATATTTTAGGATTATGCTACATGCACCGAGTTTTTTACCTATTATTCACAATGAGGATGAGGATCACATTGTCCGAATTTTTAAATACATGCAGACCTTGTACAATATGCGAGAGTGGATAATCAGTAATCCATTATATACAAATAGATTAACTCTATATTTTATGGTGATAACTACTAGAATATCTAATCACATTCGCTCATATAACTTTCATATTTTGGTGTCAATGTTGGGTCAATCCTTTCGTCCTTGAGTGTTCTTTTCGATCTATACGAATTTCACCAATTAATCGAAAATTTTCTACATCCCGTAATCCAATGCCCCTCTACGGCTGTACCGTATCTATACAAATAGGTGTGATTAAAATTAATCTAATAAAAAAATAACTTTTTAAAGGCCTACGAAATTGTATAGTATATACAGTGCAATGAGTCGGGCAGTCTATATGTATTGAGAAAAGTAGGGACAGTAGGAGTCCACAGTCCGTCAGTTCTTCCCTGTTCTATTTCTTCTATATTATTATACGTACACGATCTTTGTATCTATATATCTGCTGATCATACACAGAGAGAGATAGAAGGGTCTCTTGTTTATATATATATATATGCTTACGCCTCCTTGAATCTACACCTGCTGTTCTGAAGAGGGAGAAATAGAGAGAGAAAGGGGTGTCAGGACATTGAGACAGAGAGAGTGAGAGTTGTTTCCCGCCAAAACAACAAAAGCTCTGTCCCAGGTTCCCCCACTCCAGCTTTTCCTCTTTTTATACCCACAGAGTCACTACTTTCTTACAAATTGTTCATCGCTTTCTCTTCTTCACTTGAGTATTTGCTCTACAGTTTTGTTTTTACAGTTCCTTTCTTCTTTGAGGGCCTCAAAATCGAAGGATAATTGTTGTTATATCTGGTTTTGACCTTGTGTTAAGACATGAAACTGCAATCAGTAGTGAAGTTTACAGAACATGTAGTCACTACAAGCAAGCTCATCGATTACCGGCGTCGCCCAAAGCTCCGGCATACGGCGGTGAGGATCATACTCACCGACGGCGACGCTACTGACTCCGATGATGATGAAGGTTCCGATAGAATCTTTGTCCGTAGAGTCAAACGACATGTTGAAGAGGTCAACTTTAAGTCGGAGATACCGAAAGAAGAGCGTAGTAATAGTAACAATCAGAAAAAGAGGAGCTTGACTTCGCCGGAAAATGGCGTCACTAGCCTGAAAAAGTTCAGGGGTGTGCGTCAGAGACCGTGGGGACGATGGGCAGCCGAGATCCGTGATCCGACGAGTAGGAAACGGGTCTGGCTAGGGACTTATGACACTCCTGAAGAAGCTGCTTCGGTTTACGACACCGCCGCCGTTAAACTGAGAGGACCCACCGCTGTCACCAACTTTCCGTCGGCTGAAAGAGTCTCTATTGAATCCGTTACCGAGACCCCAACAGAAAGTGACGCAGTTTCTTCTGGTAACGACATCGCTTTGTCGCCCACCTCCGTTCTCCGCCATGATGATTTTACGCCATTTGACGGTCTCCCCTGCTTCGACGGAGACGTTGACGCTTTCGGGTTTAGCATTGAGTTTCCGTTCAGTCAGGCGAGTATCGGCCCGCCGGGAAAATACCTCGCCGATGAATTCAGTGAGTTTGACTTCAATGATTTTCCCGAAGAGGTCAGATGATGCGTCTCTGTCGGGAGTCGGGACAGTGTCGTCATTTCATGAAGAGTCGTGGTTGCTTATGTAATTACACACATCAGTGTATTCGTGGTCTACACGGATTTGTTATTATCATCGCGAGTGCCCGATTAATTACGGCGATTTTTGAGGATATATTTTTGTAGCGCTTTTTATTATTGTAAGGTGAAAAAATATAATATTATTTTTCATAATTAACGTAGGAAAAAAGTGAGATTTGTGGTCGTATTGAGATTGTTTGTTGAGAGATTTGGAATGTATTTATAGGTTATTAAATTAAACTTGTTGAAAAGGAGAACTATGAAAATGAATTTATGAATGAATCTTGGTTTTTACTGTAGTCGAAAGTAACCTCGCAAAAACGTGTTTGAAATATGCTCCATACTTTCAGTTTACTTTTAGGAAAAAAAAAAATTTTACTTTTTTTTATTAATCATGTATTTTTTTAATAAAATAAATATTACGTGTAAATTCAATTTTATTTTTTAATGGAACATAGGCTTATACGGGGTGGGTGGCATTGTTTATACCAGGGACCCTTTTTCTTTCGAGGGAGGGTAGGGAGAGAGAGAGACACTCTGTTTGGTGAAATTAATAGAAGAATGGTCATTTTACATAAAATGTTCATCATACTCTTTTTTGTTGATAAAAATTGTACACGTCTCTTGATGAATGTACACATTTTGAGGCAAATCGCAAAAGGTTATAAGAAACGACTCATTTTTTTGGAGATGGTTGATCTACTAGAGTTTAGATAGTCTTTAATTGTATAAGAAAAACAAAAAATGAAAGGATGAATCAAATTAGAGATGACGGTGGGACGAGGGTGAGAAGAACAAAAAAATGAAAGAACTAGAGATGGCAACGGGTCGAGTTGGGGACGAGGCACTCTCCTCCCCACCACTCCCCCGCCCTTCCCAGCCCGCCACCTCATTAGATGGGGTGTGTGCAGGTAGGGCGGACCTAGGTCCGAACCGATCCAAAATTTTCGAATATTTAATAAATAGAACCGTCGAGTCCAAATATAATTATGGAACCGTTCGAATTCAGTTCGATTCTGTACCATAATTAATTTTTTAAACATTTACAACAATATTACATAAATATAATTAATGATATGTTCATTCGTAACTTTTGCAAATTAACGTAGCTCAATTTAAAAATACATAAATAACAAGTTGTCCAATAAGATTAATTCAATGTATACAAATACCAAAAAATATATACTAATATTAAAATATCGACAATTCATATCAATAATTCATTTACTTCAAACGGTCTGCATAAAGAAAATGAAATATAAATTAAAAGTTATAAAAATAAAATATTTTTAAGTATTGGTAATACTTACCAACTATTTGATTTAATTAGTAGCTACCACCGTCGGTGAAATGAAAGAGCTTCAAAATTGATTTGGAAATGAGGATGTAGGTTTTAAAATTATCAAATGATTTGTGTTTATACGAAAGTGGGCGTTGCTTACCAAATGAAATTGGAAGGATAATGCCCAAATGTTGGGTTAACAGAAAATTAATTTTTCTAAACTTGGTTGGTTTGTTTAATTAATTTGCTAATTTGTTTAGGAAAAATTAAAATAATTTAATTAATTCAATTTAAAAAATTATTTAAATTCGATTATTCGATTTTTGGTTTAAAATCGAGACTCAAACTCATCGGTTCTCGATTAAGATACTCGTTCGTGTATTTAACTTATGAAGAACCACTCGATTCAGTTCGATCTGATTCGAAAGTTTTGTCTAGCTCTAGGTGCAGGGCCCAGGCATGCACCTATTACTAAATCAAGCAGAGAAAGTTTGAATGTACTGTTGTGAGAGCGTTGGGATGCCATTGGTTCAATGGTGAGTACAAGCTTTTTAGTTCACCGATTACAAACATTTTAGACACGTCATTGTGGAGGGTTATTTGTTTTACAAAATTAAATTAGAATTTTGGGTATGGTATATCTCTTGCTGGAAGTAACCCAAATTCACGAGTGACAATAAAAAACTATATGATCCCCGTACAATTTGTAACTAATACAATAGTATTACTTAATCGAGTATCCTATTTATTCCAATCTAACATATTATAAACGAGGTACGTGGTACGATATTTTCATGTTGTGAGGTAAGTTGAAACATCATATTCCACGCTACCATGGATTTGATCGGCATTCCAAAGATAATCATAGAACCAACGCTGTTGGTTTGGATATGGACAGAGGAGTTTGGACACTGTTAATTGAAAATCTCAAAGCGACAAGCTACCGGCGGCTGGAGAAGAGTGCAATAGTTCCAAATTAAAAGTGGATTTGCAAAGAAAGTGGCCCATATATTATTATTATTATTATTGGATTTGATGGGTCCTATTTTTCAATGGTTGTTGACCTAATAGATATCAAAGTATCGAAATCCCTATGCCACGATAGCCGCCTTTCACTACCACTAGTAGTCTCACTTGTAATTTCATTGGAATGAGTAACTTGATTGGACGTGAGAACGACGTTTAATGACTTATTATTATTATTTTGTTGATTTAGGTGTCCAAATTTCGCGTAATTAATTTCGAGGAGTGATGACCTTTTCCTTGGTTTTGCCACACGGGTTTATTCGGATGCCGTCACAGCTTATACACATTTGGTCGGATATTCGACGTTCTCCTCCCTGTGGACTTCTGTCTCCCAATATATATGTTGTCTTCCAACTATCGCGGGGATTCGAACTTTTAATGACCTATTATTGAAAGAAAAAAGGGTTGTTTGATAAAAAATTTCATGAATTTTTTATGAAAAGCTTGTTTGTTTCAGATTTTTAAGGGAAAAAGGATTTTTTTGAAAAATATGTGGATGAAAAGTGAAAAAAAAAAGTCGTGAATCCTATAAAATATTAGCTTGTAAATATTTTTGGAGAGAAATGATTTTTAAAATTTTGGACAAACAAGATCGAAACGCATCCTTGAAAAGTGGATAAGATTCTGATTCTATGAAATGTGTGATCAAATTGAAGATAGATTAGTTAAATAGTCAATATCTTTTGAGTAGAGTTCCATCAACACAAACACCGAAAAAAAGAAGAAATCATCTCCGAAATTTGTAGAGTTATCCTAGTTTTGCTTATTTATCACGGGTAACATGTTTTATTTGATTGAATACGACAACTAAATACATGAACGGGCATGAAATATGAGTTTTCAACTACTGTCATCATTACGGGGAACTTTAGATAGAAATATTTTAAGGGAATAATACATGAATCAGATTTTTAGTATACATCATTTCAAAAGTAAGGATAAATGTTTTAAATTTCAAAAATTAGGTTTTCATTAAAATTTATTTATGATTTAATTAATTAATTATATATTTAATTAATAAATATATAAAAGTCACGAATCTATGCAATTTGGTCACAATTCAAAAAATTTATAGGTCACGGTTCGTTTTATCAGTCACAAATTAAAAATTTTATACATCACAATTTAATTCGTTGGTTACGGTCTTACGGATCGAAAAATTATAGATCACAGATTATCGATATGTCACATATTCAAATTTCTTGGTCACAAATTATTGAAATTTAATATCACAATTAATGTTTAGTCACAATAAACCAAATAATTTGTCACATACACCAAACACCCCGACCCCGATCCCGATCCACCACCAAAACTTGGTCACAAATTAACCAAATAGTTGGTCACAAACATAATCCCACACCGCCCACATCAACTTTTTCGGTCACACCGCCACATTCCGACAGTAAAAACCATCCGCACCCAGCATCGTCGCCTCCACCATCGCATCCCAATAGTAACACCATCCACAGCTAAACATCGCTACCACCACCCAACCACAAACACAACCGACCACAATCACTGCACCCACCACCACCACACCAAACAACATCAATACCACCATCATCCAAACATCACTAAATAATCAAATTCAAAATTATTACAGCCATCGCTACACCGCCGTATCCGGATCCAAAACCATAGCAATCGCCATCACCATCTCACCATCACAACACCACCACCTCACCGTCGCCACTACAACTTACAATCTGAAATAGAAACCAAATCAAAACAATCCCACCACTACCACCACAACACCAAAACCACCACCAGATTTCTCCACTCTAGCAGAGAAGACGCATGTACACAGCGCCACTACTACAAGGCTTCATCGCACAACGGCCTACTAGATCCGTAGGAAGACGCCTCCTCGCGTAGAGATCTGGGTGGGAAGACAGAGAGATAGAGATGTGGATCTGAGCGGTGGTTTCTCGCCGGACAGAGCATGGAGAAGGAAGGGTAAGATTGAGAAGTAGAAAGAGACGAGAGAGTGAAGATAGAGAGAGATTTAGGTTTTAAATTGATTTTAGGGTTTGGAAGGGTATATAAGGTAGGGGTGTGTATATAAATTAATTTATAATTTTATTATTAATAATAAAATAGTAATTTATAATAATTAAAAAACTTGATTTTTGTATTATGAAACTAGATACCTAGTTTATGAAAATGACATTTTAAAATCAAGTCTAGGTGTAATTTCCTCATATTTTAATAGACTTTTAAAGAATATTTAAAAGTTAGGAGTACATTAAACGTCAAATATTATTTAAAATATCAATGATTTTTATAAATTCTCCATGTTCTGAAATTTAAGTAGAAAGTACAAAAAAATTACTATATAATTTTTCTCCCATCCACCACAGATTTTGAAAAACTTAAAAAAAAAAAAAAAAAAGTCGTTCATTTCTAATATATATTATCTTCTTTGAGTCGCTTTTGCATTATCTAATAAAACTGGAATACATGTTTAATAATTGAATAATATGAAAAAAGTGAGAGATTATCTCCTTTATAAATAAATAACATTATTTTTTAAAAAAATACTTTCAATCTATGTCAAACACGAGTTAAATATAAGCCGGATTTTCCAAGTCCTCATAGATGGTACATATATACTAAACCCTTGTTTGGTAAATTTAAAATTAATTTTAAGTAGATTTTGAGAGAAGTTGATGAAATATATAATTAAAAAGTTGTAAAATTTTATGAAATATGCGATTAAAATTCTTTATTAATTTTTAATCCACATCAAACATGACCGATTCTAATTATGCTATAGAATCTAAAGGCTTTTGTGGTCACTAGAGCTTGGGCCGGATTTCTAATACAGCCCATATCAATGGTTTTTAGATAAACAAATCTAAGCCCAGTCCACCATTTTGTGGATACAACCATAAACTCTATATCACCCACTGATAGTTATGTCAACGAGCCGAGCCGAATTGAGCCCGAACCAAAAAAAAAAAAAAGCTCGAGCTCGGCTTGAGCTTTTTTGGACCAATCTTTTTTGGGTCTGAACCGAGTCCGAGTAAAGTCCAGTCAAAAAAATGAGGCTTGACCCGAGCTTTAGCCCAGGCCGACCCGGCTCGGGTTATTATTTGTTTATTTATTTATTTATTATTATTATTTTTAATTAATGTGCCTGCTACAGGCACATTGCAAGCTGCCTGCAAAGGCTTTTAAAAATTAAAAAATATATATATATTTTTTAATTGTATAAAGGGGTGACTCGCCTCGGGCTCGAGCCGACCCCCCAAAATCTAGCTCGGCTTGAGCCTCGGTTCGGTCTAATCGAGCCCGAGCCGGGCTTGGCTCTAACTTTTTCCGGACCGAGCCCGAGCTGCAGAGCTTTTTTATAACCCCTACACATGGAAGAGTAGGTATTGTATTCATGGGTGTCCTCTTTTAATAAAAGTTTATAAATCCTAATAACAGTCTGTTCGGTAGGGATTAAAATCAAATTAAAATTGAAAAATTAGTCGTTATGATTGACTTTTATTAGACGAGTACGACCAAATAACGGTTATAATTTCAATTTTAATTAAATTTTAATCCCTACCAAACAGGACATAAACTTTGTAGATTTGAATAAATTTCCATAAATTCAATAAAAAATATGGTGAAATTTCAAAAGATTTGATTATATATATTTTTAAACTTGAAATCCATCCAAATCTTTTAAAATTCACATGTATTAACAATCTTTACAAATTGATATCTAAAATTTGAGGGATTTCATTAAAATTTCACTTGGAAAACCTAAATTTTAATGAATTCATTATTGAACACACCTGAATTTGGAAAGATTTCTAAAATTCATCACAATTTCAAGTGAGAACGCCCCTTATTTGTTATAATGAGCCAGGGTTACGATTTCAACAGCGATAAAAAATTTTGGTTAATGTTATCTTGCGAGAAATCAAAGTTGATTTGCATATTTGAATTTCTGTTGCAGATCTAAGTACAATCATGGCTGAGGAGGAAAATTCAAACGAAGTTAAGGAGGCAGGAGATGTAACTTTCTATCTTATGTTCTAGTTTTATGATGCTATACCTGCATTGTCTTGTTCACAGTAGAACATGCATACTTGTATTTCTTTTAGATACGATGGTGGTGACAGTATTTGTAAATTACTGCTGATACTAGTAAAGGTTTTTACTCTTGGTAACGTCGAAGTGCAAAAGTTGGGGATGGCATGTTAGCTATTTGAATTGATTGTGTATGTTGCTGTATATGAATAATGTGATTAACTTAGTTAGTCGGGGGGACAACATATACTTCAGTGTGCTAGTTGCGTTAAGCAGCATCAGGATACGAAAATTATGTGAATGAAATTTAGTGAGTTGCGAAATGGAAAATAATTGAATTTATTTTATTCTTTTGGATCTGAAAGTTTATTAGTGACTGCAACGAACGAAGTAATGAGAATTGGGTAGGGTAAAAGCGATTTTGGACACTTTGATTGCTTGGTCTCTTGTGAGTTCAGTATGCTGAAGAACCTCATTTTTTTTCCTAGAATGGATCTTGGACTAAGTTGTTAAAAGTACAGGTCCCTCTGTATTCTAAGAGAAAATTCATTCTTACAATCCCCATGGCATTTGAATAATTCCAAGGACTATTTCAATTGTTTGTTACTGCAGATTGCCCCTTTTGACCCTACAAAGAAGAAGGTTGTGAATCAAGATCCTGCCGAAGATGAGACTGTTGATAATCTGTCTGAGAAAACTGAGAGCCTGTCTGGTAAATTAATTCAGCAATCTAGATTTCTTATACATTATTCCTTTTCCGTGGTTCTTTTCTTGAGCCGCAATTGTGTCATGTTGCTGATGCATGTATACTTAAGTATGCAGCTTCTGACGGTCTTGAAACTTCATTTGCTGGCGTGAAAAAGAAGAAGAAACCGGTTAGTGATGTTATCATCTGTTCTGAGTTTGTGATTCTGCTGGAAAATTTTTTTTCGAGCAATTATTAATCGACATCTTTTTGCCTGCAGGTTCATACTGATCTTCTAGATGATGACAAAGAGAATGCGGCGATGATTTGGATAGTGAGAAGTTTGTTTATAACTGATAAATATTTGAGGGCTACATCTGATTTATGTCTTCTCTTAACTGGGTTGTTAAGCTCCTTTAATAATTTTGTTATGTACTCCCAAATTCCAGATATCGGAGAGGATGAAGAGGGAGAAGAGATTGTTCTGCAACAATATCCATGGGATGGAAGTGATAGGAATTATCAGTACGAGGAAGTAAGTTATTTTTCTAATTTGTATCCTAAGGTCAAAGTGCTTTATAAAAACTTCAGGCGTAACATAATTCAATATTTTTTGTTGGAAATGTGTATTGCAAAACATTAGGCTGCAGCTTAATCTTATTAATCAGACTTGTAACATTATACGATAATGTTTACTGGGTCAATTTTTTATTACTTGCACATCCATATAGAAGTGTTTCTTTCGTGATTTCTGATCATGTACGTCCTTCTAATTCTAGAATAAAAACGTAATAGGAGAAATATGTACTATGCAATGTTGTACTCATGCACTGCTGACTCTTATGTGAATATGGTGTGTGACATATAGTAATGCAGTGTTCTGAGGTTATCACTTGATAATGATTTGGACCATTTTGCATATGAATGAGCTTCCTTCTATATTATATGGTGGTTGTAGGAAATGATTACTGTTTGCTATTATGTTTCAAATTTTAAAGCAGTAGTGTATTGATTGATTATGTATTTGTCAGGTATATTTTCCTGGTTTGTGCCTTATTTTTAACAATACATTTCAAGGGGGTTGAAATCCAGTTTCATGCAGTGTCCTCATGTACCCTCTGCCTTTACCTTTCTAATCAGTTTCCATTTATGCTTACACCTTGGGGTAAATATTGACTAGATGATCAGACATCAGTAAAGTTAGAATACAAATGATATATTCAGAATCTGATTCAAAGGCAAAAACGTTCGGGTTTGAGGTTACTTTGGTTATTTTGTTGTCGTTTGTTCACATGCAAATGTATTTTCTACGGGCTTATCTTACTTACGCTCTTAGTATCATGATAAAAGCCTGAAACATAATATCGTAGGCTTGTCAGCATACCTTGTATCAGAATGCTAATAGGATCTCTCCTGTAACATTAGAAAGGAAAATATCTATCAGTATTTTTGATTCATGCTTAAGTTGTTATTCTGTGATCTATAAAACCTTTTCATGTTTTGATACTGGAAGTGAACATGTAAAAGTCATCTGTTTGGTACTTTCCTATCATTTTTTTGAAATAAAATCTGAGGACTTGAAGATAGTACAATGTACCGAAAAATATAGCAGTTGAACGAACATTTATTGGACCAAAATATTTGTGTATTGATGTTTGGATCATTCAAGGAAAAACACTTCATAAGATGAAGGTAGCAGTAGTACAGATATTACGACAGGAGTGTCTACAGGGGAATATATAAAACTAAATGAGAATATATGTCAAAAATTGAAGGTAATACCAATTGTGGATAATTAAGGAAAGGATGTCTTAGATGGTCATAGATGCCTTTTATAAATGTAAAAAGTCTCCCACTTTGTATTATGATGTAATTTCAGTAGAATTGGTTAGAAGTGAGGAATTTGTCCAAAATATCATAAATGAAATCTCAAATTACGCCTGTTCTTGTTCTTTTTTCCTTTAAATTCAATAGAATGGTGGAAAAGAATCCGTGTAGTTGAACCCATTGTTTTGGGAATAAAGCTAAGCTTGTTCTTGTTCTTGTTCTTGTTCTTTTTTTTTTTTTAATAATTTTATAACATTTCTTGTCTTAGGTTCTGAAACATTATGAACTAGATCTCTTCTTTCTTTCTTTCTTTCTTTTCTTCCTCAATATTTACTCCTCAGTGACTTTTAATTCACTTTGGTTAACCTTGTACAGCTTCTAGGAAGAATGTTCAACATCCTCCGTGAGAATAATCCTGAACTTGCTGGAGATCGGCGTAGGACTGTTATGAGACCTCCTCAAGTTCTTCGTGAAGGCACGAAGAAAACTGTTTTTGTTAATTTCATGGATCTCTCAGATGCGAGTAGGTAATGTCTCATCTTCATGTTTGTTTATGCATGCAATTCATGTTAAATCAGAGAAACTCAAATTACTGGCCTTGTTAAATTTAATTTTTTTTTGGAAGAGAAGTTAATTTTTTCTCTTGAGAAGCCACTATTAGTTTATTTTCCCTGAGGCCTGTGATAATTGAAATATTTGCCTACGTTGTCTGACTGCATATATTGATTATTGAAGGAGAACATTTAAATAATCTGAGGCCTCAGGTTAAATTCACAGTACTTGAACACTAATTATGTTTCTCTTTCTCTGATAATATCTTTTCGTCTTCCTCCTAAAGCAGACACTTTTTGTCGTTCATTTTTTCTGTGATAATAGTTGAACCCACACAGTTACAATCAGATTTTCTATAGAAGCCATTTATTTTTATATTTTTGGAGAAAGGCCTGTGGCTGTGATGATCAATGATTTGTCTACATTGTCTGATTTCTTACTTTTAGAAGAAGAGTTTTAGAATATTCTGAGGCCTCAGTTTACTTTATATAGATGAAGTTGACAACTGTTGTAGCTTTTGATCCTATGATATGACAAAAAAAAAAAAAAACCTTGCTCTAAGCGTCCAATCCTAGTCGCGCAAGGAATTTGACAGTTTTCAGTCCTCATGAGAAGTGCAAAGCCCTTTTTGGTTTTGTGTTGCTCCCACGGTTTACTTATTGTTTTCAATTTAAATTTTCTTGTAGGCGGTTCTGGCCAATCTGTTGCTTAGATTAAGGCTGGAATTGTTGCTCGGGTTGGTCGTCGGAAAGCTAGAACATGATGACAATTTTGTTTCATAATTGTGAAGTGCCTGACACCTTTTACTGGGTCTCTATAAGTAAATCAATTCTATTACTTTTTTGGCATGCTTAATAAGAATATCTGTGTACAAGTCTATAGAGATAGTTATGAAGAGAGAATGCGTTTTGTTTAAAAGTTGGGCATGAGAATCGAATTTACTGTGTTCAATTAGTATATGCCTTTTTTTAACTAACATTAGTTGGTAAAAAAAAATAATAATAATAAAATGGATAACTTGAAATGTGTTTTGGGTTTACCTATCTTCTGTAGTGCTACAAACTAGTTTCTTGCCCAATATGTAATTTACGAAAATTACCATCCATAGCCCCCATATGATACTACTTGCCTCATTTGTGTCTCTATTCATTTTTTTATGTTTCATTTAGGCCCCTAAACTGTCTTTTTGGTGCTCATAAGGACAGATGGATGAAAATTGTTCGACTATTTAACGGAAAGTTATCCTTACGGGCCAAAAAAAGGACCGTCTGGGGTCTTAAAAGAGACCAAATAATGAATGGGGACCCAAGTGCAAAAGTTGTAATGTATGGGGACGGGGTGAGATTCCCTATTGAGATAATAAGGTTTATTATGCCCCTATTTGAGCCACATTATTTTTTCATTCTCATTCTTCTACTCATTTTCAACCACACATTCTTTAATAAAATAATATTTTCTATAATATCAATATTTTTTTTCTTTTTTTAACCATTTATATTCTCCATCACATAAAAAAAAAAAATTGCATTCTTGAGGAAAAAATGTGCACCAAATAGGAGCGTAAATAAATTTGACGTTGAATAATTTGGTTAGTCGGTGACAATCCTAGAGCTTGTTTGACACTGCTTAAAATTCAATTAAAATTGAAAATATGGTCGTTATTGGGTCCCACCCGTCTAATAAAAGTCAACAATAACGACTATATTTTTAATTTTAATCTCTACCAAACACCCTCCTAATGTGTTGCTTTTTTAATTGGTGGTAATTGGATTTTGCAAAGGAAAGAGAGATTTATAAAGAATTTTTTTGAGTTTCTTGACCAAACATGGGCATAATGATGTCTTGATGACTAAATTATTGTTGTTGAACATCTTGTGTTGGAATTGGTAGCAAAAATGAACACAAGTCAAAAAACACCATCACCGCAAAAAATAGCCACATTTCAAAATGTCATGGGAAACAGCAAATTAAGAGACGTCACTTTTTGACATTGTGAAGAATTAGCGATCACTATTTTCATAATTGGAGTTGAATATTTGGTCCAATTGGAGAACTCAAAAAACCAAAAAACCTTATTTCTTACAAAAAATCATGTAAATTATTATGTTGCTGATGATTTGCCAAGCGAAACTCGGCCGGACCTAACCAAATATCAAACTTTCAGCCCAAATTAGAGAATCAAATACGTCCCTAGTAGGCCTGAGCAAAAAATCGAAAAGAGAAAATTACACACGACCAAGTGTTTAAAAAGCATAATTCAAAAATCAGCTATCAAACTTATTTATTCAAATATCAGGTATTAGCCACCCACCTCACCCCACCCCACCCACCCCCAAGTCCTAATTAATTCAACCCCAACTATTTCACTTCGTCTTCCTCACTCCACCCCACATTCACTACCCAATCGTTTCTTCCTCACTATGGCGAAGGCGATGGCAACTCCACCTCACGACGGGGACGGCGACTCCACCATTTTTTTACTTCTTCTCGTTGCTTCTTCTTCGCTGGATCTCCATCTCCATCTTCCTCTCAACGAAGCCGTCGACACCCTCTCGTGAGGTCGAGTCTGAATTTCTCTCTCCGTCTCCGTCTCCCTCTTCGTATCCTCAACAGATCCGGATCTCTCTCTCCACCGCGCTCCAGTCGTCACACGCTGCGAAGGCGTTGTGCGCGCTTCTCGATGACTAGTGGTGACGACGTGACCATAGTTTTTGTTACTTTCGTGGGATGTTGACTGTTGTTGGCTGTGGTTTAACTGGTTATAGTGGTGTTTTGTCGGGGCAGATCTATGTGTTGTGGTGCAAGTGGCGATTTTTTGATCTATGTGTGGGTACTTTTCTATGAGTGGTGGTTGGTGGACGGTGATGACGATGGTTGTGTAGGTGGTGGTGGAGAAATGGCAACTGCAACCTGAGGTGGCGGTGGTGGTGATGGTGGTGTTTTGTGACGGGTGGGATGTTTGTGATCAACAATTAGACGTATGTGACCAACTATTTAGTCGTTTGTGTCCAACTATTTGGCTGATTTGTGACTAAATATTAGATGTCTGTGACTAAAAGTAATTTGTGACCAATAAACTGTAACTTACGTGATCCATAGATAAAATGTGACATGTAATTTGAATGATATGTGACCTCGAAATAATGTGACCTATAAAACTTTTTATCTGTGACTACGAAATAACATGTGACGAATTGATTTGACGATATGTGAAAAGTAAATAAATCTGTAACTTATAATTATGAATCTGTGACCATTAATCACAACTGTGATTTTATTATCTTTATTTAATAAATATTTTTAAGTAATTAAATTCATACCTGATTTTTGAATTTTCAAACTATTTACCTTATTTTTGAATTGAGGTAAAGAATACACCTTAGAAATGAACTTTTCCCAATCGAAAAGCTGAACAAACCAATCAAATCGAACCGGCTCGAGTCGTTTGACATAGATAATTGGTTTTTTTTGAAACAAAACCATGGTGAATTGGGTCTACCATGATTTGAAACCTCAAACCACTGATTAATCGAATCAATCAAACCCACTTAAATGTTTACTTCTTCTTCCTTTTTTTTTTCTTTTTAAGAAAAATAAAAATCAAAAGATAAGTCCTAATTTCCTAACTATATCTCAATTCCTATCAATCTATGATGTTGCCAGTACGTGATAGCACTGTAAATTTCCTTTCAAAAGTTCTTTATTTTATACTTGTCATTTTTTTCTACCCAGTCATGCTACATAAAAAAAAATAAAAAAAAATCTTTAAGTTTTCTATTGATCTGTTTTTACTAACTTGTTTTTATTTGTTAGTCAATAGTTCTAGTAATATAAAATTATTTTAGTTTTTGCAAGTTGAGTGGGTTCAAAACCCAGACAATTTTTTTTTTAAAAAAAGTCCAAATCGACTAACCGAATAGAATCAAACTAAACCAGTTTGGTTTGGGTTGATTCGGTTTAAAAGTTAGAGTGAGTTGATTTTGGTTGAAATTCACTCAAACCGACTAATTTGGTTTTGATTTCGGGTTGGAGTCGAAGCCAACCCCTGGTGTTACCCATACCTATACCATCAATCATAAGAATAAACTAACGATAAAGATAATTTTAAGTGGATAAGACATGTCTAAAACTTAAAAAAAAAAAAAAAAAAAATTATGTAATCTTAATACAACATATCGAAGAATTGAAAATAATGAACTTTCACGTTATCAAAATTAAAAATCAATTGGTTGGATGACGTTTTAATGTATAATTTTGTCATATATATTGTTAACAACTTAAATCACGCTTAATCCCAATTGTAGATTATGAAGAACGTGCAAGGTGGCATAATTGATTTAGGTCAATCATAAACATGAATGCTCCAAATGTTATTAATAAGAAAATTCCTATCAAATGATTTCAAAATTTTCAGTTACAAAAATTTTAAATTAATTTAATTTTTATTGTATCAAGAATCACTAAATTAGGATATCTCATTTCAAATTGTAGTAATTAATTTTTATTATAAATTTATTGCTATATATTATTGAATTATTATTTAAATCTGTAATTAACAGAAACATTTCTAGGTTTATATGCCTTTTGCAACAATTTTCTTTTAAATAGAGGTTGACGGTATTACTCATTCCACCAAGATTTTTCAAGGGGTAAGGTGTGACAAAGTGTGAAAGTCAAGTTCCAAGCCTTACAAATCTAGACGTGCTTAGGAGAAATAAGATTTTTTTTAAAATTTTTAATATCATTTTATTATTATAGGCCAATAAATAAGATAACATACATCTTGAAAATTTATAGAAACATCGTACATATTTTTTAAGTTTCCAACAAAAGCATAATTCTTAAAATCATAATACTTCAAATTAGTAATGCTTGTCCATAAGTAATAGGGCTTGACAATATTCTCGAATCGAATCAAGCGATTCTTCTTAAATTAAATACTCGAACGAGTATCTGAATCGAGAACCAACGGGTTCGATTCGATTCTCGGTTCTAGACCAAAAATCGAAAAATCGAATAAGAACCAATTCTTCCTAATTTTTTTAAATTTTTTTTATAAATATGTCAAATTATTTTATTTTTTTAAAAATAAATTGCAAACTAATTAATATAGTTCAAACCCAAAATATTATTTTAGTATTTTGAATTTCCAGCCAAACCCAACTTAATCAAATTGACCTAAGTTTTACTCAAATCTCTTATTCTACTGTAGTGTCGTTTCTATTGTTCTATTATTGTGAACTAGTCATCTTCTTATTCTTCATGTTATTTTAACAATTAAATATATGAAGAACTCAACAAAGAGAGGTGCAAAATATATCACGAGATTGAAATTTTTTTTTTAATTTTTTTTTAATTTTTAATTTTTTTTTAAAAGTTAAGATTGAATATGTCATAGTCGAATTAATGTAACATTGTTGTAATATAAAAAAAATTAATTATTGTACGGAATCCCGGAACCGAATAGAATCGAACCGAACCCAAACAGTTCCCTAATTAAATATAGATCTGACAGTTCCATTTACTAAATACTCGAAAATTTTAGGTTTGATTTGATTCTCTTTAGAATCGAATCGAAACGAACCGAACCATGCTCAACCTTAGAAAGCAATGAAAGCTACGTTCAAAGGTTGAGTTTGGACTTTATGAAAATGTTTTTATTGGACTTAGTTTTTTTATAATTTTTTTTAAAGATTTAGCAATTATAGAGCTGAACTTCAAAAAAAAAAAAAAAAAACATCACTTGTCAAATAAGGCACGCACTTAGGCTACCAAAGTAGAATTGATTGTTTAATTTCCGCAAATGTTCAAGATTCAAGGTATGACATTTTTTCCGTTGTTGAATTTTTCTTAAAAGAATGTATCGGTCAATTTTCTAAGCAATACCAATCTTTATTTATTTTTGAAATCTACAATTAATCCACACGTAGCTATTCCTAAAAATGATAAATTTTCTAATAAATTGATTCTTAAAATATGTTTTAGAATTGACGAATTCAGACAAGAATCTGTATAAGAAACCACGTGTCAATTTACCGGCCGACGAGAAATTTAGAAAATACTTTATGTTCGGTCCAAGTGATTGAATAAGATGTTCAAAAAATTTGAAAAATTTATTGCAGACGTTTCCGTTTTATCTTTAAATAAAATAATAAATATATATATTTTATTGCCTTTGTTAACTTGTCACTGTCACAATTAATGTGTTTAACACTATATTTTGAAAAGTTTTTCGTTGTATCTAAGAATGATATGAATAGTTAATAGTTGAGACGAATTATCACATCTCTCAACAATGAGGAAGACACTAATTTGTCTAGTGTGTCTAATAAACTATGGTATCGTCCTTGATTTCGAGATCAATCTATATTAAGAAGTCTAATGTATGCTTCACTTATGTTGTCGAGCTTCACACCTTTGCAAAGTCATGTTGCATCTACCAAGTTGACTCCTTGTGTTGGCCACGCAGGTAGGGGTGTGCGTGGATTGGGTTGAGTCGGTTTTCCCCCCAACCCAACACAGTCTGTTTGATCTAATTTCAACCCAACCCAACACAACCCAATCAAGTGTCGGCTGGGTTGGTCGGTTTGGATAAAGCGTAATTTATTACCATATATTTCAAATAAAATCAATAAGTCATCCAAATAAGATTAATATTTAATACAACGCACAACCATTCGAATAAAAAGTCACCCAAATACAATTAATACAACCACCCACTTAGTAAATATTGCATCTCAGAATTAATATAGTAAACTTGTGGCAGCTATGAAATCTGTGTGTGGTTGGGGTATATGAATGAATGAATGTATAAATTTGCTTTGTTACGAGAATAATGTAGTTTTCATTTTCTATCATGAATATTATTACAATTTGTGATATATGTTATAATTATTACATTTCAGAATAACAAAGAAGTGTTTTTTTTTTTTTTTTTTCTCAATTTTTTTATGTTGGTCGGGTTGGGTCTGTGTGGGTTCTACTGAGTTGTCTTGCTTAACCCACAACTCAACCCAACCCAACCCAACCCAATAGCATAACCCAAAACCCGCCTAAAAATACCAAAAAACTAACCCAACCCAACCCAACCCAGTCGGGTCGGTCGATTTTGTGGGTTGGTTTCAGTTTTGTCCACCCCTACGCAAGTGTTGCAAACCTTGGCGCTCGACTAATGAAGCTAAGCAAGACTATAGTTTCAATCAACCTTCGGGTTGATCTCCCTACCACATAACCGGACATGAGAGTTTCTTCACATCCAATGTTTTTCCTTGGAGATGGAAGACTCACCTACGGGGTTCTATCAACTTGTAAATCATGCTACAATCACAATGTCTTGATTCGACTGGCAACACACGCGCCTCTATATACCAAGATATGTATATGAATTCAAATTTGCTACCTTAGTAAGCTATTGCCTCACTAACAAGCTAATCAAACGCAAGTCCCTCCTCGGACCAATTCCTTCTTTTGCTCCTCAGCTTATGGGGTATTAGTAGCCATTTTTAGGAGGGTATTAAATGAATGGAATTGAGATATAGGTACCCAATACAAGGAGTCCAACTCTTAAGTACTTAGTTAGATTGCCTTTATACAATCAGCTCGTAAGCTCAACCTCACATGGTTCCAACTGCAATGACATGGCTTGGATGATAGCTGATTTAGCTGAATAATTTGAACTCGACATTGGTGTCTCAACCTGAGCTATTATATAAGCGAGTGACAATCATTTTTGGACTAACTCCTTGAATTTTTTATTTAGTCAACTCAATGGATATTGAGGTGTTGGATCATCAATCAATATACAATGATACTACATGTACAATAATTTTGACATCATGGTTGACACTCCACCAAGCAACTTAATTTACACCATCGATTTTGAATTGAAAATTCCATCACCGCACTGCCATGTCTACATAGGGAGATGTTACTTTGGATGTACACTTGGGGCAATTTTATCCTTGAGTATAACAATAGTCATTTAAAATTAACTATGTGAGCATCTTTCTAAGGTAATTTAGTCAAGAATCAATTCTTCAATTTTCACTACTCCATTATTGCTTTTCACATGGTAATATTTGTGACAAGTGACAAGATATACTTTTGAAATTATTCGTATCCGTGACTTGATAACACTATGTTGGGATTTGGTTTAAAATTGAAAAAATTAGTCAAGTATATAACTTGAAAAAGTGACTTTGAGTCAACTTCGGCCAAGTATTTGGATTTGATTCGATAATCAAATTATAAATATAAATAAACTAACTTATTCTACTTGTCGAGTAAATCATCGTGAAACATTTGAAATATCAAAATCAATTTTGGATGAATGAGAAATTGCGGTCCAAAGTTGGAATGAAGATAAAAAAAAATTGACATGAAAATTTGCCTAACCCCATCGCTCGCCTAGCGTTCGAGCGATAAGACTTTCGCTGGAGCAAAAGGTGAGCGCCATAGTTTCTAATGAACAGGTGTCACTGAAGCTCGAACGAGAGGCTAGCGACATCATTGGATGCTTTCCTTCGTGAAGGTTGCTGAGTTTAGGGCGTAACAATTTACTCACAACCTCTCATCTTCTATTAATAGGACCCTTTGGACGTCCATTACGCATCCCATATCATTTACATTGAGCATTATATCAAAAACTCTCCAAAAATCATCTTCTTGTAAAGGGAAGAATTTCGTTCGAGTTCGATGTTGCTTGTGGTTTGAAGTGCTTCTATCACAAGTTGTATCAACTGTATCTTAGGAGATAATTGCCGTAATCCGTTAACACCGTTGCGGGACTATTTTATTTTAAGGAAAAATATGTTAATCACCTGCCTCGAATTTTATTTTTCTCCTTATCCTTCACTTTCTTTATTTCTTTTTGCTTCAATTTCATAGAGTTTAATTATGCTATTGCAAATTATACTTAAAATATTACTTTGTCATTTAATCAACAACCATTTCACTATACCATATCGTCAACAATGTTAAGACAAAATTTAAATTTTGTGGTTATTTAACAAATTATCTCTCTTTATCTTTGGAATTTGTCTTCGTGTGACATTCATTATTATCATTTTGCATTGAACTTCTGTTTGTAATAGAAGTAAATATTGTTGAGACTACTTCGAGTCAAACAACGATTGGTACGAACCATGTGGTCTTTCCTTTGAATATATCTATACCAAACTCTCATATCCTATATAGGGAAAGTCAGCAAAGTTTGGAGGTATGGATTTTAAAAGATGGCAACAAAAGATGTTCTATCTTACTATATTGAATTTGGCAAAGTTCTTAAAAGAGATCGTTTCTGCTGTACAAGATAGAGAAAATAATCGGAAGTCGATTATTGCGTTGAATGCATGGAAGCACACAGATTTTCTTTGCAAAAACTACATTCTAAATGGATTGGGCAATACACTTTATAGACTCCAAAATCGTAATAAGTCAAGTAAGTGCAAGAGCTTCAAGTTCTACTTCATGATATACATGCAAAAAAGATGGAATTGAGCGAATCCTTCCAAGTTGCAGTCATCATTGAGAAACTCCCTCCCATGTGGAAAGACTAAAAAAACTATCTCAAGCACAAACGCAAGGAGATGAACTTGGAGGAATTGATAGTTCGTTTGAGGATTGAGGAAAATAATAGAAACATCGAAAGAAAATCTATTGTTCAACTTGAACAAATATGTTGAAACTAATTTGAAGGTCATCAACAAGAAGTGTAAGATCTCAGATGTTGCATTAAAAAGAGACAATTCCAATAATGCCAAGAAGTTTAAGGGCAACTGTTGCAATTGTGAAATAGTCGAATGTCAAAAGCCGAAGAAGATTGTACAAGCAAATGTAGTTGAAAAAGACCCCCTTTTTGAAGGAGTTCAATAGATGAGTCTATCGCGGTTGTCTCTGAATGCAACATGGTTGGTAATTCAAGGTATTGGTGGGTCCTACTGGTACTACACGCCATATTTGTGCAGATAAGACCATGTTTTCAAAATATCATGAATTCAAAGGGGAACAGTTATTTATGGGAAATTCTACTAGTTCGAAGGTTGAAAAACTTTGAAAAATCACATTGATAATGACTTCTAGAAAAGAATTAGTCCTCAATAATGTCCTTCATGTGCCGAACATCCTCAAGAACCTAATTTCGGGGTCTTTACTTAGTAAGAATGACTTTAAACTTGTATTTGTGTTGGATAAATTTGTACTTCCAAAAATGATATGTATATTGGTAAGGGTTATCTTAGTCAAGGAATGTTCAAAATGAAAGTTCTTACAATTGTACCAAAAAACATTAGGAATAAAAACTTTAATTTTGTTTATATGCTAGAATTGTCTTGTTTATAACATTGTCGATTAGGACACATTAATTAAAAATCTATGCGCAAACTTATGAATCAAAGTTTAAGTTCGACGCTTAAAATTAATCCTAATCATAAATATGAAATATGTGTTGAAGCAAAATTGGTCAAAATACTTTTTCACTCAATTTAAAAGAACACGACACCTTTAGAATTAATACACAGCGATATATGTGATTTGAAATTTGTTCAAACTAAAGGTAGTAAGAGATACTTTATAACTTTCATTAATGATTGTACAAAGTATCGTTCTGTCTTTTAACTACGAAGTAAAGATAAAGCCTTAGATGTATTTAGACATTGTAAGACGGAAATTAAAAATCAATTTGGTAAACGAATAAAAAGTATTCGTAGTGATAGATGTGGTGAATACGGGACACCATTTGACGAATACTATTCCAAGCATGAAATCATATCAATCAATGACACATTACTCACCACAATCGAATGGTGTTGCTAAACGTAAAAATCGAATTCTTAAAGAGATGATGAGCACAATGTTGATAAATTTGGGTTTAGCCTATAACTTGTGTGGGGAAGCTGTTATATTGGCAAATAACATTCTTAACAAAATACCCATTATGAAAATACAAGAAACTCCATATGAACTATGGAAAAGTCATCCTCCTTCCTGCCAACACTTGAAAGTGTGGGGGTATTTGACTAAAATTGAAGTACATAAGCCTAAACAAGTTAAAATCGGTCCCAAAACTATTGATTGCATATTTATTGGATACGTCAATAATAGTAGTACATAAATTTAAAATTCAGGATGTACACGAAGGAACCATAACTGAATCGAGAAATGCATGATTTTTCGAGAATGTTTTCCCATGTAAAGACAGAGAAAATGAGAATCCAAATAAAAGAACTTATGGTACTACAAATGATACTTTAAATGAAGAAGTATCAAGGCATGGTAAAAGGACTAGAATATCTACTTCGTTTGACCCAGATTTTCTAACCTACATGGTAGAAAATGGTCCAAAGACTTTCGATAAAGCAATGTCTACACCAAAAGCACCTCGTTGGAAAGAAGCTATCATTAAAGAAATATATTTTCTAATGCAAAACTATACTTGAGAATTAGTTGATTTACCTCCAGAAATAAATCGTTAGGGTGTAAATGGATCTTTAAAATGAAACTAAAACAAGATGGATTCATTGATAAATGTAAAACTAGATTAGTTGCCAAGGGATATAGATTAAAAAAAGGACTTGGTTTCTTTCATACTTACTCACCCATGACTAGAATCACTTCGAAAAGATTGTTAATTGCAAGTGCGGCATTACATAACCTTGAGATTCATCAAATGGATGCACAGACTACATTCCTAAATGGTGAGTTAGAAGATGAGATATCATGGAACAACTCGAAGGGTTCGTATCTCCTAATCACAAACAAAAAGTTGTAAACTAATTAAATTCTTGTATGGATTGAAACAAGTTCATAAACAATGGTATCAAAAGTTTGAGAAAACGATGTTTTCTAATGGATTTAAGATAAATGAGTGTGACTAGTGTGTATATGTAAAACATACATCAAAAGCCTATATGATTGTATGTCTATATGTAGAAGACATGTTGATAATGGTCAATAGTCAAGAAATAATGGTAAACACCAAGAGAATGTTAACGAAATATTTTGATATGAAAGTCTTGGATATGGCTAATGTAATATTAGGAGTTAAGATCTCTAGAATATTGAAAGAAATTATACTTTCCCATTCTCACTACATTGAGAGTATACTTAAAATGTATAATACACTTGAGGAAAATCCCGCGAAAACCCAAATTGACACGAGTTTACACTTAATAAAAAATATGAGTGAATGTGTGTCACAACTTAAGTATTCATAGGTTATAGACATTCTAATGTATATTACAAACTGCACTAGATCGGATATAGCATTTTTTGTGAATAAACTTATTACATTCACAAGTAATTCAAGTCATGATCATTGCAAGATTTTAACAAGGGTTCTTAGGTTCTTGAAGTATACCTTAACTTACGAATTACACTTCACAAAATACCCCGTGGTATTGGAAAATTATTGTAATGCAAACTGGATATCCAACATGAATGATTCTAAGTCTACTAGTGGTTATATATTTATCATTGGTAGAGTTGCTGTACCATGGAAGTCAAAAAAGCAAACGTGTATAGCTCGATCAACGTTGGAATCAGGGTTTATTTTTTGGACAAAGTTGGAAAAGAAGCATAATGGATTCGTAACTTCTTGGAAGATATACCATGTTAGCCTAAGTTGGTACTGCAATTAGTATATATCGTGATATTCAATCAGCTACTTGAAGGGCTCAAAGCAACACATATAATGGTAAGTCTAGACATATATGTCGTAAATACCATTAAGCAATTGATCTTTAATAGTATCATCTTCATCGATTTTATGTGAAGTCAAATGAGGACATCACGGATCTACTTACAAAAAGTTTACCTAAGGATCAAATACGTTGCCATCGAAAGGAATGAGATTAAAGTCTACTACGTAAGAATTTTTGTAATGGTAACACTACATTTTTGACTGAAGATCTTAAGATTTTGGTTAAAGGGAACAACTAAGTTATGAAAATTCAATAAATCACTTGGGAAAAAAATATTTCCTAACTCATTATATGATAAGTAAAGTGCTTTCTACAAAATGTTAAAGGATAAGATATGCTTTTAATGATTCTTATATTTTGATTAAGTCAAGTGGAGGAGGATATAATACTCTTAATAGGAATTCACTTATGTAAGTGTGAGGTGTGGTCGCCTCAACGAAAAATTTTAAGGATGAAATTTTCTAAGCTTTTATGAAATCAAGAGTGGTTCGAGACCAAAATGAACTAAGTCATGAGAACTAGAAACGATATAGGAAAGACATCTGTTTGAGCATTATTATCTTAGTTTATACCAGCGGCTGAATGGTTCAAGATATCACGTTCACCAATTAGCCGAATAAATCTGATAGTATTTCACTAAACAGGGGCGGAACCAGGAATTGATGGTAGGGGAGGCAAAATTTATTAAAATTTAATGTATGAATAAAAGTTTTGATTGAACAACAAAGCCTAGCTTGAGAGAAGACTAGAGACTCGAAACTTCAAAACCAGTAAAGCCTAGTTTGAACCCAACAGTGCTATCCGTTAAATGGATGAATTTGAAAGATATTACCAAACCATACAATTACATCAAAGACGAATGATCTTGAGCATATTTGGCCTTGCTTTTTTCTACAAAAGAAGCTCCGGCAGTACATAAAGAAAGTAAAAAAGATGCTATTTTTTACAGCTTCTTCTATGGCTTTTAAGCTAAGCCAAACATGCTTCTAATCAGCTCAATGTTTATAAACAAAGAATAATGGTTTTTTTTTCCTACATATAGGACAAACAACTAGTATTTCAATAATTAGCAGTATATTTTTCACCTCTACATTAACAGTTACTTTCAATATTATCATGTCTAGTTATTGATCAAACCACCACGGCACCACAAGAAGAAGTAAAAAAGAAAAAAAAGTAAAGTGATAATCAAAATTATTACCGATTCTCATAGCGATCCCTTTCAACAGCAGTAGATATCTCCCTAGTACACATCAATCTATGTTCATTCTTCCAGTATATATCTATATAAATCCATATCAACAAAAATCATAAATACCCATTCAAATTCCAACACCCGAAAAAAACAAAATAACAAGGAAATTTCTAAAAATTATTTGTACCCTGACAATCGGTGTTGCTGTTGCAGCATTGCTGAAGAACAGTGAAGCCGTAAGCGATGTCGGTGAAACTTGAAGGAGTCCAACTGTCAGTCTCCGATAGATGAAATTGAGAAATTCAAAAACTGAAAGAGTGAAAGCGCAAAAAAGGTTGACCTCGAGGCTCAAACCGTGCTGATTCTGCTGAATAAGAAGACCTCGACGATGGTCTGAAATGAAAATGTAGCCCTCGTCGTCGCAGCGTCGCCGAATTGGAAATGGTTTGGGTCTTTGGGAATTAATTGGGGTTTCAATTAGGCTACTCAACTAAATTCTATCGAGCTTGAACAGTAGGCTAAAACCAATTTACTAATAATTTAATGCATCTGGGCCGGGACTACAGTGGGCTACAGCCCAGTGTAGCCCAACACGGTATCGGCCACTGTCACTAAAGAAGGTTCTAGGCCACAAGCAACCTTACCTGATGTAGTATATTTTTGCTCTTTCTTTACAATGCATCATATTTCCACATAGCAAGAGCATGCTTGAATTTTTATTCATGTGGGGGGATTGTTGAAATTTGATTTAAAATTGGAAAATTTAGTTAAGTATAAAACTTGAAAAAGTAACTTTGAGTTAACTTCGGCCAAATATTCAGAATTAATTCGATAGTCAAATTATAAATATAAATAGACTAACTTGTTCTTCTCGTTGATCATTGTGGTATATTTGAAATCTTAGAACCAATTTCAGATGAATGAGAAATTGTAGTTCAAAGTTAGAAAAAAAAAAAAAAACTAGCCAAAAAATTTGCTTAAAATCATCTTCTTATGGAGGGGAGAATTTTGTTCAAGTTTACTGTTTGTGGTTTGAAGTGCTTCTACTACAAGTTGTATCCGTTGTATTTTGGAAGACAAGTGTCATAATCCGTTACCACAATTGTCGGACAATTTTGTCTTAAGAAAAAAGTGTTAAATCACTTGCATCGAATTTCACTTTTCTCCTCTTTCTTTCTTTCTTTATGCTTCAATTTTATAAGATTTAATTACGCTGTTGCGAATTGAACTTGAAATATTTCTCTGTCATTTAATCAACAACCATTTCACTATACCATATCGCCAACACACTATTCATAATAATTAGAAAAAAATAATAAGAATAGTGGGAAAAGCAACTACAAAAATAAATACATGGTAGAAAAAGAGTGTTTGAAATTTGAAATTGGAATTAAGTTGGCTCAGTCACTATGAAGATTCGACTTTAATTAAAATTAGATATTACATTATTCTAAAACTTTATTGTGTTTGAAATAAGTATAAATTAAAGAAGACAAAAACTCTTGACTAGCATCAAATTAATAATTCTCTATCTTCTCCGTGTGAGAGAGAATTTCCCGTCTCTTCCCACCGTCTCCTGTCTTTCCTTCTTAATAATACAAAGTATCAGCACATAATTCCAGCCCTCTCTCTTGCCGGAGATTCCAATTTTGTGTTTTTTTCATTAGGGTTTTGTCTTTATTGCCTCTTCTCTTCTTATCTATCTTCAAATATTATTCCACAAATTATAAAGGTACACCCTTCCTCCATTTTTTCGACTTCATAAAGTATTTTCTTAATTATTTCTACTTTCTGTAACTCGAATCTATGGTTGTATTTGGAGAATTTTATTTCTTTTCTTTTCTCTTTGTGGGGTGAAAACTGATTGATCGAAATTCCATGTTTTTATCAGAGCCCAGAAGCTGCTTCAGCTTTAGTATGGTGGAATTCGGTCAGTTTCTTCTGATCTGAGGTATGAACGAACTCAGCTCTCTCTCTCTCTGGATTGAATTAATTTGTCAATTCAATTATTTACTTTTTATAATGTTGTTCATTAGATTAATGGCCTTTTCTGAGTGACATCTGACCTCAACCATCCATCATCCACTGAATTCTGTTGTGTTTGTGGGGGTGGGGTGGCAATTGGCATATCATTTTCAGTGAAACAAATCTTTTTCTTAAACATTAAACCTCTCCAAGTAATCCCTTTTCAGACAATAATTCCATAATACATTAAAATTCATCTCATTTGAATGGATTATGAATATGGTTCTATTTACCCTTTTTAGCTATATAGTTTATTTATTATTTAAAAAATAATAATATTAGTCAAGAATACGATGTGAAGACTGCTGGATATAGCTGGATATCCCATTTTCAGGTCTCTCTCTCTCAGTTTTATATTATTGTGTAAATACACACACAGACACATATAATTACGCAAACACGCGTTGTTGGCGAGTGGGATGCACGTTCCACTTGTTTTGAGCTTCGTGTTTTTTGTTCTTGCCATGTGCTTCACACGTGTCCCTCTATTTTTATTTTTATTATTTTGTTTTTTTTTTCCTTGTATTATCTGTAGGTCCAGACTAATCTAGGCCTTATTATTGGGGCTCCATATCTGTAGTCGACTCATTTCTTTATTAGGCTCATCGGTGTGGTCAATTCGGAATTTGCTGGCCCATTTTGTTATGAATAGAGTTAAATGAAACTGCTTTCTGGTTTATTATTACTTAATTTAATATTTTTTTTTTGTTAGTTTAGTGGTTGAAAATTGTAAGATCGGAAATTTTTGTAATTAATGGCGTCTCCATTCTGTGGCCGCAATATGTATCTTGAACTACCTCGTCTAAAAGTTTAACTTTTGAAGTAGAAACATTAGACATACATATTTATTTATTTAATTTTAGTCGTCAAAGAAATACTTCCTAATTCTTACAATGGTTATGGATATTCGATCAATATTTACATAATTGTCAGCTTAAATGCGTATATCATCAAATATGTTGTGTGCATATAACATGTTGTTGTTACTTGACACCGACCTCACTTGCAGGTAACCGACTCATTTTCTTATCTTTAACTATTGAATTCTGCCTACTTCACCCGATGGCATCAACCCAGGTAAGAACCTAAGTGCCCTCGTAATTTCTTACATTAGTAGTACTTTTCAATCACGTTTTCTTGTGGTATATTGTTATGTTATCGTTGTATGATCTTTCTCTCTTTTCCGTCTAGGTTAACTCAAACAAGATGAAGCGCTTGGAATCGAAAAAATCACATTCTTGGTGGTGGGATAGCCACATTAGTCCCAAAAACTCCAAGTGGCTACAAGAAAATCTTGAAGGTATTAGATTTTGGTTTAAACTTATTAGCTTTTTTTTATAATGGTTTCTCGCTGGAAAAATAATTTAAATTTATGTAGCTGATCCCAAGCGTATTGAAAAATAGGAACTGGATTATCGTTGTTGTGAAACAAGAAAAATGGTCGATAATGTGCTAAAAGAGAAGGGAAGATAGAAGTCTATACTATTAATCCTCCTTAAATCTTTATAGAAACTAGGTTATCAATTTCAATCATGAAATCATTGTTTATTGTCTTAATTTGAATTATGTTATCGAGCAAAAAATGACAAAAAGGTCGTTGATCCCAGAAATGGACCATAGTGTCAAAAGGATGTTGAAACTCATAGAAGAGGATGCAGATTCATTTGCAAAAAAGGCTGAAATGTATTACAAGAAGAGGCCAGAGTTGATCAATCTTGTTGAAGAGTTTTATCGTGTGTATCGGTCATTGGCCGAGCGTTATGATAATGTGACTGGTGAACTTCGAAAAAATATTCCTTCAGATCTTCAATCTCAGGGCTCTGGCATAACTGATGTTGGGTCCGAACTGCCTTCTACTGTGCCATCTCCTGATCGGAGGCCAAGTCAACGTAAATCTGGGCCCCGTGCTGCTGGATTTGAATTCTTTCTCGGCACTGGTGGGAGTAGCTCGGATTTATGCACTAAAGGGGAGGAATCATCATCGTTGGATTCTGAATCAGAATCAGATGATTCATCCGTTAATAATTATTCAGGTACACAGAGCACCGATGAGGATCAGGGGCTGCGCAGGAGGATTATTGAGTTGGAAGCGGAGCACCGTGAGATGAAAGAGAAACTCCGGATGCAGCAGAAACAGATTTCTAAATTCTCTGTTAAGAAGCCAGATGATGAAAATTCTCAAGTTCTTGCTAAATTAGTAGCATGCGAAGAAGAATTGAGGGCTGCGAAGGAAAAGATACGGCTATCTCAAGAAGAAATTAATCGTCTGACAATTGAGATTCAAAAGTATAAATCTCTAGAAGATTCAAGTGATATGAAGCAGAAAGATGCCGAAGTTTTGAAACCCAATGTTGAAGTTGAAAGATATCAGACGAGAGAGCTTCAGAAAAGTGGAGATGGATCAGAACTGGAAGATTCGGACCCAGTGAACAAAATACAGAAGCTCGAGGAAGAATTGAGAATAACAAGAGCGAAGCTTCGTGAATTGGAAAACAAAGTTGCCAGTGCAAGGCAGGAACACACGAAAAAGGACTCCAGCATTCAAAATTTTCAAGATCAGCTCAAGTCAGCGCAAAAGGAGGTTTCTGTATGGAAAACCAAAGTCGAGAGAGAGAAAAGAGAGGCTTCTAAGCTGCAGGACAGGATTGCGAGGTATAAATCTAATCTTTCTGACCGTGATCAAGAAATCAGAGGATTGAAAGAAGCAATAAACAACGCTAATAAGAGCTTATCCGATGAAAATGAGCAACTTTTAGCAGAAATAACTAAAACCTTGAAGGAGCGAACTTATTTAGAAGATAATCTAAAAGAATTGGATTTACGCTGCCAAACCTTAGAGGAGGACGTTAGACGAGTCAAGGCTGGAAAAGAAGAGATGGAAAATATGCTCAGAGCTCAAATTGAGCAGTTGAAGGCAGAGATAACTGAGAGAAATTATCACATAGAAGAATTAAAGAAAAGCTTCGATGCGTTGAAACTGAAATACGACATGCTGATAGCCGAAAAAGACAATCTTAATGCTGAGATCGCTGCACTTTCTGCAGAGATGATTTCTAAAGATGACCAAGTGGATAAAATCAACGTTGATTTGATTTGTGCACACGAACTGGCAGAGGATCTTCGATCACAAGTTAAAGAATTGGAAATAGAGGTGGAGAAAAGGCAAGAAATTATTATAGAAGGAGCGGAAGAGAAACGAGAAGCAATAAGGCAGCTTTGCTTCTCACTAGAGCATTACCAAAGTGAGTATCATGAACTTCGCAAGGCTGTTACGAGGCACAAGCGATTACCCGTGATGGCATCCTAAGTTGCTAATCGCAAAAGACCACGATTGTTTCTTTGGTTTCCATGCATTCGCGCTTGTGAGTCTCGTGTTTTTTTTTTTTTTTTTTTGCCCCCTACTCCGCGAGTTCTATGGCTTGTGTAAAATTCTATCTTCTGGTCGTACAATTTTTGAACTCTCTGTAAGTGCACAATCGTTATACAGGTACTTGGCAACTCATGATATGGTTACTCTTGTCTGCTCAAACTTGTTCATTTGCAAGAGTGAAATTGGATTACTTTGCTAAAATGTTAAAAAGCTCCTGCGGGTTTGTTTTCTTTATAAGAAATTGCATTGTGACTGTCTATTTATCCGGGGTACTTTTTAAATTACCCTTGTCAAACCTACCATTTTTGACTTTGCCCTTTTTTTTTTTAGATTCACCACAATAGCCGTCCCACGCTTGAAAGACAAAACTACCCTTAAAATAATATACAATTACAAATATATGGTATTGTTTAAAAGACAACAATACCCTTTCTTTTAGATTTGTAAAATGGGCATTCAAATGGAAAAATCCGTGCGGGCCCGGACGACGTGCGGGCCCAGACGGGCCCACACATCCGGACCCGGACGGCCCCGGACGTGCGGGCCGGTTGGGCCGAGGGCGCAATGCAACGTTTTTTTGTCATAACTTTCTCTCCCCATATCCGATTGAGGTGATTCAAGATGTGTTAGAAAGCTAACTCAAAGAGCTACAACTTTGATTTTGATACCATCTTCCAATTCAATCGTTTTCCATGTCAAAAACTGGTTTCAATATGAGACTGAAAATCGGTGCAAAACTTTTCAGCTTGAAACTTGGTATGTGATAATGTTTTGATTATATTTCATCCATTTGGCTCATTTCTTCATCTAATTGACCTCCAACACTATCGAATCTTCATCACAATGTTAGAAACAGATTTAGAATATTTTAACTTTAGTCCCTGAACTATGACTTTCCTCCATTTCGGTCCTTTTCGCTCTTTTCTTCTAATTTCCATCGTATTTGTCCATTTGCAGCCTAAACCAAAATACAAGTGTACTTAGAATATTTGGTCGCCAATAAATCATGAAAATGTAATTATTAATGGATGAAAAACGTGATAATTGCACTATTATCACTGCTTATGCCGACGAACTTCCACCAATTCACCATTTTTCACTTCATTTCTTTTTTGATTGACCTCCTCTTCGAGTCCAATTTTTATGATCACGCACGGCTCCATCAAAGGCTCCAAAATAAGTCATTTTCTCCAATGTATTTAAACTACAAAACGACATAAACACACACATCAAAACGCTCAAAAGTGCGCACGATTTAAATGTATTTATTTTAATTGTTTATATAATATTTAATTATAATCAATAGAATATTAAATAAACAATTTAAATAAAAAAATCGAATAAACAATTAAATGAAACAATTCATTTTAAATAAATAATTTAAATCGTGTATTTTAGTTGTTTACTTAATATTTAATTGTAAAAGAAGAATTTACAATTAAATTGCCTATTTTAATCGTTTATATAATATTTAATTATAATTAATATAATATTAAATAAACAACTGAAAAATAAAATTCAAATAAACAATTAAATGAAATAATCTATTTTAAATAAATAATTTAAATCGTGTATTTAAATCGTTTTCTTAATATTTAATTGTCAAAGAAGAATTTATAATTAAATTGCATATTTTAGTTGTTTATATAATATGTAATTATAATTAATGGAATATTAAATAAACAATCGAAATATAAAATTTAAATAAACAGCTCAAATAAAAAATAAAATGAAATAGCTTATCTTAAATAAATAATTTAAATCATGTATTTTAATTCTTTACTTAATATTTAATTTTAAAAGAAGAATTTTCAATTAAATTGTTTATTTAACTGTTTATATAATATTTAATTATAATTAATAGAATATTAAATAAACAATTGAAATATAAAATTGAAATAAAAATTTAAATGAAATAATTTAAATCATGTATTCTAATCGTTTACTTAATATTTAATTGTAAAAGAAGAATTTATAATTAAATTGTATATTTTAATTTTTTTATATAATATTTAATTATAATTAATAGAATATTTTAAAATAAATATTTTAATTATTCACTTAATATTTAATTGTAAAAAAATAATTTATAATTAAATCCCTTATTTTAATTGTTTATATATTATTTAATTATAATTAATAGAATATTAAATAAACAATCGAAATATTTTATTTTTAAATTAATTATTTATTGTAACTAAATATTAAAATAAACAAATTAAATGAACAATTAAATGAAATAATTTATTTTAAATCGTTTATTTTAATTGTTTATTTAATGCTTTGTAAACAAATTAAATAAATAATTTAAAAATAAATATTTTAGTTGTTTACTTAATATTTCATTGAAAAATAAGAATTTATAATTAAATTCTTTATTTTAATTGTTTATATAATATTTTATTGAAATTAATAGATTATTAAATAAACCATCGAATATTTAATATTTTATTATTTATAACTGAATAATATTTTAGTATTTATAACTAAATAATATTTAATTATTTATTATTTTAATTGTTAATTGATTAATAAATTATTTATCGTTTATGTAATAGTTTATTGAAATTAATAGATTATTAAATAAACAATCGACTATTTACTATTTTATTATTTATAACTAAATAATATTTTAGTATTTATTATTTTAATTGTTAATTGATTATCTCATTATTTCTTATTTTAATTGTTAATTGAATATTTTATATAATATTTAATTATAATTAATATAATATTAAATAAACAATTGAATATTGAATATTTTTTTATTTACAACTAAATAAAATTTTATTATTTTAATTTTAATTTTTAATTGAATATTTCATTATTTATTAATTTAATTGTTAATTGAATATTAATTTATATAATATTTAATTATACTTAATAGAATATTAAATAAATACTTGAAAAATAAAATTTAAACAAACAATTCAAAGAAACAATTTATTTTGTTTATTTATTATTTATAAATATTTTACTTTGAAATAAATTACATCTTGTAACTAAATAGTAATCAAACTATTAAAATAAACAAATTAAATAAACTATTAAAAGAAATAATTTTTTTAATTGTTCATTTAATGTTTTATAAACAATTTCAATAAATAATTTAAAATAAATATTTTACTTGTTCACTTAATATTTCGTTGTAAAAGAAAAATTTATAATTAAATTTCTTATTTTAATTGTTTATATAATATTTAATTATTATTAATAAAATATTAAACAAACAATCAAAATATAAAATTTAACTAAACAATTTATTTTATTTATTTAATATTTTATTATTCGTGATTAAATATTATTTCATTTTTAAATAAACTCTTTTTTTATAACTAAATATTAGACAAACTATTAAAATATACAAATTAAATGAAATCATTTATTTAATTGTTCATTTTTATTCTTTGTAAACAAATTAAATAAAAATTTTAATTGTTTACTTAATATTTCATTGTAAAAAAATAATTTATAATTGTTTATAAATATTAATTATAATTAATAGAATATTAAATAAATAAACGAATATTTAATAATTTATTATATTTTACAAACTCTTTTTTTGTGAATTTTTCAAGTTGTTTACAAAATAAATTTAATTTTTTATTTTCATCGTTAAATAAGTTATTTTTTTATTTAAATTAAATATTAAATAAATAATTAAAAATTCACGACAATTGAACATTTAATTAATATTAAATAATAAAATTAGAAATTAATTTTAAATAAAATATGTAGTATATACAATATTTATAATAATATGAAAACAAAAAAAAGAAAAAAAACCATCTGGGCCCAGAATTGTGGAAATTACATAATTCCAGAAATTTAAAGTTTAGAGTTCAAAAATCAGGGACCAAACTTTATTTTCCAAAAATCAGGTAATATATAAATATCCTAACCCTAATTTTTCACACCTCCCCCTCTCCTCTCTTTCTCTCTCTACCCCCAACCCTTTTCTCGTCATCCCCCCTCCCCTCCGCCGGCAGCACCCTCCCCTCCCCCCCTCATTTCTACCGGCAGCGGCTTGCTGCCGCTGCAAGCTGCTGCCGGCAGCACCCTCCCCTCCCCTCCCCTCCCTCCCTTTCTGCCGGCAGCAGCGGTCTCAAGCAGCAGCGGTCGGCTGCTGCCAGCTTGCAGGCAGCAGCTTGCTGCCGCTGCTGCTTGTAGTTGCAGGCGGTGGTGGTGTGCTTTTTTGTTGGCAGATCTGTGTTGTGGCGGATTGGCTGTGTTGGTGGCTGTTGTATCTATGGTGTGTTGGTGTTTGATTGGATCTAGGAGTTGGGAATTTTTTTCAGATTAATGTTGGGGTGCGGTGGTGGTGGCACTATCGGTGTGCGGTGGTATTTACTTGATGTGGTGGGTTGACAATGGTGGTGGCAGTCGACAGTGGTGCAGGTGGAGGATATGGTGATTTAGTTTTCTGTGACTAAAAATATAATCTGTGACCTTCAAATTCTATAATATGTGACCTATTAATTTGGAAATCTGTGACTTGTGACTTATAAATTTTGATATGTGACCAACTAATTTTGAAATATGTGACCTGTGACCAATAAAATTTGATATGTGACCAACTAATTTTGAAATATGTGACCTGTGACCAATAATTTTTTTGAACTGTGACCGTCGGAATAATTGTCGGAATCGGAGATGTCGTCGGAACGGTCGCCGGAGAAGAGTGGTGGTCGGAACGGTGGCCGGAATAGTCCCCGGAATTGTAGGGGGTTGTGAAGGTGGGGAGAGTTAATTATATTATTTAATAATTAATTAATAAAAATATTTTTAATTAATAAATAAATACCTGAATTTTGCATTTTTAAACTTGACACCTGAAAAATGAATTGTGTCAAAGTTAACACCTGATTTTTGAATTCTTCCCCCCAGAATTCCCCAGACTCTGGGGGCACAATGCCCCCAGAATTGTGCCCCCAGAATCTGGGGAATTCGGGGGCACAATGCCCCCAGATGGCATCTGGGCCTCCAGATGCCCATATTTTGGGTTGTCTGGGCCCAGACGCAAATCGGAGAGTCGTCTCCCTCATGGAGAATCGTCGGAAAAAGTCATTTTCAACGATTTCCACCTTCCAAAACTCACCCAAATCACATTTCATCCTTAATAAAATATCTACAACAATTTCTTCAAAGATAATCAACAAAAATTTGAAAACTTGTTTTATTTATTTAATGATTTCAACCATGCTTTGTAATCAAATTATTGAATTTTTGCCGATTTTTTTGTCGTCAATCTTGCTCCTCATTAGTGAATATTTTTTTTCTCCTCTTCCAAGTCACGTGTGAGGGTAAAAATGGGAAAATGCTTGACTTTTAATTTTCATTAGTTTTTTCCTTTTTTTTTATATAAAAAATACTGGTCAACGGCTATTTTGGAAAATGGGCCGGGTCACCCGGGTATTTTCAACTATTTCCTCCTATTTATCCTCAGCCTCGGTAGTGAAATGTCATTTAGGGGAATGAGATTCAGTTCTCCGATCTTCATTTACGAAAATAAGCATATTCTTCTGTATCTGCAATATGGAGTCTGAAAAATTCCAACTTCCAAGTGAGAGTTAATATAAACCTCCCTTTGCATTGAAAAGAATCTGATATCAAACAAGAGCATCATCGATTTAGTTGGATAATTTCCAGCCTTTAAGATCAAATGACCATCCTAATGACGAGTTTTTACAAATAGCCAGCACTTCAATTACAGTTTGTAATGCATAACCTTCCAATTCCACAAACTTAGCCCTTGCTTGACCCGGATTTTCTAACACCTACTTTTCCACAACTCGTTTTCAACTACACATTCTCTCAATAAAATAATTTTGCACATAAATCAAAATTTTTTCCAAGTCTTCAACCACACATTCTCTAGAAAATTCACTTTTCACATAATCTATTCTCAAAAAATCTCTACCAAATAGGGCTTTAATAGTCATTGCTACCACCAACTGGTGTTAAAACTAGGAAGTGAATGTAGATGTACAAGACAAAACCTGCATGCTGTATGGTTTGCACGCTTCAGTCTCATGAAAGTTCATTCTCAAGGACAAAAAACAAGAGATGGGTTAGTAATGAAAGTGTTGATGTTTCCTATGGCAACTGTCCCTGGGGGTAAGGTAAAAGGAAATGCACAAATTGCACCTTCTGATGGACGTTAATTTCTTGGAGTCTGTGTGTAACCATCAAAACTGAACCAGAAGCAGTGAGAGAGGTCAATGGAAATTGAATCAATCATCCCAAGCATCGTCTGCTGAACCCTCTTTTCTGATTATTGAAGAAGTAATCATGTGCCTGTACTTGTCCTCCACATTCATCGCAGTAGGTCCCATCACTGAGTCCTTGGACATTGCAATCCTTGCTTCCTTCTGAGCAGCTGAAGCTTCCCTCTCCTTCCTTCGAGCAGTCTAAAATGAACACAGAAAATTGTTAAAATTGAAGCAGAATTTCCAGTCGGTTTTTGGTGGTCCGTGTGAAGGGTGGGGGAAGAGGGTGGCAAGGGGAGAACAGGGTTCTATAGAGAGAGACTTCAGATTTTGTACATGAAAATAGTGGAAGCCATACCTTTCCAGTTGCAAATGTCAAGGTATTACCAGAGTCAACATCCGCTATAGCTTTCTTTATCTGTGCTACCAAATACTACAGCACAGAACAGCATTAGTAAGAGGAGGAAAATTCATGTGTAAAAAAATATATTAAGGCAAGATAAAAATTGGGTTACCATATCACGATCAGTATAAAACGATGTGGCTCGGCCTGTTGATCCTGCACGTCCAGTCCTTCCAATTCGGTGTACATAATCTTCCATGGTCTAGTTTTGATGCATAACAGAATTATCAAAATTGAGCTACTTCAATCTTAGTTTTAATAAATTCGGCATGTAAAACAGAAGAATTTAATCGCATACAGAACTGGTTTCTTAAAATAATTTACGGTTAACGTTCAAAAGGTTGAATGCCAAAAAATTGGTAACGGCAAGATCACATTTTTCAAGATTAAACAACAGGAAAAATTGATAAAATGTCAATGAACAAGCCAACCCAGTGGTAAATGTGCAATATGTGACTCGTCCGAGGCAAGATCTTATTATTGCATAGTCTCTCGTTGGACAATCATTGTGTATATATCAATACTGAATTTACAAGAAGTTGGAGCTAGTCAGTGAACAAGAAACTTCAAATTGCAGCCAGCAGTACCTTTGGAAGATCTAGGTTAATAACATGAGCAACACCAGTGACATCTAATCCACGAGATGCAACATCAGTGGCAACCTGCAAACAAAAAACCAAAAAATGCACACATATGTACTGATGCTGAAAAACGCCTCAAGTCGAATAGAAGAAAGTTAAGAAGATAAAAGGCCAAAAATAAGTAAACAATAAATAAATCACATGCATTACGAGGAATAGTATAAATCACTAGCAAGCACGCACTAGTTCAACACACCATAAGAAGTCCCCTTTCAAATTGTTACATTTAAAAAAATCAAAGAAAATGATTGCCCATAATAATTAAAAGGTTTAAAAATAGCTTGAAAACCAGGCTAAATCCAAGGGACTTTCAGAATAATATCAAGAACCGTCATTCATTTTTGGAAGTATCATGATGAGCCCACCAACCTTGTGCTCATGAATAACACAGAGGAACAAAAGCAAATGAAAAGGAAATAAAAAATAGCAGCTCTGCTTCTCGTATAGAGCTTAGTTCGCCTCGCTAAGGACCAAATGACAAAACAGCACAACAAGATGTGAAATGATATATAAGATATGACAGAAATCACTTATCAGTAAACTAACCAATGGAAGAAAAAAATAGGAGTGGGGAATGCAGTAATACCAGTATCCTAGTTGGACCATGCCTAAAATCACGGAGGGCAGCCTCTCTCTCACTTTGACTACGACCGCCATGAAGCGCAGCTGCTTGCAAACCTTGCTCTATCAGTGCTTCTGCTACATCATCACATCTGGTCTGAAAGATCATATGAATGTGAAAACTTAAATAATGCAGAACTACGAAATAATATCCATGGAGTGATTATCAAAATAATACATTACACATGCCAAATTTGTGGTAAAACAGGGTATCAAAAATAGATTCACAACAAAGCATATACCATTGTAATGTCGTATATCTGATGAAATTTTATTATTTATTTTTGTCCAATAAACATCATCATCGACATTAGATAGGCAAAAAGAGAAATCAGAGCAATAAGACAACAACAATCAGCTAACTAGGAACGTTAAAGTTTTTATTACATCATTTGAAGAAAAATATGCAATTGTCTGAATGATATGTAAAGGCGAAATAACTTCAAAAGAATAAACCGACAAGTACTTCAACATTCTTGTCAGAAATGTTCCGAACTCAAAAATACCTGTGAAAAAAATATGATATCACATTTAGTATTTGACAAGATATGAGATTCATGATATCTGGTTCAAAAATGCAAGCGCGCTTTTGTGCGTGTGACACCGACATGTCCATACACACAGAAAGAGGGGATATTGGAACTTTCAAATCTAAGAGTGAAGCAATATGTCAGCACTTGATATCCATGAGCAAGAGTTCATATCAGTACCATAAACCTAAATTTTGGTTGAACAAGAACAGGAAAACAAATGACTCAAAACAGGCAAATGATCTCATCTTCTAGTATACTTCAAAACATAAAGGCAATATCAACGCCAAATTTAGTTGTGGAAAATTCACGGATAATATTACTAATTTCGTCAGCTCCAATAGTTTTCTGCATACAGGAGTGTCCTGATTTCAGGGAAAATCAGCAGAAGCCAAAAGATATCGACACATCTAATAACATTGCTTTCTTCCAAATCATGAGAAGTTTGAAGGTCCAATCTGTTGAATAAACCTTCAACAGATAGTTTATGGTTCATGCTTTGCAAGTTTGCATACAATTTCCCACCGTGTATATACATTTGAATGTACACATGGATCACTCGTACCTTTCGTTCTACGAATACAATTGTCAAGGGAAAGTCGTAGCTGCTTCTTTCAGATTGGGCAGCCTCTTCAACAAGCATATCCAGAAGCCTGTCCACCTTCAATTCATAAACAGTTGTCACCATGTCAAATCCCAGACATTACCAAGGAACATCTAGACTGGCACATGAGTTAACTATATGCTTTATCCATAAGCAATGATCATCTTAAAGTACAGATAGTTTACAATTTAATAGATCCAATCTCAGAACACTGGCGATATAATGAATAAAAAATTATTGCTTCATTCAACAAGAAGATTAAATTTAACATTTTTAATTCAGTGATGACACAAAGGGTCACTACCTCCTTAATTTAATTTTATTAACAAATATATTATTCACTAGACGTTTACGATGATTGGTTTCGTTACCTCCTTAATCCCACATGGCATGCTTTGATCAAACATACCGGCTTTAAATATATAATTTTCCCCGTTATTACACAGGCCAACCATTTAGTCTAACAAAATAATGTATTCATAACAAATATAGGCATTATGAATCCAATATATATGCAAATTGGTGGGCCTTCATTTCAATTTAAAGAATTTGATACTTTCCCATTACTATTACTTTTACAAGTAATGCTAATTATACATAATTGTGTACAGATTGGTTTATAGATTGATGATGTGGAAGAGAGAAAGAAAAACAAGAGAGAATGAAATGAAATGAAGCCAACTAATACCATCCACATCATCAATCTGTAAAACAATCTGTACAACATTATGTACAAGTAACATTACTCTACTTTTACACGTAGATTCCTGACTATTTTAGCCACATATTGAACTTTATTGGTCCTTGTATCTTCTGTTCCAGTGACAGCATTAGATTCCCAGTTTCTAAAATCATAGGAGTCTAACGGCTTATCTGCCCTATATCACCATATTTGTACAAGGAAAATCAGTATCTCGACAATCCAAAGTTGGAAAGATAAGATATATATTGCATTCAATCACAAGGAAAATGAAAGAAAATATGGAAAATGGCAATCAAAGTTAAAAAGCAAAAGATTATGTTCCAGTTGATCACTGCATAAGAACACTATTTTCATATTTAAATACTAAGTGCAGCATACCTTCTCAGTTTCTGGTACCTTCTCCAATATTTGGGACACATTCGCAGTTGGGCTACTAACTTTTCCCACCTTTACTCGAACTGGATTTGTCAAGTATTCCTAAAAATTTGAGAAAAAAATGGCATTTCCATGTGACAAGTTTTCAAAGGAATGATTTTAACTGGTTCACTGTCTTTAAAGTATAAATATAAGTCCGCATGAGTTACAATCTCTAAGCAATCACTAAAACTGCAAACTGAAAATGCATAATGCATGGTTTTTCTCAAAGAGTGATACATATAAAAGAACATGTAGGAAACTAACATGATATCCACTCAATAGAGCCAATCCACATACCATAGATGCAAGTAACAGAGCAACATTATCATTGAAACACTCCCTTATTGCCAAAGGTATTCTTCTACTCATATGGAAGAAAAGAGAGTATTGTGTCGTGTTTATCAAACATGTAAAACAAATTTACTTAGATAATATAAACATGATCAAATTGTCTTAGTCAAAACAAAGAGTTTCCAACTTAATACTTCACAAACTTATAATTGCGTCTCAGTTTAATGCAACGACTCAAAAAGTCAATTATATTGGCATTGACATGGAATTGGAAAAAAACAAATACTGTAATCACAATAAAGATCAAACCTGTGCTAGCTCTTCAATCTCTACAGGCATGGTAGCACTAAACAGCAGAGTTTGATGTTTTTCCGGAAGATTTCGCATCACCTGCAACAGAATCAGAAAGCACCAAAATAATATTTTCCATGGAATTATTGGACATGCGTAGTTGCAGATTGACAAGGATGCTAAGCAACCAAAGTGAAAAAACTTGTAAGATGCCCTATATGCACTTTAATCAAGCAAGCTGAAGTCAACGAAAATTAAATACATGCTGATAGAAAGGTTGAGAAAACCCGTAATCACTTCAGATCATTTTAATGGTGGATTCTGATCGTGACTTAATGTGCTTGCGTCGTGTGGTTTTAAATGGTCTAGCATAGAATGAGTTAAGATTAAAAGAAGGAAAAGAAAAGAAAAAAATCAGTAGCACAGAAAATCAAAGGTTAAGATTTCAAAGCAATTTAATTATGTATGCAATTGATGGATATAAGATACAGTAAAGTGAAAATTACTGGAGGGAGGCAGGAAGGATATAAGTTGAAATACAACAGATAAATGAGGAAAATACTTATGTGCATATGATTATTTTATAGAACAAATATGTGGACATGAATGACCTCTCTTATCTGAAGTTCAAATCCCATGTCAAGCATCCTATCAGCTTCATCCAAAACGATAAATGAAATCCTGGAGAGAGAAGAATTTCCTTGTTGGAGATGATCAATAAATCTTCCAGGAGTAGCAACCACTATATTGACCCCAGCTCGCAGCTCAGACCTCTGTCTTGGCATCCAGTAACAGAAGGCAATCAGAACAAAGATGAATACTAAGGATGATAGTAGGGTTGGATTGCAAAGCAAAACAAGAAATGACATGCCATGGTAAATCACAACTTAACTAGTGTCGAGCTGTGCTGCAAACCATGAACTTCGAATATCAAAAAGGAACAAAGTTATCAAGTTTTTTGTATTAATTTGAGCTAAACTAGTTACCTGCTCAGAAATGTTGGTTCCACCAACAACAATTGCAGTTCTGAAGGAATCCAAAGATCTACTGAAGGCCTTAACCTAACAAGGAAAAATGTGAATGTAAAACACTTCTGATCACGGATAGTGTATAAACTCTATATACGTCTTTGGGAAATATCAGAAAAAGCTAGTCTTTCTTATAGTCTTATGAATCATGTTTGGAAATTCTTGAGTTGAAGAAGATTCTCTAGTTAATAATCCATATTGAATGTCTGGGCATGAAATCTAAGCCTCCACACGTATTATCAGAAATTATCACATCATTTTCTTCCAACTTGTTTTTGGAGCATCAGTCTTTCAACTGCCACATCTTGGAACAAAGAATAGAATACATAATATATCAATGACATTTTCAAGTGTAAAGTATATGAAATCAGCGATCTCACCTCTTTCTCTATTTGTTGTGCTAGCTCTCTTGTAGGAGCCAATACTAATGCCAAAGGTCCATCTCCGCGCCGAACAGGAGGCTGAGCCAGGCAATGCTACAAGGATGAAAAACCATATGATAAGTTATAATAGAACAATAAAACAAAGTGAATATCCATGATAGGGTTACATATCTAGATACAAATCAAAAGCATAAGTAAAAACTAAAACCTGTATCATAGGTATGATGAATGCAGCAGTTTTGCCACTACCAGTTTCTGCACAACCTAACAGATCTCGTCCACTTAGAGCAACTGGCATGGCTTGGGCCTGAATGGAAGTAGGAGTGGTATATCCATGAAACGCAATATCCTTCAAGATGTTCGCACACAAATTCTGCAGAAAAGAATTTTACAATAAACTTTGAATTAGTTTCTGACAAAAATAAAAGAACATCAAAAGAAATGAAGAAAATTGACCTCGTGATTCTTACCATATCAACAAATGATTCACTAGGAGCAGGTGCAGGAAGTGAGTCTGGAGAAACGGTAACATCAACATTAAGCCTTAAGCGGACCTCCTGAATCTGTATGTACAAATAAATAGCAACGTGATGAATCCAAGCTTTATGAATTAAAAAAATAATACACCTAAGAGCATGCATTTAGGTGCAACACGTACTGACCTTAAACAATACTACCAAGATAGATTTCAAAACAACATACTATTTTCCTAGTTAACCAATAACTATCTCACAATTGGTAATCTGTGCCAGCACAGCGACCTGAGACTAAGTGACTGCCTTTAGAAATGATGGTAGCTAGGAATCAGCATGCCACATGACAACATTAACCGATATTGATAGACTACAAATTCCATGTATATGCTAACCATGGATGCCTTCAAGAAGATGGGCCTCCCAAAGACTACGACATGTCAAACACCCTTACAAGGATTTCTCGAGATTTGATTAGCCCTAAAGGAATAATCAAACTACCCCTCAACATTGTGACAACCTTGAAGCATGTTATCACAATGGAGATTTCTAAGCAGTAACTCATTGGCTTACAACGCCATTCTTGAAAGGCCCCTTCTCATCACAATCGGGATCATGGTATCCACTTATCATTGATAGTAAAATTCACTACTGATAGAGAGCGGGAGAGTTTAAGGGCGGTCAAGTTATAGATTAGGTCACCAGAGTTAAAAAAGTAAGACTTCTAACCAATCTGTCTAGAGGCATATTTGGGTGAAAATATCACCAATAGAAGATCTTGAGAAAATAAGGTTGACTAAAGGCATAGGAATTATGATTGGGAGGTTTCTAAAGAAAGGAAATTATAACTAGCAAGCTTGAGGCACAATGCAGATGTATGGGTGGTCAAGCAAAGACACATCAGGTATACACACACATGTAATAAATAAGTTCAATATTAGAAAGAAACCAACCAGTGAAATAAAACAAAAGACAATCACTCTAGAAAGGCAGTGACAAACCATCTTGTCTAATTTAGTAAAGCAGACTTGAAAGTTGAAGATGTTGGGCATGCACAGAGCACTACTTGGCTTGCTCCTTGAGCTTGCAAATTGATCCCTCAAATTATGTCTTAAATAAAAGAGTTAGGTTGTTCGTTGTGATTAAGAGATCTCACAATGCCCAGATCCACAAGGATATGGTCTGCGTAAAGCAAATCAGATTTATAGGTATAACATTAATTGAAAGAGGATATTGGAGAAGAAGCCACAAGCTATCTCAAGCCAGATTTATATAAGAGGTCTTTTACCTAGAATGGTAACAAACATGGTGTTGGTCAAGAACTTAAAGGAAAATGGAGTTTTAGCATTACAGCTATTCATTTTCTAGAATCGACACATTGATTGACTCAACCTTGGGGCACAAGATTCTGATTTCCATACATTTTTAAGGTATCACCAAATCAAAATGTTCGTTTAAGACCTCGTTCATAACAGACCAAAAATCTGCTGTTATAAGGTCACCATGTCTGGGCTAAAAAATATTGACACCACAACTTACCAGAACTTGGGGAACAAAGCATTCTCAAAATAGCTAGAAGAGAATGATGTGTCTTATGTAGACGATATAATGCTGAGGCTAAAATCAAAAAAGCCTCTGTTTAATTTAGCTAAAAATTAGACTTTTAGTAGATTTTGATAAAATTGGATTAAATGTGTGGTTGAAAAGTAAACAAAAGTGGTGAGTCACGTGAAATGTGTGGCTGAAAATGATTTTTGAGGAAAAATGAATTTTGGGAAATAGAGGCCAAACACTGATGAAAGCTTGTATATGATCTCAAAGAATTTGCCTAAAGCTTCAGAGTGGCACCACATAATTCACCACCGCTGTTCTTCCAGGCTATGCATGAGGTCAAAGAGTACAATCAATAACAAAGGCTATACAACCGTAACAGAATGCATCACTAAATCATCGTTTATATATACATATATATATATATATAGAGAGGAACTTTAGGCAAATGTCCACCTTTCCAATTTCAAATTACTTGTTAAATTAATTCAAGCATAATCCACTGAACACAAAATCAAAGATAAAAGTCACTGAAAGAACAAGAATACTACTAGCAGTCAGAATCAACGTCAAAAAATTAATGAAAAACAAAATCATATAAAATCATCCGTAAGAAGAATAGTTTGGAGCATTCCCGTTTATATTTTTACTCAAACTCTAGAAACTACTATTTAAGAAAACGTGCGATAACAACCGAACCTGCTCTGGTTTAAGACGGATAACACGTTCGGAGGGATTCCATTGAGGAAAAACCGGGTCGGGCACAACAACAATCCGAGGTGAATTGTAGCTACCGGATGTCCGATTGCCCGCATTCCACGAGTGACCATTACTATCAGTCTCGAGCGTAGAATTGACTCTACCGGAAGTCAATTGAGAAGAGGAGTTATTGAGCTGCTTCGTGCAGAAGTAATCGCCGGTGCCGTTTACTAGCATTGCCGTGGTCCCGGTCGAATTTCTCAGGTGAGGAGGTACATACGACATCGTTTTTACGCAGTTGATTTCGCGGGGGATAAGATGAGAATGTAATCAGTGTTTGTTGAGCATACCGTGTAAAACTTAAACGCTGCGCTTTTATTGATCAGATGAGTGCAGCTGAAATGGAAAAGTGTGTTTGCAAGTGCACTCTTTTAATGGGCTTAATCCAATGTTGGGCTTCTTGGCCCGTTCTACTTGTATATCAGGCCCGGTCCAACTGGGATTCCTGCCTAGTACGGTAGTACCCCTACCCTTCATACTTATTCCTCCTAGGTCCCCAAAATTTTTAATAGTAATTAATACAATGGGCGAGGTATTGGTACTTGTAAAATAGTCACGAAGCGTGCACGTAAATATGTCTTAGGGTGTGTTTGAGCTACATTATTTTGAAAGAATGTATTCTGAAATAGTAATATTGATGTACACGAATGGATTTATGTAGTGGCTTGGTCCCATCTAGTGAGAGTAGACGGCTCCAATGCTCATATGGTTTTTTGGCGAATATTTTCTATGGTCGTGATTAAGTTATAAACACTAATCTAGATTACTGTTATTGGTGCTAGGAAGACATTTATTCATAGCCTAGTTTTTATGGGGTATGCTCCTGTGATCTTGTACTTTATTTTTACACTTTGGATATAATACACTTACTTTATTCAAAAAAAATATTATTTTATTAAAAATAAAAAGTTAGCTATTAAAAGGCCAAAAATTAAAAGGAAAATATTTGGTTATATAGTTTATTGTTGTTGTTGTTGTGTTTTAATAATCAAATCCAACTGGCATTCTCATGTGACAAAAGTAGAAGAGGTTACAATTCAGTTCAATCAAGTTCTATGAGAGATGGATCGAATCAAGTATCAAAAATTACTATAAGGATAGAAAGAATCCATGTACTTGTTTTATTTTCATGTTCTTAAATGTAAATCGTGTTAAAAAAAAAATTGTAAACAGAGCGTTAATTAAGAATTTTGTCGGTTTAAAGTGACCCTTTTTTTTCCCACCAACTCTTCCAAAAAGGGAAAAAAAAAAAAAAAAAAAACGAATTTATTACCGTATAAATGCGAATTTACATTGTAATAATTTGTTGACAAAGTCTTCTAGTGCATGATTTCTTGAATTGTAGTGGTCCACTAATCCTATCATTAAGTACACCAAAATCTTAGGAAATGTTCTCTTTGTGTTTTGAGTGTTCATTTTGATATTGCTGAAAATGTGTTCTTTTTGGTATTTTAAAAAATTATTTTGAAAACACTCAAAATGCGTTTTGAAAAATTTAGCTTTATTATAACTGAAAACATCCTCTTTTTGGGTAATTTGTGATTTTGGGTTTTCTTTGTAAATTTTTAACTTGTTTTTACGTACTACAACTAAACAAAAATAGAATAAAAAAATGGGAATTATTAAGTGAAATTACCCACGATTAGCACTTAGTGTGAACATGTTAATATCAATAACTTTTCAAAATAACACGAGAAGTACTAATTGATAACTTAAGTAATTATGGCACACGAGAAAAAAAATAGCAAATTTTTTGCAAACGTTAGGCCATCCATTACGGATAAGTCTAGTGGCACATAATTTTTATCAATAATGATTCACATAACACTCACATGGGGTGAAACTATCGTGGATACAAATTATGTACCCAGAGTATTTCTCATCCAATATATTTGTTCCATGATAAATGATTATCATGCATTAGTTGACACGGACCATGACCTCCCGATTATGACCATTTTATCTAAATTTGTTTGAACATGGTAAAAAGTAAAAATTCAAATGAGCCACATTATTTTTTTTTATTCACTTTTTCAATCACTTTTTTCAATAAAATATTATTTTTCATCACATCAATAATTTTTCCTTCTTTTTCAACCACATATTCCCTATCACATTAAAAAAATGCATTATTGGCTACAAAATGTGTACCAAACTGGGGCGAAATATATAATAAATTATTGAAAATGTTACAATTCGGAATTAATTCTTATTATTTCACACCTTTCAATTTTAATTTTATGAAATATTCACACAATTATAAAATACATTTTGTGCTTTTAAATGCTATAAGATATTAGGATGAATTGTACGTATTATGATGTATTCATACAATAATGCATTGGTGCTAATACTCAAAAAATGAATAATATAAGTTTGTTTAACACATGTATATAAATATAGGGACCAACAAATAAATGTCTAATAATTCAGTATCTATGAAATTTATTATATAATATTACAATTCGTCACGTAATATGAAAGTCTATATTATTTTTAAATGGGTCTACGTGAAGCCTAACATAAATAGTAACTAAATGGTAAGGTTACTTCACGTCTATGTACATTTTTTAGAATATTAGTATTAGCAGTCGTTTCAAACTGACGTTCCTCTACCGATACAGATTATTGTGCGTTACTCACCCATTCACCATTAAAAGCACCACCTCCCGTCCGACTTGTGTTAAATTTCAGTCTTATTGTTCATTTATAGAAGTTCTAACTATTAAACACGATGGAAGAAAGAGTCCCAAGATATTTGTTCATTTCGTTTTTTTATCGAAACTGAGAGATTCATTAAAAAACAATAAATTTGTATGACCAATGAAATTATGCATTACCAGATACGTAACGTGTTAAAATTGTTTATTAGAGAGGTTTATGTGTCTTTATCCTTGTTGTTTTTATTGATAAAGTTATGTGTCTATTTCTAATGCTAAAATTTCATCGTAATTGATTCAATTTCGTTATTGTTTAAACCAAACACAATAAAAGATAATCTTATAGTGTAATTTGGTGCACTTTACAAACCCATTCTCTCTTAAATTTAAGTCCATGTTTTGTTCGTATCTTACTAAATTTTTACTATTTATTTATAAAATTTCGAAGTGTCCAATCTTTTTTATCGAAAATTAATTCAACGTATTTTTTTCATTTCACTTTTGAGTTAAACTACACATTCAGATCTTCGGTGGATTGTTAAAGAAATTGTCACATAACATAGACATATAGTGGCGGATCCAACACCCCGCGGCTGTGCGTACTAGGTCAATCGGAACAATTTTTTTTTTTTTTTTTTAGAATAGATAAAACTTTAATTTATACATTTGATAATTCATTTTATTTTTCGAACATATTTTATAGCTCAATTGGTAGCTTTCACATCCAAATTGGAAGTTCTGGGATCGAATTTCTTCCAAACCACTTTATTGTGCAATTTTATAATTTTATCAAAACGAATGCAATACGAAAGGGATTCGAACATGTAAGCCCTCATTGAAATTATCGAGAACTTGACTATCATGTCATTCGTTGAATGTTAACACTAAATGTTACAAAATAATACATGTTCAATTCTGGCGGTTTTAATGCAATTGGAAAGATTCGAACACGTGCTCTTCCTTTGAATTATACAAAACTTGGTCATTATGTAAGTCGGTGAATATTGTTGATATATATAACAGAATTATGTGTGGGTGTTTGATGAGGATTAAAATTAGATATTTAGTAGATCATGATAGAAATTTTTGAAATGTGTGGTTGAAAAGTTGTGGGACCCATGAAAGATGTAATTAATATTGATTGCTTAACTTTGATTTAGATTAAAATTTGATTTTAATCCAAAACAAACAGTGCATATATGTTTAGTTTTAGAAAAATATTTGTTACTGATGTGGTCATTATTATGGATACCTCGAGCATGAGGACTATCATGGTTCTCCCTTTTCGATTATAGGACCCGGGTCCTCGAGCTTGTATAGTCCTCGAGATACCTCGAGGATGGACCCTCCAGAATGTCTCCAAAATCACTTTATTAGTCCTCGGGGGTATGTGCTCGGGATTTTGCCTTAGCCAAATCCTCGAAGTGCTCCGTGATCGACAGTTACTAGTCCTTATCCTGAAAGGACTCTAGCCCTATCCAATTACCTCAATTGAGGAATCATAGGTTCTAAAGGAGTCTTACCTTGAGGAACACTTCAAATCAGGAAGAATTAGACTTCTAGTTACAATCCAACACTCATCCCAACAATAATTCCTAAAAATAAGGTGATGAGTCCTACCAGGAGTCCACTACTACCTAGCTCTATAAATATGGAGCCTTGGATCATTTTTCAGGTATGTTCTTTCATTCACATAATTTTACAAGCACACATATCTTTTCTCAAAATCTCTCTCTGACTTATGGATCGGAGGGGCGACGAGGACACACCTCGTTGCCTTTGTTTCAGGTACCGGAGGACCTTGCTCGTGCTCGTGCTCAGTCGTCAACCTCGGGATCAACATGTACGATTTTTGGTATCAACATTGGCGCCGTCTGTGGGAAACGCTACCAAAAGTCATGGTGAATACACGTTCAGGTCTTCCTCCGATAAGCTCATCCATTCCAAACAAACCCCCTGGCACGGAATCCCCAGTCCATCGAGAAGAATCATCAGCAATACCAGTTCATCAACCTGCAGTGGTGCTGCTAGGGCATTCAAAGAACTACGTCAGCAAGTTACAAAGCTAACTCAACTACTTATTCAAAGAAATACTCCACAACCTCCAGCACAAGCACCAACACTAGCTCAACCAAGAAGTATCATAGCTCAATCTCGAGCTTGAGATACCCGTGATGCTCATGAAAATGGTGGATCTGGGGCCCGGGCATACCCCTAGTAGCCTCGGCCTCGAGATTGGTTACCATGGACTCGGATAAACTCGCTCGAATTATACAAGACGACATTACGACTAGACTACTGCAGAATATCCAGGGAACGATGGTTCGTGAATGATGATCATGCTCAGGATATCGTGATGCATATGAAAACGGTGGATATGGGGGGCCTCGGGCATGTCCCCAGTATCCTCGACCTCGAGATTGGTTACTGCGGACTCAGGAGAGCTCGCTCGGATCATACTGGATGGGAACACGACAGGACTACAACAGAATACCAAAGGAACGATAGGGTTCACCCCTAACACTCCAAGGAATGATTACATCGAAGGAAGGACCTCAGGATCAGGAGGAGATAACAAACCTACGACTGGTATAATCAAGTGGTAGTAGTCCTCACCTTGTCTATATAATTAATTCTGCTTTAACTTTGTTTATTATTTTGGGCTTGCATTTGATCGGGCTTGCATGACCCCACATTTTTCTTTTAGTAGTTCATGCTGCAGGAACATCAAAGCCTTGCCTCGCGCAAGCACCCTAAAGTCCTGTCATGCGCAGGCACCATCAGGACATGCTACGGGCATGCTCTCCAAAAGTCCCGCAACTAGCGGGCCCTCATGACATAGTGCGAGCAATCACCTCAAACATGTCATGAGCATTCCTCGAGACATGCTACGGGCTTGCTCTCCAAAAGTCCCGCAACTAGCTGGCCCTCGTGACATAGTGAGAGCAATCACCTCAAACATGTCATGAGCATACCTCGAGACATGCTACGAGCATGCTCTCCAAAAATCTCGCAACTAGCGGGCCCTCATGACATAGTACGAGCAATAACCTCAAACATGTCATGAACATACCTCGAGACATGTTACGGGTATGCTCTCCAAAAGTCCCGCCACTAGCAGGCCATCATGACATGACATGAGCGAACACCTTGAAACATGCCATGAGCACTCACCGAGACATGCTATGGGCAACCTTGTCACGCGTAGGCACCTCCGAGACATGCTACGAGCATGATCTCACAAAAAGCCCTATCATGCGCAGGAACATCAAAACATACCACAAACGAACACCTTAAAAATCTACCTCGAGCTCGACCAGTCCAAAATAAGTCTTGGACAGAATTTCATCGAATAGTCCTCGAGCTCGAGACTGTGTCTTAGGTACCCGAGTCGTCGAGCTCAGGCCTTTATTATTACATGAGCTATCGTCGAGCTCATGCCTTCATTATTACATAAGCTATATTCGAGCTCATAACTTCATTATTATATGGGTTATCGTCGAGCTCATGCCTTCATTATTACACGAGCTATCGTCGAGCTCATGACTTCACATGATAACTTGAGCTATCTTCGAACTCATGACTTCATTATTACATGAGCTATCGTCGAGCTCATGACTCAATTATAACTTGAGCTATCGTCGAGCTCGTGACTTAATTATTACATGAGCTATCCTCGAGCTCATGACTTCACATGAGCTATCCTCGAGCTCATGACTCAATTATTACATGGGCTATCATCGAGCTCATGACTTTATTATTACATGAGCTATCCTCGAGCTCATGACTTTATTATTACATGAGCTATCCTCGAGCTCATGACTACATTATTACATGAGCTATCCTCGAGCTCATGACTCAATTATTACATGAGCTATCTTCGAGCTCATGACTTCATTATTACATGAGTTATCGTCGAGCTCATGACTTCACATGATAACTTGAGCTATCTTCGAGCTCATGACTTCATTATTACATGAGCTATCGTCGAGCTCATGACTCAATTATAACTTGAGTTATCCTCGAGCTCATAACTCAATTATTACATGGGCTATCATCGAGCTCATGACTTCACATGAGCTATCCTCGAGCTCATGACTCAATTATTACATGGGCTATCATCGAGCTCATGACTTTATTATTACATGAGCTATCGTCGAGCTCATGCCTTCATTATTACATAAGCTATCTTCGAGCTCATGACTGCATTATTACATGAGCTATCCTCGAGCTCATGACTCAATTATTACATGGGCCATCATCGAGCTCATGACTTTATTATTACATGAGCTATCGTTGAGCTCATGCCTTCATTATTACATGAGCTATATTCGAGCTCATGACTTCATTATTATATGGGCTATCGTCGAGCTCAGGCCTTCATTATTACATGAGCTATCTTCAAGCTCATGACTTAATTTTTACATGAGCTATCCTCGAGCTCATGACTTCACATGAGCTATCTTCGAGCTCATGACTGCATTATTACATGAGTTATCCTTGAGCTCAAGACTTGTGAAATTAATTGATTACATTGTCCTCGAGCTCAAGACATTGTCAAAAAGTTAATTATGTAGTCCTCAAGCTCATATGCATCCACACCTAACTTTCGAGCTTTAGGAATGGATGCACGGGGGCCACTGATGTGGTCATTATTATGGATACCTCGAGCATGAGGACTATCATGGTTCTCCCTTTTCGATTATAGGACCCGGGTCCTCGAGCTTGTATAGTCCTCGAGATACCTTGAGGATGGACCCTCCAGAATGTCTCCAAAATCACTTTATTAGTCCTCGGGGGTATGTGCTCGGGATTTTGCCTTAGCCAAATCCTCGAAGTGCTCCGTGATCGACAGTTACTAGTCCTTATCCTGAAAGGACTCTAGCCCTATCCAATTACCTCAATTGAGGAATCATAGGTTCTAAAGGAGTCTTACCTTGAGGAACACTTCAAATCAGGAAGAATTAGACTTCTAGTCACAATCCAACACTCATCCCAACAATAATTCCTAAAAATAAGGTGATGAGTCCTACCAGGAGTCCACTACTACCTAGCTCTATAAATATGGAGCCTTGGATCATTTTTCAGGTATGTTCTTTCATTCACATAATTTTACAAGCACACATATCTTTTCTCAAAATCTCTCTCTGACTTATGGATCGGAGGGGCGACGAGGACACACCTCGTTGCCTTTGTTTCAGGTACCGGAGGACCTTGCTCGTGCTCGTGCTCAGTCGTCAACCTCGGGATCAACATGTACGATTTTTGGTATCAACAGTTACATTTAATTTTTAATATTTTATTGCGTCCAACAGTCAACGATCATCCGTACTCATTCAAAATCTTGGATCCACCATTGGACACATAGTGACAAGTTTCATCTAGCTAATTTATTTATTTTTTATGCATTATGTGTTTCTATTTCTAAAAATAAAAGACAGCATCCTCAGCAATAATGGATCATAGACATAATTCGTCAAAAGCGTGACATAACCATTAAATATAACAATGATTTTAACTTGCATGTCAACTATATAACCATAATCGAAAATGATTTTATAAAAGAATGGATGGGGGATAAATATCATCACTTCCCACATTAAAAATAAAAAATAAAAAATGTGACGTATGAAATATCACACAAGTGACGTGTCTTTAACATTATTCGTCGTGGCCTTCTTTACACCTTTTATCTTTTCGCCGTTTGGTGGGCAGTGTGTGGTTGGGTTAGGTTTTTGTGAGGTTAAAACATGAGAACTGTTCTTCATCTTCTCGTAGCTTCGACTATTTTTAATAATTTCTTCTCGGACTACATCAAACCTAGGAAGAATTCAAACTATTTAAATACCAACTTGTGCTCTATACTTGTTTTTATTAATGATGCACACACAATTTGAATGAAGAAGATATGCACCAAAATAATAAAGTAATGAACGGATTAAGGGCTCGGTCGTTACCTTCATTCAAGAGATTTGCACCGAATAAAAGTTTCCCGAGGACTCAATCACGTCGGTACTTTAACTCAAGAGATGCTTTACGATAATTGATTTTTTTTTTCCTACTTTTCACAGTCTTAACTCAACGTGATTGATCGATTTCGAAGTGGTTTGATTAGACCAATCCTCGTAACTTTTTTTAGCAGATAAATAGATACCCCGATTTTCCTCTTTATAAAATTTTAATCCCAAGCACGTGATTGTAAGGACGTGCGGTGCATAATGCCATTACATTTTTGAGTCTTTTGACATTGGGATATTTATTGAAAGAAAGATGTATAACTTTATTTAAAAAAGATAGAATAGTCGCCAAATTAAGGTCTATCCACGTGGAGTAGACTTTTATCACACTCCTTTCCTCAAATTTCTTAATCAACCCCACCCCCCCCCCCCCCCCCAACCCCCTTTTTGTTCATTTGTTTGATAAACAGATATAACTAAAAAATAAAATTAATAATAATTTTACAATGAAAGAAATAATTAATGTAATTAATAGTTTAGTGTGATTACGACCTAGTAGCATTAGAAGTCCCCACGGTTGCTAGTTGAATTAGGGAGTTAATTGTTCCAATAATCACGAGACTTATGTCAATATTTTTTATTGCTCGCTAAAATTTAAAATGTCGAGATTTGGATATCAAAACGTTGGTCGTTATTCATTAGCTTAACTTCCATTTATAACTTCTAATGGAAGTGGTGACATGGTTGGTGGAATGTATGTTGATGCTACCTTACCATTATCACGTGAAAAATGTCTTTCATTGCTCACCAAACTTTAAAAAATGTGTTCAATTGCTCATTATACTTTGAAAAATATTTTTAATTGCTCATTATATTTTGAAAAACATTTTCGATTGCTCATTGAATTTTGAAAGTAGTTGAGTTTTGGCCATTAAACAACTTCATTTTCATAAATTTAGTGGCCAGAACCCGATCACGTTCAAAGTTCAATGAACAATCGAAGGCGTTTTTTAAAGTATAGTAAGCAATCGAAAAACTTTTTTTAAATAGGCATTCTGTCGACATGTCACCGCTTCCATCAGAGGTTATAAACGAAAGTTAAGCTAGTGAGTAACATCCAAAATTTGGATACGTTTAGTGGCCAAATCTTGATATTTTAAACTTTAGTGAACAATCAAAAACATGAACACAAGTTCATTGATTATTGAGACAATTAACTCTGAATTAGGAATTAACTACACATTTTAGATTGAGAAACTTATATAAATACTTTTTTTTTTCAAAATTGTTTTTTCTATCTAAGAATTAATTTGAAAATGTCAGATCTATTCAAGAATCAAGTGATCTAGTAGAGATCTTAATTTTTTATTAAACAATAGTGTACTTGCCACCAACTGTATGACTAAGTACAAATTATAGAATTTTATAAGCTAAGTAAACTCATCATGACCCACTCAGAGATTTAGAAAAACCAAACAGGAGCTTAGTAAAATAATATATTTCACATTTAGTTTGAAAAATGGTGTTAAGCAATTGTTCTTAATCTTATTTGAATATGTTGCATTTTTATAGGTGAAAATGAGTAATTTTGAAATTAAAGTACTAGTTATAAGTACCTTGATTATATTTTGAGGTAATAAAAATAATTTTTATGGTAATATTTATTCATTTACTTGTAACTTCATTGCCACGGTGGAAAGCTGCTCACCAACCAAATGCACCTAAGTTGAGTCTTTTTGACTGGTAATAAATTTTTAGTCAATGTTTGATTTAGATAAAAACGTGTGGCGAAAATTTGATAAAAATTGTGAATTTCAAGAAATTTGTGATTGAAAATGAGTTTTAAGAAATGAATGTCAAACATGGACTTAACATTGCGATTGTTTTTAGTACAAGACTTCCGAATAAGATTCCAAGAGGATTTTTAAGAATATCGAGCCATTCACGAAGACAAAAGTAATCAAATTACTATGAAAATGTGAAATATAATAGATGAGCTCCACAAGGAGGTAGATGGAGTATTGGACGAAGATGGTTCGGAGTTTGGACCTATCGTGCTTAAATTATTTTCGTCAAGTCAATTCATACGGTACACTTTTCTTAAAAGTTGGTTCAAGCTACCTACGTTTTGTTGGATTTAATAATCCACGTGCCCTTAGGCTACACCATTGTACTCTACAACATTGAAACTTCACATATCCATACGCGATGATGAGAACGCCATCAGTTTCAAACTTTCCATTGATCCCTGTCTCAATGCCCTTTTGGCAAGCTGAGCCATCGGTCAATTGTACAATGTAAGGTAACAATCAACTTTCTGGTTAAGAGGGACGGATGAGATTTCTAAGAAAAAAATAATTATTATAATATTTTAAATCACCGTCTACCTCTATTTTCTAAAATTCATTTAATTGTAAAATAATTAATAAAAATCACACACTTGGTTGCTTAGATCTATTGTGCTTTATTATATGGCGACTAACTTGAGACTTCCTACTGGTATTCACGTGATGATGAATTTAATATATACATTACTTGACATTAACTATATTATTTGACATTCTATCAATTTTGTCACATAGCATTTTTAAAAGGGGTAATCTATTTTGGTATATTGTATTATTTTTTTCTAGAAGTTTTATTAATTTCTCTTCATTTTTTTTATTTAACATATTTTAGAGCGTTAGATAAGAATATTTTAGAACTTTCTCGGAAGAAATTTTTCGAAAGTCATTTTTTCCCAAAATCATTTTGAATATTATGTTCATGAAATTTATTAATTTTCCTACTTTTGAATCTTAAAGATATCAATTGAAAAGATCTCTTCTAAACAAATTCTTAGTTCCTTTCTCGCTACTCGAGAGTTCCCGACCAACCTCATTGTTCGCAATTCTCCTCCCTTGCCATCATGGACGGATCTACAGTGGGGCCCTACACACTAAATTTGAAATCCAAAATTTTGCAAAAGATTTTTCAAAATTTTAAACTATTTTTTTTTTCAAAAAAAAATCCTTATAATTTTCAATTTTGTTCACACAATTAAAATTTTGTAAAATTTGCCTCTACAATTCTACTCGCCTAACTCTTTCCCTGATTGCCATTCCTAAAACCGAGCCCGCCTATGCATTTACGACTAAATTAAGGAGACGTATTCAATTGATACTTTCAATGACTTTTTGAGATTTAAAAAGTTTAACGGTATTCAATATAGACTTTTGAAAACCCTCTAAAAGTATTGATATATTCAATTGAGACTTTTATAAACTTTTAAAAGTCTTTAAAAGTCACAACATATTAATTAAATTCTTTTAGAAATCTCTATAAGTTTTGAAGTATTCAAATTTTAATAACTTTTAGGGGGTGTATTCAAGTGAGACTTTTAAAAACTTTTGTGGACCTTTTTAAGTGAGCGACTTTTGTGGATTTTGTGAACTTTTAAGTGATTTCTAAGGATTTTGTAAGAATTAATAAGTAAAGTCTTCCATGAACTTCTGTAGACTTTCATTAAAGACTTTTATATTTTAAAATAAAATATTAAGCATATATAATGTAACATTTTAAACAATTTCTTATGTCTAAATCATTCATAACTCGTATAATTGAAAATGCAAAACAATAAATCAAATTTGTCACGTCAAGTAAAAAATTTTAATTTTTGTTTTCAAGTCACATAAAATGGATATCAGTTGCTATAGTAGCCATTCATGCATTATCACTCTCTTTTTCTTGTTTTTGACTCAAAAAAGGGTCCAAAATATTCTCCTTCATTAACCGAAGAAGATGAAGAATCTTCATTATCAGGTTCAATAAGAAATTCATCGGAACTTTAAATTTTTTTATAAAAGTCTTCATGGTACTAATTTTTTTAGCAAAAAATAATTAAATAAAAACTCAAAATTTGTCTCTCATTAATCTTAAGATTTTGGGAGACTTTCACAAAAAAAAAAAAAAAAAAAAAAGAAGAAGTTAATATGTTTTTTTTTTTTAAATATTTATCTTTCTTTTTCATTTTTACGAACATTAGAGTTAGGAACAAAATTATCTCTCTCTCTCTCTCTCTCTCTTATTGTTTATTTCTATTTTTTATGAAAAAAAAATTTCAAATAGTACTCTTACATTTTTTATTTATTTTTTGTGAAAAATATCTATTTTTAATTAAATTATAAAAATTTATATAGACTAAAATTTTTATTTTTTAATTATATGGGGAGGGGAAGAGAATTGTGAGAACCACCACCTCATATGTGATGATTTCATAATATTGTACTAAATCCACGTGAATTCTAGTTCAAATAAAAGTTTTCAATTTTTTTTTTTTTTTTGAATTCTAAAAAATCTATAAAAGTTTTTAAAAGAAAGTCTATAAAAGACATCTACTAATTTATACAAATCTCTAAAAAAATCCACAAAATTCACAGAAATTATCGCCTAAAAAAGGTCCTTCAAAGTATTTAAAAGTCTCAATTAAATACACTCGTGTAAGATTACATGTAGCCGACGGAGGAAACTTTTATTTATTGCCACATAAAAATAGTGGCCATTTGTTTTTGTACGTAGACATCGTCTCCATCTAATAGTCAACTGTACGTCACCAATGAAAGCCAATTTCGATTTTAAAACTTTATTCACATGCATATATTATTATTTTTATTTAATGCTCTTATATTACTCAAATTATGTTTTTGAAGATAAAAGAAAGAATGTAATAGTTACGTTTTAACAAACACAAGTGACAAAGTCTATATATTCTTAACTTTCAGTATGGATGTTAAGATCGTAGCCTTTTGCAGTGTCAACAACAAGTTTTCGAATCCCATCCCCAAACAAGTTTATTGAACATTAATGGAGAAAAAAAAAATATTTCCATAAATTTATTCATTTTTTTATCTTGATGGTCATATTTGTCAATGGTAGGACAAACATAGATTTAGCAATCTAGACAAATATGACCATCAAGAAAAAAAAAATGAATAACTTTATTTGACATATTAAGATTGATTGAACAACATCACACAATATTAATTGTTACAAGCCTTTAGTGCAATATAAAAGCCATATGATACAAAATGATCAATCATAATCTTGAGCAATAAGTTCATGTCTGACCATCATTATTTGAAAATTATTTTTCCTACATACTCGTTTTCAACCATACATTCATATAATGAAATATTCTATATGAAAATTCAAAACTTTTTTCTACTTTTTAACCACATTCTTCTATAAATCATTATTCAAAACATTATTTTGACCAAATAATAGCCGTCAAACAGGGGCTAAGATTCAAAGTTATGAAACTAATGTTGGAAAATATATTATTTGGCAAATGAATTTTCACTTGTGTATGTGAAATTAATCCCACATTGATTGAAAGTTGGGATTTTGAAGAGGAGCTTTAAAAGGGATTAACAATCCCACATTGGTTAGAAATGGAAAAGTGGGAATATATGTGGACTATAAATAGTACCATCCCACATTGGAAAAAGGAAAAAGAAAGTGGCAAGTGGGAAAACTTAAATAGTTATCCCACATAGGATATGAACAAGTTTTTGGACCAATTTATATATGGTTAACAATTTGTAAGGTGTAACCATTTGTTGCATAGAGACTCCTCCGTGGCCTACGCGCCCGCAGGGGGGGTGCAAATCTTGGACCGACTTGGCCTTCGAGCCTTGAACTTGTGTGCGGGCGCGACCTGCGTACACGAATGTCGGACCGAATGAGTCAAAAATTGGCCACCAAGTGCAAGCCACGTTTTGAAAATTTTCTTTTACGTTTTCCATTTAAAACATAACTTGAAAACTGTTTTCATTTATTTTGTAACTCCAAAACGTGAGAATTCAAATGGCAGAGTTATGGCTGGAGTTAAGAATTCAAATGGCAGAGTTATGGCTGGAGTTATGACTGCATTAAGAGACAAAGGCTCCTCCTTGCCTATATATACTGAACATTCTCTTCAGTTTAGACACACCACAACAGCACGAAATCTTTCTTCTTCCTGTTCAAATTCCTGTCGTCTTACAGTCACTTGGTGATTCCGTTCCGGCACACTCGTTCAGTTCGACTGTACAAGCTGCAGTTCACGCCGCTGTATCCTGGGAAGCAAGCGCTCGCATTACTTCGGTGAGGGGGCGAATATTGCTTTAAGGACACTGTGTTGGACACAGGCCCCGGCTTCAAAGAAACCAATTTTATTTTCTGTCAACTGCAATATTTTTTTTTTCTGTCCACTATAATTTGTTTGTTACTTCTTCTAATTCAGTTCACTGTTCAAAGTTTACTTACAACTAATATATTAGTTGTAATCTAATGATTATTGTTGGCCTCAATTTTTGTAGAGATGATGTGGTTAACAGATTTCGACTCCTCTCACGTCCATACTTATACAAATTGTTGATGCATGTAATCTTATTCGGGTATGGGAGAGGCGGCCGTGAACACTCCGATAATCAAGTCAATCTATTTGTGAGTATGTATTTTGATGTGAGACGTGCTAAAAGTGTGAGCCACCAAGTAAAAAAAAAAAAGGTTCAAATCCGGGAGTGTATAAAGAGTAAAATAAGAGAACAAGTTTATAATTTGAATGTATAAAATTGCATTACTTTCAAAAGATACAATGTGTGAACTTTTATAATTGAATTGGATAAGTAATAATTGTTGTATCATTTAACCGTTGTGTGAACTTTTATAGTCTAGCGGCCGAAGTGCCTTGTCATAGGCGTTAATCAGTAAGTTTTAGGCTCAGACACATTTAAATGTTATGATTTTTGCAACCCTAGATTAGACGCATAGGGGCTAGACTTGACACATTGACTTGATAAAATGGCTGCTACAGTGAGTTAACATCAATTATTCATGGAAGATCTTGTACGAAAGATTTGTTGGATATTGTTGGACAAGCTTTACGAAACAGAATATCGGATTTACTAATTGAGTAGCAAATAGATACCGTATTAGTGAATTTTACTTAAGGCGTGAGCACACCTTACTGAATTGAAATTTTGTCATAAGTGGAAGACTCACACCGTATTAGCCGTTAACAGGATATACACTTACCGGATATGCACTTGTAAATTCAACAATTATGAATACAATAGATTCAATTATACGTACCAAATTTAATACTCTAGCTTAAAGATTTGGATGGATTTCAAGGTTAAAAATACATATAACCAAATCTTTTGAAATTTCACCATATTTGATGAGATTCTTATGAAATTTGTGAAAATTTATTCAAACTCATGAAATTAATTAGGATTTATAATCTTTTAAAATTCACCAAAATCTTAGTTGAGGACACCTCGTACAACTCGTGTGACTCAAGATTAGTGATTGACGATTGCATTTCCTTCAAATTTAGCATTATCCTTTATATTTTGGTGAGAGGTGGTGCCATAAGGGTTTCTTTTGACACAAAATACCCACTTGTATCCAACAATGTTTTGAGAGGTGGAAGAATGTACAAGATCCCAAGTCCCATTTCGATAAGGGCATTTAGCTCATCAGTCATGGTTTACGCCAGTAAGGCAATTAGATAGCTTGGGAGACACATAATGGCTCAATGGAGTTATGCAATGGATGAATTGAAATAACATAGTGGAAAATTTTTGGCCGAGATATCTTTTTCTTGGAATGGGTGACCATTGGATGAGAATTGCCAGGTATTGGAACATTTTGTACTGGTGAAGAAGGAGATAGTTGATAGTATGGAACTATGAATGTTAAATGGACCCACTGGTGGGCTTGGCTCGCGAGCCAGGGAATTTGGTTTTTGCAAACAGTTATGGATTTTAGGGGGATTAAAGTCGTTCGAGGGGAGAACACTGCTTGATATGAGGCTGAATATTATGTAGATTGTTGTTTTGAAGGAGTGGAAGGCAAAATAGAAGGCATGAGATCTATATGTGACGATGAGTCGGTGGAGAAATGGAATTGTGTTTCCAGGAACCTAACTTGGCAGGAGGTATAGAGTTTATGAGAAAAGATCCACGCAAAGATATGCATAGTAAATGGTCTCAGAACCGAAAAAGACAGAGAGTGGATTTAGGCTTTAGTTTGGAGAAGTAGGCACCCAAATATCTGAAGTGAGCAATAGCTTCGATATTTTTTAAAGAGCTTGTGTAAGTAGTTAAACGACTGATTAGGTATAAACTGCAATAACATAAGCATAGGTATAAACTGCAATAACATAAGCATATGTCCAAAAGGTATATGGAAGTAGTTGAATGGTCTAAGATAGCATATGCGTCATATTTAAGGTGAAGCAGAAAAACAAAAATAAATTTGGAGAAGCAATCAATTAGCATTAATTAGAAATGATAACCATCAAGAGATGGTGCAAATCTTGATCCCAAACATCAATAGAGAGGATGTCCCTTACAATTGAAATACTAAAAGGGAGCCGGTGGCTCTTGGTATGATTGATAGAAAGTGACTCGGCGTCGTGAAGATGCATCCCTTGATCAACAACATCGTCAAAAATTTACTCAAAGGTGACGGGAGGAATCCCAGGTTTGAAGAGTTGCCACCACCTATTTTTAAGGAGGGCCAAGACCACCAATATAGTAGACTAAGAGGCCAGCATTAGTGGGCAGGATCACCTAGGACGGATAGTTCATCAGACAAAGTTTTGACTTTGAGGAGAAATTCAGCAATGGGCTGAGCTCCCCTTTTAAGTTGACACAATTATCTTTATATGAATAATATTTAATTAGGGTGTGTTTTAGCCACATTATTTTGGAAGAATGTATTCTGAAATATTAGATTGATGGAGAATGTATTATTGAAAAAGAAGGAAAAATTATTAATGTGATGAAAAATATTATTTTATTGAAGAATGTGTGGTTGAAAATAAGTAGAAAAATGAGAATGAGAATTTTAATGTGGTTCAAACAAGGACTTAATTGAGATCCTTTTGCAATGATTCTATCGAGACGGGTCCAAGCTTCATGAGTAACTCATCAAAAGCAATGAGAAGAATAACTGATTCTCATTCATTGAAGCATGGATGTTTCATGTATAATGAGTTGGTCTTGTCTCCTCCAGGACTAGGAGTAGGCAAGATTTGAGGTAATCTTTATCCTTGGCTTGTAGGGTGCAACTGTGACTCTTGTGAAGCTTAGAGATTGACAATTTAAATTATCTTCAAGTTTAGCGATATCTTTGACAAAACGTATACGATTACTCTCAGAGTTTAACGACAAAAGAATACACGTCTAAAATGCTACGAAAATAGTCAAAAAGGTCATCGATGATTAAGTCAATTAAAAATATGAGTATGATATAAATAATTAATTATGTGGATAATGTCTCTAGGCTTAGGGATGGCAAAAAAGCTCGGGCCTAGCCTCATTTTGAGGACTCGGCCCGAGCCGGGCCGGCCCGCGAAAAAAAAAAACCAAAATTTGCCAACTTATTCCACTCATCATAAAACTAATTATAAGTGACAAATTTATCTCATAATGTATCACATAGATTATTTTAAAAAATGGGTAATATTTGTTTGTTTAATATTTATTGTATTATTAGTTTATCACTGTTTTCATTTCTTTAAAACTCTAAGTACCTAAATACTTTAAGTAAGCATTTTCTCATTTACACAAATGCTTATTATTCTATATTAAGTGAAATTATTAGTGATATATATTGCTTAATTGCATTTAAAAATTTAGCTAATTTCATCAATGATTACTAAAATTTGTAAGAAAATTTAAATCGATCATTAAAAAGATTTCTTACTTTGTTATAATGGATAGTTACTCATTTATAAATCTAATATGTTATTCGACATAAGCCTATAAGGTGCCACAAAAAAAAAATCGAGCCGGCTCGGTCTCGGCTCGGCCCCCTAAGGCTCGGGTCAAAAGCTCGGGCCAAGCCTCATTTTTTTTGGCCGGGCTCGGCTCGGGCCCAAAAAAGCTCGGGCCAAAAAAGCTCGGGCTCGGCTCGAGTTTTTTTTTTTCGGCTCGGCTCGTTGACATCCCTACCTAGACTTGTATTCTTTTTTGGGATAATCTAAGGCTTGTTTGATAGCTTGCATTTTTCATGGAAAAGAAAAACATTTTCCTTTTCCATCCTTTAAAAGTTGTTTGATAGGTTAAATTTGCCATGGAAAAAATTTTCACATCCACCCCTAGGGGTGGGCAAAAAATCGACCGACCCGATGTAACCGATCGATCCAAACCGACGGTTTTTTTCATTTTTTGGGCAATTTTCGGGTCAGGTCGCGGGTTGGCACTCTAAACCCGACTCGAAAAAAAAAAATACAACTCGTTTCTCCAAGTTTTATTTGTTCAATAAAAAAAAAAGTCATGGATATTATGCTTGATTATTATTATTATTATTTTTAGTATGGATAATGAGGTATACAATTGTGCACTAAACGAATGATAATATTTTTAGATAAATAGTTTTAAGGACAATTTTAATCATTCCTTTATGTATGGTGTACGGTTAAAACTTTAGAATTCCATCAAATACATATAATCCGGCCAAAACCAACCCAACCCACACCACACCACTCCCACCCCCACCCCTTTTTCCTTCTTTTTAGGCAATGAATTCCAATTTCAATCTTCATATTTTTTTTAATATACTTTGACAATGGTAACAAATTTCATAATTAATTATTAAAAAAAAATCACACTAAAATAACAATTTTCATGTAAAATAAAACCAAACGTGAACAAAAAGATTCAAAATTTTAAAATTTTTTTGGTGAAAAATTATATCAATCAAACACACTTATTTAACAATTTCCTAGAAAACAAGTTTTAGACAATATTTTTATTGAAATTCATTTTCTTTCCATCTATTTTTCGCTCTACCAATCAAACGGACCCTAATATCAATGATATAAGGAACTTTCAATAAAAAAATAACTTTAAAAAATTGCCGTCAAGAGCCAAATCTCTAAAGAAGTAGTTGACAACAGCATTAGCTCAAAATTGAAGTTTTGTGCGTCTCACCAAACCCGCTCACCTACCACGTTTAACCCATCCTTCTTCCTCCGTTAAGCCCTGTCGCTAAATTTCACGCCGTCAATCATCCAACCCCAAACTGTGAGGACCAATTTGCCATGTTCTCTACCTAACCTGTGCCACCCCGTCTATAAAAACCGTTGCCACCTTTGTCCAATCACCAAAACCACTTCTTCCGCCGGGAGCCACCACACGACCGCCATTTCTCGATAGCTTTATTCCAATAATGGATCTTCTCCTTCTAGAGAAGACCCTTCTGGGCCTTTTCTTCGCCATTATAGTTGCCGCTGTAGTCTCTAAACTACGTGGCAAGCGCTTCAAGCTCCCTCCGGGACCAATTCCGGTACCTGTTTTCGGTAACTGGCTTCAGGTCGGAGATGATTTGAACCACCGGAATCTCACCGAATACGCCAAAAAATTTGGTGAGATATTCTTGCTCAGAATGGGTCAGCGTAATCTCGTCGTCGTCTCATCGCCGGACCTTGCAAAGGACGTTTTGCACACACAGGGAGTTGAATTCGGTTCACGGACACGAAACGTCGTGTTCGATATTTTCACCGGTAAAGGCCAAGACATGGTGTTCACCGTCTACGGCGAGCACTGGCGCAAGATGCGGCGGATCATGACTGTGCCATTTTTCACCAATAAGGTTGTGCAGCAGTACCACCATGGTTGGGAGGCTGAAGTAGCGGCTGTGATTGAGGATGTGAAAAAGAACCCTGAATCCGCGACGAATGGGATTGTTTTAAGGAGAAGATTGCAACTGATGATGTACAATAACATGTACAGAATCATGTTTGATACAAGGTTTGAGAGTGAAGAGGATCCTACTTTTGTGAAGCTCAAAGCATTGAATGGTGAAAGGAGTAGATTGGCTCAAAGCTTTGAGTATAATTATGGAGATTTTATTCCCATTTTGAGGCCTTTCTTAAGAGGTTACCTTAAGATCTGCAAGGAGGTTAAGGACAGAAGATTACAGCTCTTCAAGGACTATTTCGTCGATGAAAGAAAGTAAGTTTTTTTTTTTTTTTTTTAATTCCTCCTTTTTTATCTGATTCGTTAATTTCTTGAGATTATACAGTGATTTAATGATAAAAAGCGGAATCTATAAACAATATGTTAAATGGAGAACATAAAGAATAGTCAGAACTCTGCATCTTGCTTTTGATTAGGAATACAAAAGTTAGAACTGTAGCTTTGGATAGGATTGTTGAATACAGAGACTTTTTCAAACTTGTTAATCCCTGAATCTCTTATCCATCCAAGAAATGAATTTTTCCTTTGAGCCAAAACCCGAATTAGGTTTTTAATTTGCCTAATCGATCATAGCTTGTAGGAATTTTCATTATTAATGATCTTCAACACCCACCAATATTAATACTCCGTCTGTTTCATTTAAGATTAAGTGGGGAAAATTAGTTATAATTAAGCATATTAAATAAGGGTAAATTAGTAAATGAACTAAACAAAACATTATCAATAAATTGGGACAAGAAAACAAGGAAAGTACATTTATATATATAAATGGGACAGAGGGAGTATTCTATAGTCGAGCGGTCAACCAAAAAAGCACGGACGGCACCCTTCCCTTCGAGGGTTTAGAGTTGTAGTATTTTAGGAGTTGGGGTTCATCCGTTTATGTTATGGTCGACCAGAACATAGTATAGTATAGTCGAGTAGTTGACCAGAAAAGCACAAACAGAACCCTTCCCCTGTGGAGTTCAGAGTTGTAGTACTTCAGTAGTTGGGGTTAATTGGTTTATGTTATGATCCTTGCCTACTTCATTTTGGTGAATATGCTCAATTAGTATGAATGTGAATCCTCACAAGGGATTCAATATTTCAGACAATGACCGATATTACCATTTCAGAACTTCTATTGCAGCTAGAATCATCGTTTGTCCTATGTTTATATTCTTTGGTACCAATAAATGAGGACTATTTTCTGGTCTTGTTTATGGTTTTTGTTTGTAGGACACTTGTCTATTTTTCTTCTGTTCTTTGTTTGAGTGATTGAAAACCGTACATCCGAATGTAGATACAGATTGGCAATGAAATAAAGAGAGTTAAGTTCGCAAATTAACGTCTCGTTTTTATTTGACAGGAAGCTCGCAAGCACAAAGCCAATGGACAACAACAGTCTGAAATGCGCCATTGATCACATCCTTGAAGCTCAGCAAAAGGGTGAGATCAATGAGGATAATGTCCTTTACATTGTTGAGAACATCAATGTTGCTGGTACGTCACTGGTTTATTTGGATTTCTTTCTTTTTAATTATTTTACCTTAGTCCTATTCCTATTTCGACCGCTCTGAAATATTAGTAGTAATGCGCTATTAAATTTTGACCGAAATTGGTGTTTGGAGAATGATTGTGTGGTTAAATCTTGTAGTTGGAGTAGGGGTGGCAATAGTCAAGCCAGCCCTTACACAGCGGAGCTCGGATCGACCATTTGGCTTGTGGGCCTGATGGGTCGAGCCGAGCCGAGCCTGCTCCTTTTTTTCTTAAAAGAAATTAACAAAATTTTGATTGGAGTATACGAGATGAGGTTGGTATAGCTACTAGAGAGGTTATGGTTGAAATTTTGATTGAGGCGTCATAATATGTTATATGCGCTATTGATGTGGACGTGATGATGACTTAAAATGTTTATCTTGGTGTAATGGCTTGGAACTCAATTTTGATTGAAGGGTGGTATATTTTATGCGAGGCTATTGATTTGGACGTGATGATAACTTGAATGATATGTTTAGTGAGATGAACTGGACAACAATTTTGAATAAAGAGAAGTTAGAATCTCGATTTTTGTCCTGTCTACCGATATCTATAATTGCTTCCAAACGTGCGGTGACCCTTTTTCATCTTAGTGACTTTGTTTGGGATCTAAAGCTTATTGTGATTGTATATTAATATTTTGTTTGATACAAGAAACATTCTTTGCATTTTTTTTTATCCTACTTTTTTTGGGTCTTCTTGACATAAAAGAAATCCTCAATTAAATATTGGTATAGTTAAATTTCCCCCCTCCACGTGGCACTCTCTAGATTCATGAGCATATTTCTTTCTTTCGGAGAAATAGATGCGTGTGTGATTTGCTTTGCTAATAGTTACAAACAAGTTTTAATTTGTATTTTGCGGAAATTGTGCGGTTGATTTTAAATAATCAAAATAAAAAAAATTGGTTGGTGGGCTGCCATCACATGATCTGTATTCTCCTAAATTGAGGCATCACTGGCCACCCACCCACCATCCACCAACATTAACTAATAGCAACTTGCTTACCTAACCCGCATTTGATTTGACAATCACCATACATTTACATTATTGTTTACATCATTTTTTATATTGTGACACGTGGCGATATATGATTGGACAAGTTTTAAAAAAATACACACTTTCTCGTCCAACACTTTTTGAAATACAATGGAATGTACATTTAGCATGATTCTTGATTAGATTGCCATGATGGTCCCGCTACTTTGCAGAGCACGTTTGGTTAAGTTTAGAGTATTAAGTATTTTTTCGTAAGTAAAGACTTATTTTAAAAAATGTAAGTTTTTGAAATGAAGCTGTTTGAACAGGGGTGTACATGCTTTACAGATGAGTAGGTGGGCATTTTGTAACGGTTGGTTAATTATGTTTGGACCATGCTACAATGCCCAAGTTAGTTGACAAAAGGGGGGTGCCCCACCACAGATTCCCTCCAATAGGGGGGTGCCACATCATTTGGGCACCCTTTTTTTGTCAACTAACTTGGGCAAAATAGCATTATCCATTATGTTTTTGGTGAAAGATGACGTGAGATATTGTCAAGTGTAAATTAGGCCCCCGTTTGGTGCACATTTTTGGAAAAAAAATGTATTTTTATTGTTGATATGATGGGGAATATGTGATTGAAAAAGAAGAAAAAATTATTGATGTGATGGAAAATATTATTTTATTGAAGAATGTGTGGTTGAAAATGAGTAGAAAAATGAGAATGAAAAAAAAAAAAAAAAAAAGTACACACTCAAACAGGGCCTTGTGATAAAGCAGGTTGTACATGTAGCAAGCGTTTAAGCTTAGCCGAGCATGCATATGATGGAGATCTTTGTGTTTCTTGTTTAGATTAGGTTTGGTGTAGTTCTCGCGGTAAAAGAGAGAAATTCTATTTTATTACACAAAAAACTGACCAAGTCTAGTTGATTTGATACTCAACTTGCTATTTAATTATTTACTGATGTGATGTATTTTTCATGGCAGCAATTGAAACAACATTATGGTCAATTGAGTGGGGTATTGCAGAATTAGTCAATCACCCGGAGATCCAGAAGAAACTCCGTGATGAGATCGAAACCGTGCTCGGACCAGGAGTGCAAGTCACAGAACCCGACACCCAGAAACTCCCATACCTTCAGGCCGTGGTTAAAGAAACCCTCCGTCTCCGGATGGCTATTCCTCTTCTGGTCCCCCACATGAACCTCCACGATGCCAAACTCGGAGGATACGATATTCCTGCCGAAAGCAAGATCTTGGTCAATGCTTGGTGGCTAGCTAACAATCCCGATCACTGGAAGAATCCCGAGGAATTCAGGCCAGAGAGATTCTTGGAAGAGGATTCGAAAGTTGAGGCCAATGGGAATGACTTCCGGTATCTCCCATTTGGTGTCGGTAGAAGGAGCTGCCCTGGAATCATACTTGCATTGCCAATTCTCGGCATTACTTTGGGACGTTTGGTGCAGAATTTCGAGATGTTCCCTCCTCCCGGGCAGTCAAAGATAGACACCAGTGAGAAAGGAGGCCAATTCAGTCTGCACATTTTGAAGCATTCCACCATTGTGCTAAAGCCAAGATCCTTATAAAATTTCTGTTGTGAAAAAAAAGATAATGATTTCTGAATGGGTTCTGTGTTTTTTATTATTTTGGCCATAGTTATATGAATATTTGGATTTTCCAGTAACATTCTTCTACACTCTTGATACTTGGTTTGTAGCTACATCGAACTTTGATAATTTGTTGAAAGAAAGTTGCTGATTAATTGGCCAAAATGGTTGAGTATTGTATTATTATTCTCTCCTATTATAAGTAACGCAAGTAGACTTTTCATCAATTATTCTACTTTGATATTTGGGTCTGAATATTTTTGTATTTGCGGTTTGCCAATGAGCTTCAAATAATTTAGGGCGTGTTCGGTATGGTTTAAAATCCAATTAAAATTGAAAATATAATCGTTATTGTGTCTCACTCGTCTAATAAAAGTCAACAATAACGATTAGTTTTTCAATTTAAATTCAATTTTAATCTCTATCGAATACGCCTTTAGTAAACACTTTCGTATCTTCTTGTTCATCAAAATTCATTATCTGGTAACTTTATTTTAAGTTGAATTGCCTAGCGTCCTCTCCTCCCAGTATGGCACGACAAGATCGTTAACAACTAGACGTATGTCCAATATTATTAATGGTGTCATTGTACAGCATTTACTCGTTAGTGTGTGAACGTGTCGATTGTTTCGAACTTACCGGCCTATGCAAGGGGACATGTCTGCCATTTGGGACTTCGGGGGCCGCATGAAAAGTCCGTGATGTGTCGATTTTGTCTCCACCATTCCTTATAAAATAGTTACTCTTTTGCCAATCATAATAAGCATTTTCGGTTAAAAAAAGAACTTATAAAGTTGGGAATTCACAAATTTTGTGGACAAAAATCAACACAAATGTGGTCCCAATTTATGTGACTTCAAAATTAGCTTTTAGCCCCGTTTGGTGCACATTTTTGGAAAGAAAAATGTATTTTTACTGTTGATGTGATGAAGAATATGTGGTTGAAAAAAAATGAAAATTTATTGATGTGATGAAAAAAATATTATTTTATTAAAGAATGTGTGATTGAAAATGAGTAAAAGAATGAGAATGGAAAAAAAAATAGCCTTAGGTACGTATAAATCGCGAGTCGGACCCGAAAAAAGCTTGAGTCAAGCCCGAACTTTTTTATTTAATTTATAGTACGTATAAATCGTACAAATTTTAAATTTTTTAAGTAATAAATGTAGATTTGACTAGTGGTGAGCCGGCTTGGCCCATACTCACACAAGCCGAACTCGTGGCTTGTCAAAATGAGCCGAGCCGAGCCGGCTCATTTGCCACCTTTAGATTTGACATTTAAAAAAAAAAATCGAGTCGGCTCGAATCATTCCGCTAAGGCTAGGATTGAAAGCTTGGGTCAAGCCTCATTTAAAGCTCGACTCGTTAACATAGCTACTTGTACGTCCTCGTTCAAAAATAGAATTCCTCGTGAATTTAATAAGCTAATCAATGACTTCTTGCTCCATGATATACGAGCACTAATTTATGCCTCTAACACTAATCTACTAGTTATATTTGAAAATTGAAGCAGATGGGACTTTTAGCAATCCCAATAATCCTAGCATGAATTTCTAAAGTGTAATAATTGTGTCACATTTGATTCCTCAAATACTCCACAGCAAGTAGATATGGAATACTATGTGCAAACTTATCTGTTGGCTCCTTATTCCTATACAGTCCAACACTCCAAATAACTGATTGATTATTTGGACCCACAAGTTAAGAAAAGATAGATGAGTTGTTTTTAATAATATTATTTATTATTATGATGACACCGTGACAATACATTCTCTCTCTTGAAAAAAATTAATTTGTTCAATCTCATTATTTTATATAAACTGTTCTATCATCATAATAATAAATAGAATTATTCGTTAATATTAGTGAGAGGTGAACTCACATGGGAAGAAACAAAATATTTTTAGCATGTGAAATTATAGGTAAAGCAGCAAAGAAAAGAGGTTGTATGGTTTGGGAAGTACCTTATAAACCTTGAAATGGTACTTCTAAGTTTTAACATCGGAGATACGATGACACTTTCTAGCGATAATGGTGAAGTAATTGTCAACACTAAATTTGATGATCATTGTAAAGAAAAATTAAGAAAAAAAATGATGTTTTGAATAATAATTTTTTTAAAAATGTTTGATTAAAAAATTTGAGTTCACATTCAGAATATTTATTGTGTGAATGTTTGATTAAAATAAATGTAAAAATTAAATTTTTTGTTAGACATCTAGAGAGGATATATATTCTTTGATAGATCACATTTATAATAAGGGACGAGTTAGATTTTGTTGTTAGAATTACTCGGCTCGGAATCTGGCCAAAAATGGGGCCAAATCATGTTCGATTTTTTATTATTGACAAAACCGTTTAATACACGTCGAATTGGTTCAACAATAACCCGATAAACCAATCGCGATTTTGAGCGGTTTTCAAGAAATTGTTTTTTATGTATTTACTGCACTCAATTCGACCCCAATTGAACCTTTTAATCCTTGAACTTTCACTTTTTTCGGGTCGATGATCGAGTCAATTTTCAAAACATTAAAATTTACACTAGGAGCATTAATATAAAAATAATGTTATTTAACTCTATTGAAATTATAATCCCAATCCATGAATTTTAGATTATAGACTAATGAAAAATTCGAGAGAGGAATAAAATTAAGGGGTTGGTGAAAAATTAAACATTAGCCTAACATAGCCCCCATTTTTGATAATTTTAACTATTTTATAACATTCTTTTTTTGTTAGTTATTTTTTTTTTTTTCATTCTAATATGAATTAATTTTCTCTGCCAAACAGTAGCGTAATACTTCATTTGCAATAAGAGAGAAAATAAATTCAACTTATTTTTTAAAATAACCAAATTAAAAAATTCTGATTAATGAGATACTGAAAGCGATTCACTTCTTGACCTATAAATTAAAATCAAAAATTCATTTTTCCAATTGTTTCTTGAAAGTTCAATTATAAATTTGAAACCCAAATAATTAATCTAAAAGCTAAAATTTGGAATTCTGTATCAATAAACTTTGAATTTATCAGTAAATATGCCCCTGCATACACAGTAAAAAAAGATAAATAGGAAGAGATTAATTGGTTGAAAATTGTAGGTCTAAACCAGGCCCCCAAATCACATAGATCAGAGGGAGCAGACATGCCGACCTTATTCTTCACTCTCTGTGCACATTACCATGCTTCCTTCATAATTTCAAATCCAGAGCATCGGCTTATTGTACACAGATCCATTCCATAACTCAAAATTTCAACAAAAGAATTCATTGATTTTAATATATACAGAAAGAAACGCCCTAAAATATTTATTTCAACATCAGAGAAACCCTAACGAGAAGGAGAACAGAGAAGTCGGCAACAACAGATGCAAATGAATTGAGTACGCTACAGCGGCCTTGTTAATTTATAGGCAGAGGCAGCCTCGAATTGAGCTAGGGTTTCTGAATGGGTAACGTAGGCATCCTTAAATAGTGGGTTAATTCAGCCCAGCTAGACGTGGATTTGAATTGAGCTATGTAAATGGGCTTTCTGGAACCCATCTAGAGATTGCGCCAAGTTGGTAAAACTTAAAACAAAAAACGTGAACGGCAGGATTCGAACCTGCGCGGGCAGAGCCCACATGATTTCTAGTCATGCCCGATAACCACTCCGGCACGTCCACCTATTGCCTGCTTGAACATAATATATTGATACGTTTGTAATTTCTTCATTGCAAGATTATTAAAATCAAATTTTAATCTAAATTAAAGTCAATAATTAATTTCAAAAACATATTTTATAGATTCCACAACTTTTCAAATACACTTTTTATCAAAATTTACAAAAAATCTAATTTTAATTCCCACCAAACATGATCAAATTGAGCAACAAATATCTATTTACAAAACCAGATCAAGGTCAAAACTGAATATTTTTGCTTAAACTTCTCATGAGAAAAGGCCAATTTAAGTGCATTTTGTTGAGATGTTATTTGTCTATTTAGTCTTAGTCTATAGTACGGATCGAGCTATAAAGATGGCTCATTTAAATGATATACATTACATGCTACCAAGGTGGCATCCGTGAAAACCAAACCTCTGACGGCCCTCGTAGGACTTTTAAGGGTATTCCACTAACACTGATATTCACTTGTTATGTCATTGGGAGTATCTGTAAAACTTGAGTTTGCATTTTAAAAAGTCAACATTACTAAGAAAATTAACTTAAGTCATCATATGTTGTGGATCATTCCATTGTCAAATCGATCTGCTTGTTTGAGTTTTAATATGATCGAATTGCTCACTCCTACAGCAAATTAATAAACTAATCGAGTTTATTTTTTATTTTTTCAACTAGAACACAAATTAAAAGGAAATAGAGGAAAAAAAATACAAAATAGTTATTATTAGGCTTTGATCCGACACGAGAATTCGACAGTTAGGCGGTCGCACAAGGCTCTTTATTTATCCAAAGTCTCCCAATTTTTAGTTTTTACATAATTGTGCCTCTGTTCTTTCGTATTAGAAATCCTGTCAATTATTAATAATATTAATAAAATATTAACACGGACAATTTTCCCGTTAGTAACGTCAAAACATAAATATTATTACAAAATTAATTTGCCAGTGAAATTCCTCAATAATATATTAATAAACATATGAAAATCAAATACTGAATGAAAATTCTTCAGGAACAAAATAAATGTTAAAAAGTAATTTGTAAGGTAATATTATAAGGAAAAATGTTCTCATAGTCTTATAAAAAATATAAAAATACGGAAAGTACAAATTTTATCGTAACACTGAGGACTTTCCTCGGTGGTTGAAGTATCGTCGTTAAGTTCTGCTTAAGGTGTGCCGGTGATCACCAACAATATTGTTGTTGATAATATTGTTCGAATTACCGATATAAAATATTTTAATCAGAATCACCAATAGTCATACTGACTTCTCGTTAGTAATTGAAGCACCACATACAAGTTTGACACTAATCATATTATCGTTGATAATCGCTGACAAATGTGTATTGGTGATCAACGATATCTTTGTTGATAATTCGTGAGAATTGCTAACAAATAGTCAGATATTGATTTTGATTTTAATTACCAATTATCATGCCGTTGGCTTGGTTGAGAAATATGATTTTTTTCTCCTTTTTTTATGTGTTAATATATATTTAATTTTTTATGTGAAATTTATTTGTACTTTCGAAAAGTAATAGAACTCCGTTTATAATTTTTCCTTATTTTTTTTGTTGTTTTTCTGTTTTCTTTTATTTATGTTTATTTAAAAAGAAGGAGAAATCCGCCATTTAATGGCCAAAATGGAAAGAATGACGAGTTTTGTAACATACAGAAAAGTTGAATTGTAGATGTATTACATTTTACAAAAGTTGAGGATGAAAAATGCAAATTTGCAAATTTTATTTCAATTAATAAATTGTTCTCGATGTGGAACAAAGTTGTCTAGAATAAATTATTCATAAAAACTTGAATATATAAATTTAGATAGAGGTTAGAACATCCACATTTATGACTTGGCCTCCCAATTTATAAATGAATTATAATTTTAGTCAAAATTAAGTATTCGTTTTAATCTCACACTCATAACCATTACTCATCGTTATTCACAATATTGGTGAGATCCTCTATTATTCACATTAGTATTTTAATCAAATTTAAATATATTTTGACATAGGATTAGAAATAATTCTTTTTGATCCGTTTGCTTAATCACCGTCACTATCATTCGCAAATTGGTTTTTCACTCTCTCAATAATTGTATGCGAAGAATAATGTTTTGCAATTGTTCAATCATAGCATTCAGATGCTTCTAAGTCCCTGTTTGATTGGGCAACATCAAACGTAACAATTATCACTTTAATGGACAATTTTCATGAAAAACAAATTTGAAAGAGCACCAAACTTTCAACATTTTTCATGCGAAAAATTATCCCAAGGGTTGTTTGTGGGTCGGTTCGGTTCCGATTTTTTCGGGTGTTTAATAAATGGAACTATCTGGTCCAAATATAATTATGGAACCGTTCGGGTTTGGGTTCGGTTCCTTATCATAATTAATTTCTTTAACATTTACAGCAATACTACATAAATATAACTAATGACATTTCATTCGTAACTTTTACAAATTAACGTAGCTCACCTAAAAAATATATAAATAACTAGTTGTCGAATAATATTAATTCAATGCATACAAATACCAAAAAGTAGATATTAATATTAAAATGTCGGTAATCCATATTAATAATTCATTTGGGCTAATGGGTTTTAAAATTAAAATTATGAAATCATCTGCTTTATTTAATTAATTTGTTCATTTATTTAGAAAAAATAATTTAATTTAATTAATTCAATAAAAAAATTAAAAAAATTATTTAGTTTCGATTCTTATTCGGTTATTTGTCTAGACCCGAGACCCGACCAAAATCTATCGATTCCCGATTCAGGTATCCGTTCGAGTATTTAACTTATGAAAAACAGTTCGGTTCGGTCCGGTTGGACACCCCTAATTATACTAATCAAACACAATTAATTATAATTCTCAGTAAAACAAATTCTAGACATTCAATTCTTATTAAAACATTTTCTTTTCCCTCAAATTCCACCTTTACAATCAAATGGACCCTAAGGCTATGTTTGATTGTGCAAGATTTTCCATAGAAAATGAAAAATCAATTCCAACTCCCACTTTCGCATTGTTTGATGGCAATAATCTTCCTTGAAATTGTTTCTTGGTTTCCCTCACACAAGCACAATTTCCCTGGTTTTGTTGAAAATGAATTCTTACCACTTTGGTGGGAAATTTTTTTCCAAGTTACCTATTTTTCTTTGGCAATTGAAATTTTTTTTTTAGACACAATGGTAAAAAAAAAAAATTATCACCTTTATTGACAATTCCAATGTAAATCAAAGACAAACGAATAATTTTCGGTATGATAATTTTTTTTGGTAATGAGAACAAATTCTAGACCAAATGGTAAAAAATTTATCACTTTAGTGGATAATTTTCATGAAAAACGAAACCATCAAACGGACACCAAACTTTCAACAGGTCTGTTTGATTGCAAATGTGGAAAATGTAATTAATTGTGTTTGATTAATATAATTTGTCACCTGGAAAATGTTGAAAGTTTGGTATTCGTTTATCTTTGTTTTTTTTTTTTATGAAAATTGTCCATAATTTTTTTTACCATTGGGTCTCGAATTTGTTTCAATTTCAAACAAGAAAAGAAAAAAATTTACCACTATAAAGTGTTAATAAAGTGATAAATCTTTTTACAATTGTGTCTAAAAAAAAATTCAATTGCGAAAAAAAAAGAGAGCAAAAGTTGGAAAATCAATTGACAGCAAAACCAAATGAAAACCATTTCATTGAAAAATGGGAAAACATGGTGTGTGGAGTGAAAGATATAGGAAAATTCTAACATATATGTGGTCACACATAATATGTTAAAATGTGTGGTACTATGATTTAAAGAATATTAGTCAATTAAAGTGATCAATTAAAGTTAATTTTGACAAATGTGTATTGTGTTTCATGAAAATATAGTGTAGAGACTGGAATGTTGTTTTAAATTGATGATAAGCCAAGTCGAAACAAATGAAAGATAATGAATTTTCAATTATTATTATTAATGGGTCATGGTCGCCAAATTTATAGTGTTCTTCAGAATCTCTGTATCCCCGTCAATAGAGAGTGAAATTCAAGTGAAGATCACAAATCAATTGGAAGATCATAATCCATTCAGGCAAACAATCAGACATCTATGGATATATGTATGTTTGTATTTTATTCTTTTATCTGATTTCAACATGAAGCATGAATTTTAGGGGTTATATGTGAAAATGGTTTGATAAAATTATGTTTGATAGATTATTTGAATCTATAATCCCTTTCATGTTTTCTATCAAAAGAATGAAAAAAATTTCCATTTTATTGCCTATCAAACATAGCATTAAATGTTCCTGTAATTCCATTTAATTGGAATACAAATACAAAATCATGCCCTTCATTCTTCGATTTATAATTCTATTCAGATTTAGACGTGATTTCTTTTTTTATTTTAAGAAAATAAAGAACATTTTTATGCCCCTATTTGGTGTAGATCAAAATTATAATTTTAATAAATTTTGATAGAAATTGATAAAACACGTTGTTAATATTAATAGTAGATTTTGACTTGAAATTTTAATCTATTTTTTATTTATTTAAATAGAACGTGGGCTTAGATGTCAATCCATCAAGCATTCCTTAAATAGTCAGATGCGCTTTTCTATTTTAAAAGATTGCACTAATCATCTTAGAATTCTTCTTGAAAGAGACATTTAATCATTTATTTATATAAAAATTTCGACACGGGCAATAATAAAGGGGTCATTCTTTGAAGGAAACAAATTTCCCTTAATAGCGAGGAAGTTAGCGGTGTGAAATGAATGGGCCGGCAAATTCAGTTGTCATGCATTAAGATCTACTAGTGATGAATGCCTTCCAATGCACATGGTACTGCACTCTTATTATTATTATTTTTTTTCCAGGTGTCTGAGCTCCGCTTGACTAATTTTGAAGAGTGACGTCCTTCTCTATAGTTCGCCACCCGAGTAAATTCGTATGCGATCACAATTTATACACATTTGGACCAGACATTCGGGAAACGATTTTTCTCCCTGCAGACCTCCATTTACGACATGCTGACGGATCCGGAGGGACGATAAAACGCACCATAACTTTGCCATCACGGGACATTTGCCTTCCAACTTAAATGTTGTCTTTCAACCATCGTATGGATTCGAACCTCCTATACCACATAGAAAACCCTCATACTTTACCACTACAGCATGCCCGTGGGGGCGAACCCTTCCTTTTATTTGCATGTAAAGTGGATTCATTTTGTGGGTTAATTATGCGAGCACTAGATGAATTTTATCCTTGTTTCAATGTTATATACGAATTTAATTTTGTGTCAAATTATATACAAATTTATGTTTTGTCAACGGTTTGCCAGGTCGTCATGTTGAATGAAAAATACAATTTCAGTAAATAAAAAAATGATGAGTTACCGGTGGATCAAGTTGAATCAAGTCTAATGGTCGACAAGTCGAGCGACTGGCTTGACTTGACACATTTAAACCGTTCGACTGGCACAAGCTCTGCTTTGTAGAAGAGTTTGTCAAGATAGTTTCGCGATATGTTCGAAGACAACACCTCTATGTTGACTAGATGATTGGCCCCAAATTCTTAATCATAACATCAATTTTATTTTCATAAATCGTTGTACAACTTTCACATGACTAATTTGAGAAAGCATGTTGAATTTTGAGGATGGATTATCAGTCTTATTATTATTATTAAATTTTTCTCTTTTTTAATCATATGTCAAAATTGCTCACTATACCTAAGTCCATTAGGTAATGCATTGCCCGTGACATATGGTAACATTAAAAGCGCGCTTTTGCTTTAATTACCTAAATGTATAGGCAATACAATATTTTTGGCATTCCCATTTCAAGTATGATTACCGTGAATCATGCTCGATTATAGAATCTTTTAGATTGGACTAATATGTAAAAAGAATTCTACATAATTTTCTTTTTTATTTATATAAAAAAAATATATTTTGCAAGGAAAAAAGTAATTAAGTTGATCGAAGCTAGCCTCCCCCGAACCCGTCCCGACTGTGGATAATACAATGTTTAGCTTCAATTTGTTTCTCAAATAATAAAAAAATGAAAGATTTAGTTAGGATAAGAAATTTTCTTTTTATTTCCTGTCATAGATTTCTTTATTCATACTTATTCAATTGGAAGTTAATTCAATTCAAAAATCATGTTTCATATTTTCATTAACCTTTTCAATTTTTAGTTGACCATGAAGAGGAATTACGAGAATTTTTATTTTTTTTTCTTGAGATTTTCATTGAAAGGTAAAGGAGTAAGACCTTTTAAGAAATTAAGCGCTTGCTTAGTTTTGATTCTTTGAGATTTTTTTTTCCTGAATATGTGGTTAAAAAAATTACGAAAAAAATTGTGAAAAATAATTCGTTTTGAGAATGAGTGGTTGACGAGTATGGAAGAAATTAAAGTTGATTACCAAAAAACCAAGCTAAATTTTTTATTTTTCTTATTAGAATATGAACAAGGGTGACGACTTATTTAGAAAAAAGTGATTGAACGTAATCCGTAAATCATGGAAGTCGAGGTCACTTATATCTCGTGACTCAGTAATATACTTTAAAAAAAACATATATTGAATGCGTACTTTAATTTTTTTCTAACTTCAGCTAACTAACGACTCATCTTACACGTGACACATAACATCATATCACGTGATATGCATATACGTTACATATTTACCTTCACATCCTCACAATTCCATTGATTGATGCCAAATTCCAAATAAGTCATAGCTAACATTTAAAATTTTCTTTTATAATTTTAATTAAAATTTTCCAGTTTAAATTTTTCTTTATAACTTTAATTTATTTATTTTCCTGTTTATTCTTTAATTGTTAGTTACACAATTCCATCTGTATTTTCTCCATTGGCAAAAGTAATGATGAAGAAAATAGCCCCAAACCGAAACTAATTATTATTCCTTAAAATATAAAAAAAAATATTAATGCTTCTACCTGTAAATAGAATCAGTAAATATTTATTACATATAAATGCACAATAACTTTTAATCGTTACAGAATGGTACCAATAACTTTTATTCTTTTTATAGAGCTTACTGTACTTGTCACATTTTTGGCCACACTTAACAAATAACAAACGTAAAAGTTAATTTTTAATTTTCAAATACCTAAATTTTTTCTATTAGGAAATTTGGACATATTCGGTTCCCTCTTTACTCTGTAATGTAGGAAATTAAGCCTACGGTAAGCTCATTATTTCTGGGTGTTTATGAAGAGCTTGGCCACGAAATAATTTTGATTTAATTATTTTTTATCCACAAATTTTAAATGATGAACAAATACTACTCATTTTTTAACTTCTCACTTATCTTTATTTAGAGCTTGATTGGTACAGCTTAAAATTCAATTAAAATTGAAAATATAGTCGTTATTGAGTTTCATTTGTTTAATAAAAGTCAACAATAACGACTAAATTTTCAATTTTAATTCGATTTTAATATCTGCCGAACACGTCCACTGACAATTTAAATGTACCAAAAATGTAAAATTACTCACAAAAGTAGGGGCGATATGGTAAATTGGCAAAATTTGGATTCGTACAAGAAATAGAGAGACAGCCAGGTTATCGTATCACTGTCCAAACGAAAGGCTTTAATTCCCAAATACTCAAATCAAAATGCAGATTGGGATGTAAGAAGTAGACAAGCTCGCGGTGTCTTCAAGTGTCGTGCATGCATTTCATTTTATGCACCTGTTTCCTTTGCATGCACACACGCTTTCTCTCTCTACTCCACCTCCCTCTCTCTCTCTACACATACATATCTATTTGTACACTCATATCTATATCGCTGCATCCTCTGTTTAATTCTTATTTTAATTTTAAACTCTGCCAAAAGTAGAGCCACTGACCACTGCCCGCCGCCGCTGTTGGTTTTTGCCTCTTCCAGATTCACTCCACCGACCGCCTCCCGTTGGTTTTGAGACTGACTTATGGGGGCGCCATGTTGCGTAGATTTGAACAAGGTTGAGTTTTTTTCGATGTTAATCGCTCTGGGATGTGGAATTAATTTTGTTTTGTTTGTTTTTTTTTTTTTGTGAAATTGAAATTTTGATGAAAAAATTTGATCTGGGTTTTGTTAATAAGATTTCATTGATGTGGTTTTAGGGTTTTGATTTTGATTTTCTGTTGAAGGTTTTACAGTGATTTTGAGTAGAAAGATTGAATTTTACGAGAAATGGGGTCAAAGATTTGCATGAATGAGTTGTGCCGTGCAACGACGTCGTCGGAATGGAAGAAAGGTTGGGGCTTGAAATCAGGTGGATTTGCTATTCTCTGTTACAGCTGCGGGTAATTTCTGGATCCCAATCTTACCCTTGTTCGATCAAAATTTCATCCACTACTTCTATCCGGTTGAATTCATAATGTGAAGGGTAGTTTGGGGATATGGAATTTGATCCCAAAAATAACGCACAGCAGGAGATTTTTATGTTTTATCATGGACATTTTTTTTGCATCCCACACTGAATATTTTCTATATTTAGGATTTTTTTTTTTGGCATTCCCTATTTTTCACATTTTTTTTCTATTTTTCCCTCGGGTTTTTTTTGTTCTTTTATCGTGGACTTGTTTGAAGCTTCGATTTTATATAGGATCTTGATAAATTTGTGGCCCATTATGGTTATTTTCATTATAATCAAATTTACATCCAGGTTAATCAGCTCCATGAAGATTTTTAGACATGAACAACATAAATTAAAAGGTTTAAGGTTGTAGTTTGCATTTGCATAGTGCCATGATCTTCAAGTCTATCACTGGCTATATGTTGTATTACATTCTCTATTTCCGTTAAGTTTATGTTCTACTTGAAAGAATGGAAAATATCACATTTAAGCTTTGGTCATCCATTCTTTTACGTAATGTTAGTTGATGAGACGAGGATGGTGTAGTGAAAATGCGCAGAAGTTAAAATGGAATTTAAGAATCGTTTGAGTCCTTTTCTTTTCTTTTAAATCTCTTTTGTCAACCTAGAATTCCCCTTGCTGTTGACCTTTCTGCATTCCCGTATACATCAAGCTCATTTGTAATTCTATAGAGTCGAGGGTTGCTTGGGCTTCCACCATGGATAGGCTCTCCCTGACAAACATCATGGTCCACAAAGTGTTCATAATATTCTTGTAAGAAGCTTAATAGGATAACAACCCGGTCTTCATTGTCAACCTCCACTTGTACATTTTTAAGATCCGAAATGATCTTGTTAGAATCATCAACATGCTCTGAAATATTCTTCCTGTGCTTCATCTGAAATGCCTGCAGTCTCATTTTCAAGACCCGTCTGTTGGCCCATTATTTGGTCACTTTCAATTGCTTCAACCAGTTTATGGCTGCACTCTTCCTTGGAGACTTCTCTTGCTCGTTAACTTATCAAAATCCAATTCTGCAGAATCCACGAGTCTACTTCCAAAAGCTCTAATTTGTTGTGAAAATGCAGAGAAATCGAAATGGAATCGAAGAGCCACTAACTCAAGATTGAAGACGAGAGCAAGCATTAAAATCAAGAAAAACAGAGGACAAGCTCATAAACAACGTAAGGAGATGACAATGTGAACATGTATGCATGGTCATAATAGACTGAATAAAATAAGAAATCGTAATATACACTTAAAAGTAGAGGTGCTAAGTGCTAACTAATCGAAGATAAATTAAGAAAAGACGATTAAGTTGGACAGAGCTGCATGTGAAGGAGTGTGATTTGAACTTAAATTTGATTTAAGAAAAGATCAACTAAGATGAGTTTTACATTTATCTGAAGGAAAAGAAATATATCAAAGAGGACCTCAAAAAAAAAAAAAAAAATGGAATTGGAGTTTTATTTCTATTATTCTGTTAGTTTGTTTTTTATGTGTTGCAAAATCATTTAGAATATCAATTTTCCAGATATTCTTCTTGCTACTTATTTGATGTGCATTTCAGATCTGCTTATGAAAATTCAGTTTTTTGTGAGTCATTCCACCGAGAGGAATCTGGTTGGAGGGAATGCAGAGTATGTGTGAAGGTAATAATAGTTATACGTGTACATTTATTGTTATGCATCTTTCTTTCTTTCTTTTTTTTTCTTTTTGCAATTCCTAACTTTTTTGAAATTTATTGGCAGCGCATCCACTGTGGATGCATAGCTTCAAGATTTTTACATGAATACATGGATTTTGGAGGTGTAGGGTGCATAAACTGTGCAAAGCGTATGGAAATTAATTTAATGCAATCAATGCAGGTATCTGGTTATTTGAGCTTGCAAAATGCTCTGCGTCGCAATGAGAATCTTGAATCTACATATGTTTTGATTGTTTGTGCACATTACTGGCTCATTATGTATGCTAGCTTAGAGTATTTATACAATTAATCAATTAGGCATCGTTTACATCTACCACGTACGGTACTTAAATATATCCAAATTTGTTCCTGTAGATCCCTGGTGGTGCCATTCCAAATGGCACATTCGTTACAAACGGTATTGGAGATGTGCATCCAACAGCTGTTGAGAGTAGAATTAATGATGAAAATTTTAGTATGGAGAGGCTACTTCAGTTGACCAAAACCGTAGGGGCCAATGAACCTGGACAAGCATTTCACTCTCATAAACGAGAAACCGTGGAAAGGAACATACACTTTGTGAGTCGTACCCAACGATCGGGTGAATCATCTGCATATACCAAGACAGACAATTGCAGGCCTAAACAAGGGGTTAAGGATGTTTATGAATCTATGTCACAGACTCATCTAAACATCTCTTTGGGCACTCCCTTAGGTGGTAACAGCTCTGGTTTGCCTTTTGCTGCTGGAAACGTAGAAGGAAGTGAACAGAGCAAAGGCTCATCCGCCCCTGGGCAGAGGTCACACAATATTTCGCTGAAGCCACCTGTATTGGTCTCTGAGCAAAACAAAGGAACTGCGCGCGTTGCAAGGCCTCCTGCTGAAGGAAGGGGCCGCAATCAGTTGCTTCCTCGATACTGGCCGAGGATTACCGAGCAAGAATTGCAGCAATTATCTGGAGAGTATCCATACTAATTTCTTCTGCATTGTCATCATGCTCTCCATTTAATTGGTTATGACATAATTTTTTTCAATTTGATGTTAGTTATTAGATATCTTTTAACCCCTGTTTGGTGCACATTAAAATTTTCATTTTCATTCTTTTACTCATTTTCAACCACACATTCTTCAATAAAATAATATTTTTCATCACATCAATAACTTTTCCTTCTTTTTCAACCACACATTCTCCATCAATCTACTATTCCAGAATATATTCTCCCAAAATAATTTGGCTCAAACACACCCTTATTTTATATCTGCTATTTACCTTAATTGTCATCTTTTAGTTTGAAATCTCCTATCATACCGTTGTTCGAAAAGGTCCTGAGCGCTAGTGACGCTGGACGGATTGGTCGTCTGGTTCTTCCCAAAGCATGTGCTGAAGTGAGTTTTCATTTTGGCCTCAGAAATGACCCGTACAAGGATGTAGTTTTAAACTTGGCAACATACCCACTTTTTTATTTTTGCTTTTATCCTCTTATATTATATTTTGAACTAATGTGTTCTGTAGGCATATTTTCCTCCTATTAATCAATCAGAAGGTATACCAATTAGGATTCAGGACATAAAGGGGAATGAGTGGACATTTCAATTCCGATTTTGGCCCAATAATAACAGCCGAATGTATGTTTTAGAGGGAGTAACCCCTTGCATCCAAAGTTTGCAAGTACGAGCTGGTGACACAGGTATCCCAAAGATTTACTTTATTGTACTGAACAGTCTCTTTTATAATACTGAGTCTGAAACTTTTGCTTGTTTTCTTCTTCATTTAGTTTTTGTGGTTTTGTAACTGCTACTTATGGTGATTTTTCTCGCTACAAACCCACAGACTTTGTTATAAATTTTCCTCGCTTGTTATTGATGTCAATGATAATCAATAATCCGTGACAAAAATTCCTTGTACTATTTTTGGAACAGTTTTCCTCTTTTTTTATTGACCTTTGGGTCACAATTAGTGGTTGTTTGAGACAGAGTTACATATATCCATATTTTGATGTAAACAATTAGTTCTCTCTTCACTTTGTACGGTCATTGGAGACGTATGGTAGGAATATTGTAATCTTGAGCATTTCGGTTGATGCGTATGCATGATAGTCAGTATTCAAGATAATCTGCTAAATCTCCCATTTTCTATGTTCTGTAACCAATTGATGGAACCTATTGCCCTTCTTGACATGCATTTATTTGTCTTTTGTTAGTCACATTTAGCAGGAGAGATCCTGGTGGTCAGCTTGTCATAGGTTGTCGGAAAGCAACCACCATTTCTGATATGCAGGTAGACTTCTTAGTCATTGGTCTGCTCTTTGCTTGTCTTTTTTGATTTCTATATTATTAGCCGTGTTAAATATTTTATGCATAACTCAAATGCTAACAAGTAGGGTTCCCAAATGCCTACCATTCCACATGGTGGTTCTCCAGGAGAAAAGTCAGTATCTGGTCATACCAATAACCTGCTTCCAGTAAGTTGGTCCCTTTCTATCATTGCGGCGTTAGCACTTTTATCTTTTTAAAACTTAATGCCAATTGAGATTGCCTTGATTTTCCAAACAATGATAGAATGGAGGCAGAACAAGTGATGATTCTATGCAACGGCCTACGCCGATTTTAGAGAAGAAGAAGATGAAAAACATAAAAAATAAGAGGCTTCTTATGCATAGTGATGAAGCTATGGAGCTTAGAATCACATGGGAAGAAGCGCAAGAGTTGTTCCGTCCATGTCCAACTTCCAACCCTACGGTTGTCATGATTGAGGATCATGCATTTGAAGAATTTGAGGTTAATAAAGTTTCATTTATGAATCTTTTCTTTTCTTCTTTGATATCTGGTTGTTGTTCGTATTTTCTTTAAACTTTGATTAATGCTACACTAGTCTAACTCCAGCATAATTTTAATGTGCTTTAAGTGTTTATTCTATTTTTGTTATTTAGGAACCACCAATTTTCGGAAAGAGGACATATTTTACATCTTCCTTCTCTGGGTAAGGATCACTATAATCTTATTGATGAAGTAACTAATTCTCCAGATTTTATTTTCTAACCTATATATGCACATTATATGAAAAGATTAAGAAAAGATGTGCAATTGCACTCTTCCTTAGTTTTCTATAATGTCAAAAATGAGTTTTGTCTTAGACAATCAACTAGTTCAAATGTTGTTTTATGATGGTAACATGTACCATAAATCAGCTATGTGTTAGATTGTAATGTGCCATGTAGATTTGAAAATATTTAGTACTCTTTTCAGGGAGCAGGAACAATTGGCTCAATGTGACAGTTGCTCAAAATGGAGAAGGTTGCCTTTGCATGCTCTTCTTTCTGCAAAGTGGACATGTTCAGAGAATATATGGGACTCAAACAGGTCTACAGATCTTTATTTTTCACTTAATTTATTCTTGGCTTAAACAATGTATTAAGTGAAAATTTTATTAAACAAAACAATGCGAAGTTTTTCGGTGAAATAACTGGAAATTTTGCTAGTAATATAACTGTTGAAGCATCAAAGTAATTGAGCTAGAAATACAGGTCAACCATCCACAACCTTATGTGCATCTTGGTCGAAGAAAGAAACACCTGATAAAATAAAGACGTAAACTTATCTACCCCCTCTCCAGTTCCTCTCCAGAGGAAAATAAAAAGGAAAGAAACCAGAGTTAACTTATAAGTTCAGCATTACTTTTGTTTTCAGGCGTTCGTGTGCTGCCCTAGAGGATATAAATCCAAGGGATCTGGATGCTTTCTTTAGAGTTAACAAGGGTATCAACCAGGGTACTGTTTCCTTCATAGAAACCTTTCTTCTTGTCCCTCACACATACGCACATGCATGAATGCACCCACGAAGAATAACACAGCGGCACCAAGTGCATGTTTATTACATAGTACTAGGCAGGATTGTACTATATAATTAGCAAAATTTTAGCTTTTTTCTTTCTTGGTACTGTTGAGTGCTAACCAATTCTATACCTTACGAAGGAATTGACTTAGCTTTTACGAAATGTTTATGGGATTGAAGATGATGAGTGATCAGATATTTTAATTCCTTGTCATTGTGAATGCATGTCCTGCTAAATGAAATGTGTTTGTTTAAGGAAAAAGTTGGTTTACATGCCCAATTACTTGCCTAGAAATGAGGGATCTAGTACAAAATTTACAAGAAATGCTTGAACCTATATCGCTTTAATGGGGATGGTCGTTACTTTCCTATCACTAGTAGTAATGTTCTCATTTTTGTTGGACCATGTGGATTCTAATCACACTATACAAATTTTCCCTCTATTGCTGATTGACCTAACATTAGGTATTTTGGTTTCATTTAGTCTTTGCTACCAAACATGCCATATTAGTTTATTATGGACTGAGTAGTTCTGTAGCTACTTTTATCAAGGAATGGGCTTACCATAAGATTCGTTAATTTAATGGTTTCCATGTTAATGCTACAATGAGAACCTGATGTATCTACAACTTGCTTCTGCCTTATTGGCCTCTTCAATCAATTTCAGATTTTGATTCAACTTTTTCAACCAATCAACATTCATAAATTTTCTTGAACTTTCTTCGTGTTTTCAAGATTCTAAGAGCGAAGAATTGCAGATAACAAAGCACCCAAAGATGGGGAGCCTTCTGGCTTAGATGCCTTGGCAACTGCTGCCGTTCTGGGAGACAACATGGGTGAGTTGGGAGAGTCTTCTGTTGGAGTCACTACAAAACATCCTCGGCATCGCCCCGGTTGCTCGTGCATTGTCTGCATTCAACCTCCAAGTGGGAAAGGTAAGCATCAGCCCACATGCAAATGCAATGTTTGCTTGACAGTTAGACGTCGCTTCAAGACACTCATGATGCGAAAGAAAAAGCGACAATCGGAACGGGAAGCCGAGCTTCTTGCCCAGGCCAAGGAAAAGAGTCCCTCAAACGATGATATTGAAAACGAAGAAATTGCTGGACATGCATTGCTGTGTATGATTCAGACAGAAAATGCAGCTGGTACGAGTGGAAATCAACTGGAGTTGGCGGAGACCAAGGGACAACTCGACTTGAATTCTGATCCTCATCATGAGGACAACATGCTCGACGAGGCTTCTGGGATGAGCTTGACGGCCCTAATCAATGCAGCTAGCCTTCCTTTGGATATGTATTTTGGACTGAATGGAGTTGGTCCTGGTTTGCTTCTGCAAGCTGCTGACGAGAGCAATGGATATGGTGAAGCGGGCATCGCATCTGGTAATGAGGCGGAGAAGAAGGGTGAAGATGGGTAATTTGAGAGACCCCTCTTGATTTGTATAATTTCTGGTGCTATTTTACCTGATAGACTACAGATTTATATTGTTAATCTATAGATGCATCCTTTTGTAAACTCAGAATTATCTTTTTGCCTGTTATAGTCACAATCCTATAGTTTGTATTATGCACCTTCAAAGTGGAAACAATGGAGTTGATTAAGGGTTTGTTTGATAATGTTTTAGCAAATGTGTGGGAGATTCGTTTACAAAAAGTAATTTAATCTCCACTATAATTTCTCCATTAGAATATAAAAGAATTACTTTTTACGGAAAATTTTTGGAATGTATGTGAAATATATAATATTTCAGATTTTACAATAACATAATTTATTTTCAAACTGTTAAATGAATTTTCCTAAATTTAAAGATGTAACTGAAGCTATTGTATGTGCTTAAATCAAGGATGGCATTTTTACGATGATTGAAAAATAATCTTTTAACCATATCATACAATTTTGAATGTATGAAAATTCATACTCATTCAATTGCAATCTACCATCTTTTGAAAACTCCGATTGCCGGGATAATATTCTACATCCTTCACGATAATTATTATTTTTTTGTTTGGGATGGATTAAACGGATTCGAATATGATATTACAGATTATTGTTCTTCCTTGCACTGTGTAATTGTTCACTTATTCACTACAACAGAATATACTTTTTACGGCGCGGAATGAATGCCGTAAAAACCTCTTTACGGCGTGCCATGCCGTAAAAAGTAGTTTACCTTTTACGGCGTGCGGAGTACGCCATCTATAGAATGCCGTAAATGAATTTTTACGGCGTGCATCTAAAAATACTATTTAAGGCATGCTTATGCACGCCGTAAAAAGTATCGCACTTTTACGGCGTTTCTTTGCACGCCGTACAAAGTACTATTTAAGGCATGCTCATGCACGCCGTAAAAAGTATCTCGCTTTTTACGACGTTCTGCTGCGCGCCGTAAAAAGTGCAATCTAAAGCATGCTCATGCACGCCGTAAAAAGTATCTCGCTTTTTACGACGTTCTGCTGCGCGCCGTAAAAAGTGCAATCTAAGGCATGCTTATGCACGCCGTAAATATCAATTTATTTTTTTTAAAATTATTTATTTATTTAATTACCAGCAAACCTATAATAATAACAAAACAAAATTAATCCATAAATTGTTTCGATAAATAAAAATATTAAATACGATTCAATACATTATGTCAATGTAAAGTTCATCTCCACAATTCTCAAAAGACTACTACTTAAAAAAATGATTAAACCATATCAAAGTTAACTTCTTCGACCGATACTTTAGCTATCTCACAAAATAGTAACTCCCTGCACACCATGAAACAATAAGGGTATGGTCTAATAAACTTAGCATCAACTTTCTGATTTTAAAGAATTCAGACTGAATGTAAATGGAATTAAAATAACAAAAGAAGTTAAATATACATTTGTTGTAATTACAGTGAATCTACTTCGATGTACCTAATTGGCCATGTAATTGTACTTCCTAATGCATCTTCAAGAAGAAAAAGTTCACGTGTAGGACGATATAAGTTGACATTATTAATCACTTCATTAACCCAAACTCTCCAACATTCATTACCAAGGGGTACATGATGCACTAGATAACTTGGATTTGTTGATGCAATTTCACCTTTTGCAACAATATTCGCTTTTTCCAAACCAAGATAACAATTTGCATTTCTTATTATGAATGTTATCTAAATCATTCAAGTTTCTATCTCTAGGCTGTAAAATTCATATCCAATTGCACAATTTATTATTTAGAATATAGAATATATGTAATTGAGAATAATATTCATTAATTCTAGTTTTCCACTTACATTATTTTCTTGTTCGGTACTTTTACTCTTCGCTTGAAACAACGCTTTCAATTCTTTAATTTTATCTCTCAACTCTTTGACTTGAGTTTGCAAGTTATGATTGTGTACCAATGCATTCAACTTTGAAGGAGTTGCACCGAAGCCAAGATCTCTTACCCGTTCTCGACGTTCTAGACCAAGTACTCTTGTAACTCCATCATCTTTAAGAGAGTGTTTGCTTGGAGAGGTAACTGTCTCTGAACATGATTTTATTTTGTTCTGCCATGAGGAAATACATTAATAGACTAAAATTATGAATATAAGCTTTGATTAATGACCAAAAATTATTGAAAGCAATATTGTTACCAATGTTTCCCTGGTTGATTCATTAATAGGTTCACCACTTTTTCGTGTATGTTCTCGAATATAAACATCCTCTCTCGTTATGGAATCAGGGTCTTCACTTTCAGCACGCTATATTTTACATATTTCATACATGTGATAGTTTGTAAACGTTTATAATTTTTCAAGCAAATTTGACTTCTAATTTAACATTTTTTTTACTATTTCAGCTTCTAAGCGAGCAAAGCCCTTTCGACTTGTTGTATGCATCATGGTTTGACTTACTCTCATCTTTCTTAATTTTTCATTCTTTTCCTACAAAATCAATTAGTATTTTATAAGCATAAATCTTATTAGAAACATAGAGCAGATGAAGTAAACAGTTTATAGTAAACTTAGGGCAGATTCTACCTAATTTAATTGAAGAGGTAGTCAACATTTCAATCAAGTCGAAGAATGATGCATTGTTCTAATTAACATTCCAAAAGTTTGTTGCAAAGTATAGTCAATATGCAAAAGTAATGGAAGCTTTCCTTATATGGTTGATAATTGCGTTCTTTGACAAATGTTTGTCATTCTTCCATTGATTCACCATTATTGGGCTTGAGAAGAGCAGTAGTTCGTGTCATGCCAATTGTTTTTCCTCTATTATTGATTGCTTTAAGCACATTAGATCGATGATCTCGCCAAATCTTTCCCATTTTTTGCATGATGTATTTTTTATGACAAGTATCAACATCAAACTTTTGATGCATTATAGTACACAATATTAATAGTAATTTAATTTATAAATTATATAAGAGACGTGGACTTTATATTTTACCTGCACATGCTCCCATATGTCATCAAGAAAATTTTCGCTGATATCTTTCCAATTTTTCCATGTAATTGGTATAAGTTCTCTAGTTGTGGTCCCAAGAAATGATGATAACTTATTTGAGTCTTTAAAAATTGGTTGCCCTCTTTCATTAAACTTTACTGGTAACTTCGTGCATTTTCCCTTGTTGAGATAATTCAATTTTGCTCGACCCCTTCCCTTCTTTCCTTTTTTAGTAGTACTAGCACTATTAGACAACACGTCTACATCATGTTGCACATCATTTTCTTGTTTGCCTGGAATAGAATTAGAACCTCATTATGATATTCTTATCCCTTCATTCCCCTTTCTTGTGGCAGCAATAACTCAAGTTTTAGCTCGTTTTGATTTCTTATATCCTTGATTAGATTACTGTATTAAACAAATAAGAAAAGAAAGCAATGTTTTACTTAAAGTTAACGTAGAATCATTAAAAATATTATATATACAATCTGGGAACTTCACCAGGATATGTCATCTTATTTTCACTTGTGTGAACATCCGCATCCGCATCCACATATTCAAGGATGGAGATTATATATAACTAGTATTACTGGCCAATAACTATACCTAGAACTTAGGTCACCAAAGGAATTAAATCCATCAAAAGAAAGGCCAAGTCTAAGATTTCGTGGTTCTGATGCAAAATAAGGCCATTTTTTATCGATTTTCTCCCAAGCCAATGAATCAACTGGATGACGCATTTTTCCATCTTGACTCCTGTGATTTGAGTGCCATATTAGTTGTTCTGCCTTATCAGGTGACCTAAACATTCTTCTAAATCGAGGTATAATCGAAAAATATCGCAAAACCTTTGCAGGTATTCCTTTTTTGATCTTCTTAGTCCGTTCATTAACTTTCCACCGCGAGGATGCACATTTTGGACATGTTTCCAAATTCTCTAGATCCTTTCTAAACAAACAATAATCATTTATGCATGCATGTATATTCTCATACCCCAAATCAAATGTGTTCAATAATTTTTTTGTTGAATTGCAAGAATCAGGAAGGGCATTCCCATGTGGTAACATATCTCGGATAATATCAAGAAGTTCAGTGAAACCGTTATCCGATATACCATGTGTAGCTTTAAGCTTGTATAAGACAATAGTTGCAGATATTCTTGTATACTTTGTAGAACTAGGATATAAATGAATTTCGACGCCCTCATATAAATTTGAAAAGTCTTTCTCTCTATTTTCATCCTTAAAAAATATATCTCTATACATCATATACGTCTCTAAATTTTTTACATCTTTAGGAGGCAATGATGCTGCAGTCGATTTTTCCCCATGAAACACCCAGGTAGTATACATAGGATCCATGCCATTAATGATCAAATGCTCATACATTAGATCAAAATGTTGGTGGAATAAGTTTTTACAACATTTACAAGGGCATATGACCTTTTTTGGATTTCTCGCATTGGCTTGCACTATATTTGCAAATTTTCTTGCACCATGTTAATATGCCTCTGAAACTCTATAAAAATAATGCTAAATAAATCACCTAAAAAGCATTTATGGATATATTTTAAAATATTCTAAATTTAAGAGGACAAGTTAACCTTGATAAGTATACCCAATCTTTATCCATGATAATATACCAACACTATTAAGTTATAATTTGTTATAACATAGTAAAAATGAAGCAAAAAACGATTATATTAGGTCATCATATAAATCAAGTTTCAATTAAGTAAATCATGTTGACAATAAAGTTTCACACAAACTGAAATTGCAAAAAATTAATTCAAACTTGCATTAAAATAGGTAAATTTGGAACATTCACGAACTCCTATAACACTACTGCAATCTATTGAGAAATCAATAGAGAACTTGGTTAGGAATATGGCCATAAAGATAAATAGTTAAGGAGGGAGGGAAGGAATGCATCGGTACTATAAATAAATAGAATTCATTTTCTTTCTACTTAAATTTCATTTTTGCAATCAAACGAACTCGTAAATTTGAAATCGAGTAAACAGCAATGTTGTGACTTCAATATTTGCTAATGATAATTAAAAACGAGGACTTCTAGAAGTTGCTTGTTATGCCCAGAAAAAAATATATCAAATTCGCTACCATAAAGAACGGAAATTGGATGTTGACTTTTATATGTTTCACTATTATTTTTCAACTGACATATGAGAGGATGGAAGGAGGCAATAAATAGACTTTTACTTTTAGCAAGATCTTAGCTTTTATTAACTTTCGATTCAAGAGAATAAAGAATTATGGAGAAACCTAATGGCCAGGACTTATTTTTGCTTCTGTTGGAACTAAGTTAGATGAAAGAAAGTTTGAAGTAGAATTGGTGAATTGATAATCCTTACTCTTATTCGACTTTCTTTTCATTTTTCTTTTTGTTATAACCATTCAAATTTGTTTGGATATGAATTGTGCTTCTTTTAGGCTGGTAAATAGCTTAAGTTGATAATAAATTAATATTTATTACGGCTCCAGTGCCAATAAAGCATGCATATATGTACAGAACCTTTAGATTATTTTTTTTAGATCCCAACTGTACAAAAAAATAAATTATTATACCTTTAAATTTTTAGATCCCAACTATTTTACAATACAATGTTACAACAGGGAGTCGTAAAATAGTTGCAGCTCACTGGACTGTGGGAGCTGTGACAATTAAAAAGAAGGCTCATTGATCAGTCAACCCAAGAAGCACCAATCAAATGAATGCATATAGCACCTACTTGAAATCATTCTCATCAGTCTTCATGATTTTTCAAGAATGATTACTCAACTATTTACACTACTTTTTCCATATGAAATTTACATGTTGGATGACCGTGTCTCTAATCTTGAAAACCGGGTTCGTCCTTAATTTACTCTAAAATGATAAAGAAATAAATAGTCTTTAATTTGGTTCTTGTTACCATTGCTTTAGTTTTACTATTATATATTGTGCACCTAACCAACCAGAAGTAGCAAATATCAATGCGTGCTAGATCCTCAAATACTTCTGTCAAATACAACCAACCAATGAAATTATATCGCTGTGATGCAAAGATGTGATGGTTTCAATTTCAGAAACAAAAAGCTCCAACACATCTGATGGCTTAAGAATTTTCACAGCTAGTAGTGAAACTGTTTGTTGCTAACAAAAGTTCTTGGTAGCTAAATATTCTACATGTTGATGAGTACTTCTTCTCAAGACCCTCAAGTTCTCTGGAAAAAGTTTTAGAAAAGGCTTATTAGCACAAAACGTCCCTACGTTTGACAGTTAGTGTGCAAAACATCCAAACGTTTCATTTTTTTGCATTTTCGCCCATATTTCAACGTTTCAGTGTGGAAAACGTCATTTTCACTATTTCTCAGTGTAAAATGACCAATTTACCCTCAAATTTAAATAAAACAAAGAAAATGAAATGAAAAATAAAAAAATAAATTGTAATTATACTCCCAAACTTTTTAAAAAGTGCAAATAGGTCCAAAAGTCTTATTAAAAGGCTTAAGCACAAAACGTCCCTACGTTTGACACTTAATGCGGAAAACGTCCATACGTTTCAAACATGTTTGTATTTGCTCAACAGTACACAATTCTCTTACGGTTTGACAGTGCTTATTAGCGTAAACACGTCCTTATGTTTCACTTTTCTTTTTACATTTTTTGTCCCTGTATTTCATACGTTTCCATTGCGGAAAAAGAGCGACATTTCACTATTTTCAATGTAAAAATAGACCAATATACCATCAAAATTTAAATAAAATAAAAAAAGGAAAATAAAAAAAAATTACAATTGTGCTCCCAAACTTTTTAAAGAGTGCAAATGAGTTCAAAAATCTTATTAAAACATTCAAATCATCAGTATTCTCCTCCTCCCTTAGCTTTATCCTCCCTCCACCACCTAAACCACCATACCCCACCACCATTCAAACAATCTCACCTCCCTTTACAATCCTGGGACTAGATGATTTGAATGTTTAATAAGAATTTTGAACTCATATTGCACTTTTTAAAAAAAATTTGAGGAGCACAATTGATAATTTATTCTTTATTTATTTATTTATATAAACAATGATGTAATATTATGGTCATTTTATATTAGAAAAATAGTGATAAAGACGATATTTACCTTCCCGCAAGTGAACGTTGAAATAAGGTTCGAAATATAAAAGAAATGAAATATAAGGACGTTTTACGCAATAAGTGTCAAACGTATGGACATTTTGTGTTATTGAGCAAATACAAATATGTTTGAAACGTAGGGATGTTTTCCGCATTAAGTGTCAAACGTAGGGACGTTTTGTACTTAAGCCTTTTAATAAGACTTTTGGACTCACTTGCACTTTTTAAAAAGTTTGGGAGTATAATTACAATTTATTTTTTTATTTTTCATTTCATTTTCTTTGTTTTATTTAAATTTGAGGGTAAATTGGTCATTTTACACTGAAAAATAGTGAAAAGGACGTTTTCCACACTGAAACGTTGAAATATGGGCGAAAATGCAAAAAAATGAAACGTTGGGATGTTTTGTACAATGGCACTCAAAATTACTGGACAGATTAATATGTTTTGGATCAGGACATCATCAACGCCTAGTAAAAACAAGAAACAAAATTAGAATATCGATACTCCTTTTCTATGTAAAGAAAGAATACCCAAAGACACAAAACTAAAGATATACAACTAAATGAATAAATCAATTTGCTTCCCAAAAAGCCTTTGAATTTAAACAAAATTCCTCAGATATCGTTAGATTTTAGTTTCTTTTTCTTTGTCAATATTTTCCAATCATCGATACCAAACATATGAAAAAGGTACAGACCTGCTCACAGAAGTTTGCTGGAATATCAAATTCTGTGCTGGAGACGTTTCCAAGTACTTCAATTGTTTCCTAGTAAAACCAAAAGTCTATGTAAAATCAAATTTCAATCACCAGAAAAGGGCATTTAACTAATGAGACGTGCCCAAGAAATTGTAGAATGAAAAGAAAAAACACGTGCAGCAACCACTCAATACAAAAAGATACCGCCAATTTAGCTTAACACTAGAAGATAATATGACATTCAAGATCTTCAAAATATTACGTTTTACTCCTGAATGTGGGTTTTTTAGTAGCAATATTAGACAACAAATATTTATCGGTTAGCTAAAAAAGATAGCATGTTTTACATTCTTCAGCAAAAAGGCTAAATCTTCAAAAATCAAGGAAAGAATAAAGATTACAACCTGCCTTACACAATGGAGAAATTGTTCCTAAAGGAGAGACGGAATTGGAAGGGACGCCCAATTGAAATTGGAAGCCGATTTCAACTGTCTCTACTCTCCAGAATCTCCACTCTGCCTCTAGGTCTTGAAACCAATTGTTCACCTCTAACATTAATTGGGCCAATGAAAAGGGAAAACAAGGAGGCGGAACTGGAAGGGATGCCCAATTGAAACTGAAAGCCGATTTCGACTGTCTACAATATCTAGAAGTGGTAATTACATGTTTCCCTACTTTTCAAGATTCAAATCCATAAATAAGATTTCAAGTTTTATTTTCCAAAATCAGATATTTTATATATAGATACAGATTTTTTTATATTTAATTAAATATTAATAATAATATTATAAAAATTAATATATACACACCCCCGCCCCTAACCCTAAATTAATTTTCAAACCCTAAATCACTCATATCTCTCTTCGTCTCTCACTACTCTCTCTCTCACTTCTCTCGGCGACTGCTGCTCTAGCTCCGGTTGTAGTTCTCTCACTCCTCTTATTCGTCTGCTCGACGTCTCTTCTGGTGGGCGACAATTGCAGTCGCATGAGTGGCGTTGCCTAGTGGTGGCTCGAATCAGGATTTGGATCGTGGTTGTTGGTTGCTCGATGGAAGTAGTCCGGGTGGTGTTTGCAGCCTACCTACTCTCCATCTCCATTTCCCTTTTTCTCTCTTCGCCGCACCCACCCCCGATCTGGCACCAACACCACCAGTCAATCAGCGACGGCAAGGCGAACGGAGGAGAAGCGCAGCGATCCAGTCAATTAGGTGGTGGATCTGAGGAATCGGGGTCATTATGGCACACGAGCTTCGCTACTGTGCACAGTGTTGTTTTGTGGTGTACTGGGTCGTGGTGTGCCGGCGAGAAATCAAGGCAGTCGATGATGGTGAATACGCGGTGCTTGCGCTGTTATTAAGGTTTTGGAGATGATGAAGTTGATAGGTGGTTTTTGAGTTTTTGGTTAATGTTTAGGATCTTGGTGTTGGTGCGTGGCGGAGCTTGCGGTTGGTTGGTTGCGGTGGTGTTGATGGTTTTTGCGGTGGTAGGGGGCGGTTTTGTGGTGATGGTGATGGTTGTGATGGCGGTAGTGGCGGTGGTATGAGTTCAGATCTGGTTGATGGTGGTGATGTAATGGTGGTGTTGGCGGTGCTGTGCGATTTTTGGTTTGATGTCGATTGGTGAGGCTATGTTGGCGACGTTAGTGATGGTGGTTGTGGTGAGTTGCCAGATCAGCGGTGGAGTAGGGTTAGGGCATGTAAGACAGTGATGGTGGTGAGGTGGTGCTGTATAGTCTCTGTAACCTACGCTGTGACCTGAGACACATACTGTGACCTATGCTGTGACTTGAGTTTTGTGTTGTGACCTATGTTGTGACCTGGGTCATGTTCTGTAACCCGTGCCATGTGCAAAAATATTTCGTGACCCGTTCTGTGACCATTTAAAATAGACCTGTGACTATCAACAAGAATCAGAGCCATATGCAAAAATATTCTGTGACATGTGTTGTGGCCATTTGAAAATAACATGAGATTATGAACAAAAGTGTGAATATATTTTGTGACATGTGCTGTAACCATTTGAAAATAACTCGTGACTATTAACAAAAATGTGTGACATTAGCATTATCATGTTATCAATCATTATAAAAAAATAAAAATGCGTTGTAACTTGTGACCCGAGCTGTGACTTGTGACTAATGACTTGTGACCTGGACCGTGACCATCAATGGTAACCGGAATAGTCATCGGAATGATCGTCGGAATAGTCGTTGTCGCTGGAATAGTCGTCGGAACGGTCGCCGGAATCGGAGTAATCGCTAGAACGATTGTCGGAATAGTCACCGGAGCGATAGGGGTGGTGGGGGTGGGGGTGGGGGTGGGTTAATTAATTATATTATATATAATTATCTTTTTATATATTTATATATATAAATAAATATGTGTATATATAGGTCAAATATCTGATTTTTGAAATGTGAAAGTTGTTTTATCATTTTTGAAATAATGTAAAGTAAAAGTAGGATTTATGAATTTTTCCCTCTCTAGAATCTCTCCAGAATCCCAACTCTGCCTTAGGTCTTGAAGCCAGTATTGTTCGCCTTTAACAATTGGGCCAATGAAAAACTAAATGTGAATTGGGCCACATTTACGGTGTGCAACAATGAACGCCATAAATACTGATTCAAATTAGATCGTGTTTTTTGGTAAGTAATCTAGTTCGTATTTTTTAGGGTGTGATAAAAATTCTAGCATTTGTTACGGCTTGCATTTGTGCACGCCGTAAAAAAATCTAGTACTCATTTTTTACGGCGTGTATTTGTACACGCCGTAAATAATATAGATCGATTTTTTACGGCTTGCGTTAAATGCACGTCGTAAATTGTCCAATATTATAGCGTGCAAAAAAACTACGCCGTAAATACTTTATGCAATTGATCATTTATAGCGCACATTTTTTGCACGCCGTAAAAAGTCTATTTTTACGGCACGCGTTAATTGCAAGCCGTAAACATATGCCGTAAAAAGCTCTTTTTGTTATAGTGATTGATTATCTAGAATGTTTTCAACTGATAATTGAGTTTTTGAATTTAGAAATTGATAGATCAATGGAAATTTTCTTCATATTGCACAAACACCTCTTGAATTCTGTTTTGTAAGTAAAAACATTCTCTATATTTTACGAATTTATTATAGTACCATGTCAAGTACAAGGATGGCATTTACGCACCTGGTGCATTCATGATGATCAAAAATTAATCTTTTAACATCATACAATTTTGATGTATGAAAATCCTTACACAGTCAATTGCAATCTGCCATCCTTTAGAACATCCAAGTGTCTGGATTATATATTCTGCATCCTTTACATTGATGAAGTAAGCCCGTGCTTGAGCCATATTAAAATTTTCATTTTCATTCTTCTACTTATTTTTCATCACACCAATAATTTTTTTTTTCCAATCACACATTCTCCATCAATCTACTATTCCAAAATACATTTTTCCAAAATAATGTGGCTCAAACACACTATCAATTTTTTGTTTAGGATAGATTTCATTGGTTCGAATATGATATTACAGATTATTGTTCTTCCTTTGCATCGTGTATTTATTCACTTATTAATTATCTACAATGTTTTCAACTGATAATTGAGTTTTCGAATTTAGTAATTTACATACTCGTGTAAATTTCATCATCTCGCAAAACATCTCTTGAATTTTGTTTTGTAAAAAAAACCTGCATTACAAATTGAAATGTACGCAGAAAAATGGATTGCATTAATGTATAAAAAATCAGCATTACAAATTTTATGATTTGAATGTATGCAAAAAAAAATGTATTGCACTAATGTATTCGTGACATGCATTTCAAACATATCTGAATGTACACACAAAAATGGATTGCATTCCATTGATAATCTCCTTCTGGTTTTCGGCATCGTATTATACTCATCTTTTGTTTGTTGGATGAAGATTGAACCTCTGGGTAATGTGCAGGGGCGGATCGAGACCAATTTTCTTGTGGGGTCAAAAATGAGATTTCAAAAATGTTTAGGTTAAATTTTTTTTTTTAAAAAAAAAACTTTTTTTTTTGGTGGGGTCATCAGACCCCACATGACCCCATGTGGGTCCGCCCCTGGTAATGTGCATTCCGGAACACCTATATATTACCGACAAGTCTTCGACTGTGAGCTTACAGAATGCAGAGTCTTCTTCCGATTAGGTGATGCCATTATGCAATCGAGATGCTGGTAAATATTGTGAGCTCTTCCAAATTGTTTGGTAAACCTTCCTCTATGATGTGCTAATCAACAACTTCGAAGGATCTTTTATATTCTTGAGCAACACCGGGTCGCACCATTTACTGTTGAAGATCACTTCTTGAAAATAGAAACAACATATCTCACGATTTTGGGTGTTGAAGGCGAGTAATCTGCTTGGATTTTTTTCCCTATCCCATTTAAGACCAATTTCGATAATAAATATCAAGTTCAAAATAAAATAATAATAAAAACTGTAATTTAAGTAATTTAGCAAAAGTAAGAGAGTAAGCAATTTTGTTATCTTTCCGTGATATATCCCTTCATTGGTTTTACAAGTGAATAACAAGCAATATTTCAAACTCCAGATTTTTTTTTTTTTATAAATTTAAATATAAAAGTATAACTCGATAATAATTTACAGAAAATTACAACTTTGATTTCACTAATAAATGGTAACAATACAACAAATGTCTTTATATTAGAACCATAAAAGTATTTCTTTTTATTACTTTCCCCAATTTTTAATTTAAATTCAAAATATAAAGAGTGCAGTGTTTTCTCCACATACAAATATTTAAAAGATAGAGAATTGTTACTTGCGCAAAATTTTTGTACATATTCGTTGACAGAAATGAGGTGACAATTTTTTGGCCCTTGGTTTGAATAAATAAAGGACGGGGCTAAAAAACTATCATCTCATAATCTGTCAATAATTCTATAACGCAGTTTCTATACGAGTAGCAAAATTGTAAAAGATATATCTTGAGAATCGATTTGTTTTGCATTTTCGATTTTCCATTTTCATTTCAAATAAGGCTTATTAAAATATTCAACTTATTTAACATGCGTCGATCTTAAATTTGTTAAGAATAAACCTTAATTTGTTACGGAAAAGTGAATAGTGTCATTTTCCATACATCCATTCACATAAATTAATTATTCACTAAATTGTATGCTTGATACATATAGTCTGAATTTCATAATACCAAACCATTAACCATTTATTGCAAACTACATTGAACCAGTACGATTCAACCAAGTCTTGAATTATAGGAATAGAAACAACACAAGATAAAGGAGACTAGCTAGCTAGACATTTACATGATCAAGTTTTTTAGCCCTCCCAATTGTACTTGACAGGCACCAAATAAAGGGGCACCTTTTTGCGAATGTTGAGCCCAAACTCTTCTTCCATGTTGATCTCCTCAGGCTTCATCCCATTTGGCAGTTGCCAATCAAAGCAATGCAGTAAATTTGCAATGCTAAACATCACAGAGGTTAAGCCCATTATCATGCCTGGACAACTCCTTCGACCCGAGCCGAATGGCAAGTAATCAAAATTCTGGCCATTGAAATCATAGTAGTCTTTGCCCTCAAATCTCTCTGGATAGAAATCTTGAGGGTTTTCCCATATTTTTGGGTCCCTCCCAATAGCCCATACATTGACGAGAACCCTAGTTTTTGGTAAAACGTCGTAGCCACCGATTTTGCATTTCCTTATGGTCTCATGGGGTAACAGCATTGAGGCTGGAGGATGTAATCTTAGTGTCTCTTTCACTACCAGTTTCAAGTACTTGAGCTTTTCAAGTTCTGTTTCTTCTACAAAGGGTTTTCTACCCATGCAATTCCTGATTTCTTCTTGTACCTTTTTCATCACTCTAGAGTTGCGAGCAAGCTCGGCCATCAGCCATACTAATGTACATGAGCTAGTGTCCACCGCTCCAAGAAATATGTCCTGACATGAAATTATAGCATATTTTGTTAGGGAAAATTGAAACTCTACTGTACAATATCGAGTTCAATCGAGCACTGCGTACCAAACATGCACTTAGTGCATTAAAAGTGATGGACACGTGAAAATGATATTCTTTGACTTTTTCCTGATGATAGAATTTAATTTGTGTGTGTATTTGTTGGCGCTGACATAGCTAAGAACAAGGGAAAATTAATTGCTGTTTTTGTACATGTTGAGCGGAATATTGACACCAAAGCTTCCGGGCTCAGTATTTCACACAATACCAAATCGACACCACAAATGTAACAAGACCCAAACCCTCTTATAACCACTATTAACTCAGGTTGCTTGGTATTGCCCACAAAGGACACAGTATGAATTGTTATTGCAGCCACAAACAGGAAGCACAAAGCCATAGGGAATGCAACCGGTTCTCTAAAACACAGTAGGCAAGCAAATAACATTCTCACATACTGCCAAGACCAAAAGACGGGAGCTAGCATATATAACAATTTAGTAGGCTTTTAGGTTAAACAGTAGTTGGACCCAAAAATTAATAGGAATGAATAAATGGGCTATCAGCTAAAAGCCATCCAAGGAGTAATGGGTTGGTTTATGAGTAACACTAATAAAATTAGGCTACTTCAAATGACCTAAATATGTTATAGGTTTAGGTCGTTACAATTATGGTGTCGATGTTTCACTTCAGTCATTGGACGACTGAATAAATAATGATCAACATCATTGTTCGGGAAGTCGTTTGACAATAATTTGCCTAACAAACCTCCACACTGGTGTCAAATGACATGTAAAGAAAAATTATTACGCGTTAGTAATAATTCAGAAAATGAGAGCCGCTAAAATTGAAAATTATTTACCTTCACCGATGTTTAGAAGATCTTTGCAACTTCTAAACTTCACAACTGGTAGCGCCTTAGTGCCCATGTTGAGGGATTATATTGTGTATGTATTTTCTCAAATCTTACAACTTCTTGTGACACAATATCTCTATTGAAATGTAGTCTAACATTAATGTGTTTGGTGCGTGCGTGAAAAAAATGATTTTTGCATAAATGTATAGAATATTGACTATCAGAATATAGTACCACATAATCATTTAAAACATAAAGTTCATGAAGAAGACACCTAAACCATAAAGCTGCTTTAATAGCTTCAATGGTAGCGATGTATTTAGATTCTGTCGTGGATAGTGCAACTATGTGTTGTAACTGTGATTTTTATCTAACACAAGAGTTTGACAAAATAAACACATAAGAAAAAGTAGATTTTATATTATCTCTATCCCCATCATAGTCAACATTTACAAAACCCTTCAATTTCACACCCTCATTATTAACACCAAACCTTAGACCTACATTACTAGTTCTTTTTAAGTACCTTAACATCCATTTCAAGGCCTCCCAATTCTCACGATCATGATTAGACATGTATCTACTAAGAGTATTAACAGTAAAAATTAAATCTAGTCTAGTTCATACCATCAAACACATAACAGAACCAATTACATTTGAGTATGAGATTCTACTCATGTATTCTATTTCTTTTTCATTATAGGGGGCTTGATCTTTAGATAATGCAAAATGATTAGCTGAAAGTAATGTAACATGTTTGCAATTATGCATGCCAAATTTCTTTAACACCTTTAAAACATAAGATGACTAATGTAAAAACAAAATAGAATTTGACATATCTCTTTCAATTTTCATATCTAGGATTCTTTTAGCTTTTTCTAGATCTTTCATGTCGAACTCACCATTCAAATTTGTTTTTACATTACTTATCCATTTAGGCGATAAACCAACTAAGATCATATCATCAACATATAGCAATAAGAACACATAGTCATTATTAGCATCATTATATTGGAAATATAGGCAACGATTAAACTTACTCCATTGAAACCCTATGGATATTATAAAAGAATCAAATATTTTATACCAATGTCTAGGTGATTGTTTTAAACCATATAAATATATTTTCAAGAAGCACACATGATCAGATTTTAGTGTCTTTAAAACCCTTTGGTTGATTCATAATGATTTGCTCATCAAGTTTGATTCTTAGGTCTAGGTACTAGCTCCCAAGTTTGATTCTTTTCTAAAGACCCCATCTCATCTTTCACTGCCTTAACAAAGGTTTTTTGCTCTCTATCAGCTAACTCATAACCTACATGAGTAAAAGTTGACTTAAACTCATATTCAAATCTTATAGGTGTTCTAGACCGTCTCATTTCTCTCTCCCTAGCTAAATTATAATCTGCTAAGGAATTCTTTTCTTCAGGATGTTCTTCTATCATTATTCCTCTTCATTCTCCATATCAGGTTGTTGATCCTGATTCTCCACCCCACTCTGTATAAAAGGGACAGATGTGCTAAGTTTTCCTAACTCCATCTTCAACGATTTCTCTCCTCACCTTGTTTTTCTCCATTCACAAGTTCAGACTCAGTTTTAAGGCATGATATTTCGCCCTCATTGAATGTAACATCTCCACTCATAATGATCTTAACCCTTTTTTGGCTCCTATCCCACAACCTACAACCCTTGACACCTTCAGGGTAACCTAGAAAAATATATTTTCTAGTTCTAGAATAAAGCTTTCCCCCACTCTGATGAGAAAATACAGCACATCCAAAAGTCTTAAGCGTAGAATAATCACTTAGTTTACAGACCATTTTCATGAGGAGTATCACCATTCAATGCAACAGATGAAGATAAATTAATCAGATAACAAGCCGTCATAACTTCTCCCCAAAAAGACTTTGGGACACCAAAACTTAACATCATGCAACACACTTTATCAAATATCGTTCTATTAATCTTTTTCACTACCCCATTTTGTTGGGGAGTGTAACGAACACTTTTATGTCTTGATATCCAATTTTCTTTGCATGGATTGTCAAATTCAGTGTTACAAAACTCTAAATCATTATCAGTTCTTAAAAACTTGATCTTCTTACCAGTTTGGTTCTTAACTTGTCTTTTCCAAATATTAAAACTATGAAAAGTATCAGATTTATCTTTTAAGAGATAAACTCACACTTTTCTAGTGTAATCATCAATGATAGACAATAAGTACCTCTTTCCACCCGAGGTGGGACTATAGAGGGACCCCAAAAGTCCGAATACACATATTCAAGCATGCCTTTAGTTTTATGAACACTTAATGAAAAAAATAGTTTTATGATATTTACCAAGTATACAATGGTCACAGAAAGATAAATCAAACACAGTCATTTCTAAATGCACATCTTTCATTAAGAAGTCTAATCCCCTTAATACCCACATGTGTTAGTTTATTGTGTCATTTATGTGCGTGATCGACCTTGACAGAAGAGATAGGGGAATTAAAACCTCTCATCACTTTCCCAATAGTGATATAGATATTATTTTTCCCGATTCCCTTAATAGAGACAAGTGCACCCTTAACCAATTTTAAAATTCAATTTCCAATTTTAACAGTAAAGTCACCTTTCTCAAGTCTTCCTACTGAAATTAAATTTATAGACAATTCAAGGATATATCTAACATCTTTTAAAATATACAAAAAATCAGTGTTAAACTTTAAAGTAATATCACCAATTCCAACAATAGTACAAGTAGAATTGTCACACAACATAACATGCCCATCATTCGATTCATGCAAATTTTCAAAACAGTCATTTTGTGATGTCACATGAAAAGATGCACCAGAATCAAGTATTCATTCATGTAAATAGGAATTGATAGTTATATTCAATTCAACAGGATAAGCAATAGGACTTGATATCATATAAACCTGACCTTCACCACTATCGAAAATAGAAGACAATATATTTATTTCATCTCTCTCTTTACCATTTTGCTTACTTTTCTCTTCATAGCAATCCTTTATAAAATGTCATGTGTTCCCACAGTCATAACATTTCTTAAACTTAGTTCTAGATTTGGATCTAGACCTACTCTTGCCATTCTTTTTACCTCCATTACTACTTGACTCGCCACCACTTTGGTAACCATCATGATCGTTTTGCCTAAATTGAGTTCCACCCCCCATCATGTGAATTTCACCGCTTTTCTTATAATGTTTTTCAGCTCTAATATCCATTTTCTTACTTCTAAGGGAATCAATGACAATTTCAGACGTCAAAGTGTCTCTACAATACTTAATAGCATTCTTTACTTCCTTATAAGTATTAGGTATGAAATTCAGCAAAATAATAACTTTATATGTATCAGACACTGACTCTTCACAGATAACAATATCTTGAACAAGTTTGTTAAACACGTCTAAATTGTCATCAAGATTTTTTAAAAAGTCCATTTTAAAATTGAGAAAACGCTCAAGCAAGTAAAGTTTGTTTAGAGTGAATTTGAGCAAATACAAGTCTTCCAACTTTTTTCAAAGTTCTTTAGTAGTTTTCAATTTACACACTTTTCTTAAAATCGCGTCAGACAAGTGTAAAATAATTGAGGTATAAGCAAGCTCATTAGCTTCTTCTTTTTGTTCTTTTGAAAAATCAGTGAAAAAATTGCCATCAATGACTTTTGAAACATTTTGTTGAACCAAAATACCTCTATTTTTTGTTGCCAGATTGAAAAATCACATTTTCCTTTAAAAGTTTCCAAATCAAAATTGTGAGCTATCATTTTAATAATAAATCAAAAATACAAAGTCACAATTAAGCCACACAAAGTAGAGATAGGGTTGCAAACAATATACATCGTTTCAGATTCTCAGAGTTTCGTAAGATTATTGATCTTAGGTTAAGGGAATATTCAAACGGGTAAGGTCTAAGTAATCTAGGGATTTAACAGTGCAACAAGAGATATGTCAACTAAAATAGTTTCATGCACAGACTATCACAATATGCTGAAATTTATCAAATAAATAATTTACTTACTTAGCAACTAAAGTAAATAGTTCTTAATTTCTAACACAAGCAATGGTTACCCTACACGGTAACCCCAATCATATTGTCACCCCACACGATGACGCACTAGTGCTGAAAATTAAACGGGATTAGCCAATTTACCATAACAGACCTATCTGAGTTTGTAAATAACAAGAAATACGTATTTAATACTTTAGGGCCACCACTATTTGCCCTAAAGTCTCATGCAACCGATTGATTGAAAAATTGAATCACAAATGCGCAGGGTCAAAATCGTCTAGATTTCACTCGAAACAGAAAACTAACACCACAAAAATGTAAGAAAACTCGTTGGAAAAATATTGTATGAAGAAAGTTTCCCCAGACTACATCGGACGCGTCTCCACGCGTCGCCGTCGGAGCTTCCAAGCTTCATCGTCGCAGGCAGCTGTCACCACCACGCGCTGTGGACCCAAGTACGCCTCCACATGCAAATTCTCCCTTTGGTAATGGATTCTTCAAACGGCCACTGGTTTGGCTATAAAACGCGATTGCAGATGCGGTTGAAGATGAAAATCGAACAAATTTTTTCGATCTGTTTCTCCTATCGGTTTCTGGTCTTGGCCGAAACTTTCACACCATGCCACCAAAGCTATGATACCAAATGTTGAGCTGAATATCGACACCAAAGATTTTGGGCTCAATATTTCACACAATATTGAATCAACACCACAAATGTTACAAGACCCAAACCCTCCTACAACCACCATTAAATTCGGTTGCTTGTAATTGCCACAAAGGACACAATATGAATTGTTATTGCAGCCACAATAATATCTACAGAGGCGGAAAGAAAATAGAGAAAGGCGCCACAAACAGGAAGCACAAAGTTAAAGGGAATGCAACTGGTTCTCTCAAAAACAATAGGCAAGCAAATAGCGTTCTCACACACTGTCAAGCCCAATAGATGGGAGCCAGCATATATAACAATGAAGTCCCACTTTTACGTTAAATAGTTGTTAGGCCCAAGAGTTAATAGGAATGAATAAATGGGCTATCAACCAAAAGCCATCCAAGGAGTAATGGGTTGAGCCATGAGTAGCTCTAATAAAATTAGACTACTTCAAATGACCCAAATATGTTATAGGTTTAGGTCATCACAATTATAGTGTTGATGTTTCACTTTAGTCATTGGACGACTGAATAAATAATGATTAACATCATTGTTCGGGAGGTCATTTGACAACAATTTGCCTAACGGTACATATGCACGATGAATACCTTGAACAAGGAAAAACTGGATCTGAAATCAAGAATCCAAAACTCTTAGTTTACAGGTATGGGGTTTTAAGATTTTTCGATGAAGAGAAATCACTATTAATAATGAAAATTTGATGAGAATCGCGAAGGTTGGACAAAAACTCTAGAACACAAAATTAGGAAGGTTTGGTATACTAGATTAGACGGTACATAATCATTTGCATAACTTAAATAAATTTAATAAAGAAAGGAAAAATTGCATACCGCAATAATTGCCTTAATATGATCTTTATTTAGCTTGAGAACAGTTGTACGATCCTGGGATAATCGGAGCATAACATCAATGATATCATCATTCTCAGGCTTTGGCCTCGACGGATCGAGATGTTCATCGAGTACCTTTTGGAAAAACGCATCGAAATTACGAAAGCATCTCTCAAGTTTCGAATGGAGTCCGGTGATCAAATCGATGATCCAACCCACTGATGATGGAAATAAATCTGATGCTGAGAAACCACTGAGCAAAATCATGGAATCAGCAACTATTTCTTTAATTTGAACATTCTGAAATTGATTACCCTTATGGCTAGTACCAAATGCAACCCTACAAATGACACTGTTTGTAAGATTAAACACGGTGTCATCCATTTGAACTGGACTAGGTGCACCCTTCATTATAGTGTCAATCATGTGCTTAACCTCTTCTTCTCTAATTTTCCAATAAGATTGGACTCTCCTTGAAGTAAACAGCTCCATAACACAAATTTTTCGCATCTCTCTCCAGTACTCGCCATAAGGGCAAAATGCCAAATCCAAGAAATTGTAGGAAATTTTCTTTTGGCCCCGGGAAATTGGCCTAGTGCAACAATCAAGATCATAGGTTCTCAACACCTCTTTCGCCAGTTCCGGGGACGAGACGACCAGGGTCGGGACTTGACCTAGTTGCAACAACATGATCGGGCCATAGTTGTGGGATAGCTTCCACAGGGAATAATGAGGGATCTTACCAAATTGATGGAGGTTTCCAATTACAGGAAGCCTTGGGGGGCTTGGAGGAAAATTGTATGCTTTTCCCTTTTGCTTCGAAAGGAGAAGAAAATATAGGAATGGAAGGAAAAGCAAAACAATTGCAAAAAGCCATGGAGGATGCGAGGAGGAATCCATTAATGCTAGTTTTTTTTTTGGATAGGGCAGGAAGAAGTGGTGATGGGAGTGAAAAAATGTATAACGCCTCTCTTATATAATTAATGCTATGTATCTAGTAGAGATGTATCACATACCAGGTGGCAATGGAATACTTGTTAGGTGGCGATGGATCCCCTGAAAAATTATTATTCAATAAAATTGTGATACACTTTATTGCATTAAATAATGAAACAGCGACCCATTACCATCTAACTGCTAATGCATCTCTAGTATTACTCTGTGTATATAATCACTCAACAACATTAAGAAAACCCGCGCACAAATATACACAGTCACTTAACTAAGATATATTTTAGTAATCAAATAAAACAAACAATGTTATTCATCGCTAGTTTAAATGCTAGTGAACCCTTGAATTCATTGTTGAGTACAAAAAATCAATAATATCATGTAGTATCATTGGTGTTATAACACTTATTTAGGTGGCATTTAAGTGGTAAGACATTTTAAATGGAACTTATATTTCTACTTTTAAAATAATTTATCAATTAATAATATTTTGAATACAATAATGTTATGCAATCCCATCGGGGTTACAACCTTAATTTATGTGACGTTAAATGATAGGTTAAATGAAATGATTTATTTAATTCCACTTATTATTTAATGTTATATTAACTTTAACTAGGCTAGGGTTGTAATCCCACATGGACAAAATATCATTACTTTTTTGAATATCACTTAGATTGATACTTAACACCAATTGTACTAAATAGAATTATTCCATTAATATACCTCTCAACTTCATTAAACAATAAAATTAAGAGTTTCAGTGCTACCTAGATTGATTACTAATAACACTACTCAAATAAAACATGCACAATTAATTTTTTATGTACCCTGTAACCAACATTTATCATAATTAATAGTATTGAATAATACTATCTAGTAATATTGGTGCTACAACATAAGTTTAAGTGATAACTATGAAATGTCTACTTTATATTGATTGTATTTAATATGCTACAATTTTCAATATTCTACTTTTAAATATGATTTGCCATCCTCATTATTTATATCCACAATTGATATTTTTACCAGTCAAACAGTTATCATAATTAATAATGTTGAATAATACTATCTAGCAATATTGATGCTACAACATGAGTCTAAGTGACACCTAAGAAATGTCTACTGTATATTGCTTGCATTTAACATGTGACAATTTTCAACATTCTACTTTTAAATTGTTCAAATCATATTTAAATTAATTGATAATTGATATATACAAAAATGGAAACTATCGGAATTATTTTTTGAGATTTTTGACAATATCAGAGACACTACTCACATTAAAAAAAACACACTAACCTCTCTTGTTTCTAGTTTTGAGTATCACATACACCCCTAACATTTTTTGAGCCACATATTTAAAATGAGGTTGATTTACCTAAAATGTCATTTTAAAAAATAAATTTTTCTACACTTAGTTGCAATTTAGTTTGTTCGATTTAATAACATATTAATATTTACAGTCTTTTTGGATACACAAATTTAATATACATGCTCGTGACAATTTAAGCCTAAAATTTATTGAATAATTTCTTAATAAAAGATTTAAATATATTAAGTAATTCTATATATATTATGCATACAAAATTATATATTAACAAATGAAAATTCATCGCTAAAAGTACACATTTATAAATTTAAACTAAAACAAGATGTTAAATATGAACATGTTGTTTTGCCATTAAAATTTACCTAAAATTTAGTATATGTTAGTTTACTAACATATTACACACCTTCAAAGTTTATTACTCCATCAGTCCCATTTATATATGATTATTTTATTTTTCACACGAATTAAGAAATCTTATTTAATGTTATTGGAAAAGTAGTTTTTGCCAAAAACTTTTCTAGTTTACACTCGTTTCGTTATCAACAACTACTAATAAATTACTATTGGAAGTAATAAAGAAATAAAAATATATTAGTAAACGAACAAAACAAAACATTCTTAATAAAGAAATAAGATTATATAATTGGGATAACAAAATAAGAAAAGCGAGTCTATATAAATGAGATATAGGGAATAGTAAATGATGACTATGTTATATGATAAAATGTCATATTAATATTGTATATTAATCATTACAATATTTAATAATATTATAATACTCCTTTTGGGCATTTGATATTTAGGCCTTGCTTGATGGTCATTATTTGACAAAAACAAAGTTTTGAATAGTGAATTTTTGGAGAATGTGCGTTTAAAAAATAAGAATTTTTTTAATTTACGTGTAGAATATTTTATTATGTGAATGCATTATTAAAAATGAGTATATAAAAAAAAAAGTTTTGAAATAAACTATCAAACATAGGCTTAATTGTTCTTACAATAACTATTTTGCTAATACCACTTATAAGCAAAATAAGTAAGTTTTTTATGATTAAAATGTAAACTATGTCGAATGAGATTTTTATATCGTCCCAATTTGGTGGGGATTAAAATCAGTTTTTTATTAGATTTTGACAAAATATGATGAAATGTGTGGTTTAAAAGTTGTGAATTTCATGAAATATGTGATTAAAATTAATAGTTAATTTTGCTTTAGATCAAAATTTAGCTATCAAAACAGCGGCATAATGTATTCATTTATATCATTGTAGTTTAGTTTGAGCAAATTTAAGAGTAGGCAACTTCATTTTTCTCCACAAAACCTCATTTTTAGATGATCTATGACTTAAAAAGTGGTTTCGAGGTATATATTGAGACATTATAGTTTATCATAATAAGAAAAATGACTCAAATCGCTTATCTTGAAACTTTTTACTTTCAAAGTTTGTTTCAACACGTTCTTCAACTTCAGATTCGGTTTCAGCCATTGCCCGATTTAAGTGCAAGTCCAAGTCTCTTTTTGATCAGCATGCAGCACGAAAAAGGATGAACAAGGCATTCAGCCATGTGGCCCTCTCCCTATTCTTAGGCAATGAACGTGCTTATTACTTCCTTTGTCCCCATTCCCCACTCCCCAACCCACCCCCACCCTGCCGCCTGTTTTTTTTTTATAAATTAGTCGGTGTATTAAATATCAGATACATCCTTTCCTCACGGGATAAAAACTTTGTTAATCACAAAACTTTCAAAATGTGTCACTTTAGTAGTTGAACCTTTTTTTTTTTTTGTGTGTGGGGGGGGGGGGGGGGGGGGGGGGGGGGGGGGGGGGGGGGGGGGGGGGGGCGGCATAGACAGCGACTGAATTCACAAAATTGTGGCAATTAAGCCAGTGACAATACATTTGTTTGTCGATTCAATAGATTTGGCAATATGTTTGATGGAGAAACTTATGTGGTAAATAAAAATGACAGCTGGGTCATAGATCAACCAAATTAATATTCGAAACCTTTGCATTGATCCCTTGTTTGGTGTAGTTAAAAAAAGTTAATAAATATTCAAGTCAAATTTAACGATTAATTTTAACCATATTTCATGATACATATATCTTTTATCAACTTTTATCAAAACTACTAAAAATTTATTTTTTAACAAAACCAAACAGAGACTGAACAAACTGTTACACCTCTTCCATTGAGGCTTCAGATCATATCCATGTCAGCTAATCAACAAGTCTATTAGGCTAACACTCTACATCATCACCCATTTGGCCATAAGTCTATTAGGCTAACACTCTACATCATCACCCATTTGGCCATCCACCCGACCGAGATGGGACAATGCCGAGGTGATGGACCACTTCATTTGATGTGCCCTAGGGGACCAACCCTCTAAGGTGCAATGCATGAAGACATCCAAAGCAACTAGCCTTCTTGACTATTAGAAAGACATTGATGTCGTTTCTTTTAAAGAAATCTTATGAACGAATCTAATTTATAATTAATAGATGTGAGATTTTTACAGCAGACGTCTAAAAGTTAAGTCCTAAACCTACTTTTTCAGAAAACATTAATTGTTGTATTAAATGCCCTTCAACTTATGATTGACGGATTGATAACTAGGATGAGACAATTCAATGGACAGATGAAGCCGCATGTCTTCTCATCTAACGGTTAATATTTCTCCCCTATTACTATAAAAGCTCACACTTTGTACCATTTGAAGGTAATGCAAATTTACACACATAAATTGTAAACTTGCTCTCTCTCTCTCTCTCCCCCCCCCCCAACCTTCCACCTTTACATATTCCTGGCAAACATACACTTTCTGTGGCTCGCGTCCCTAGATGTCCCACACCCGATATTCCGTCAACATCGACTAACTTGACTGTCAGAGTGCTAGTGACTGCTTACACTACTAGAGATGACCACGGGTGACTAATTGTTGTTTGTCCAAGTGTGCATCTATGTGAATGTAAGTGGGAATGGGGCATGTTGTCCACGTCATTGGTACAAAAAACGAGGTCAACACAAATTGATGGCTTAAGAGGAAAAAAGTTTGAAATGTCAGCTAATCAACAAGTCTATTAGGCTAACACTCTACATCATCACCCATTTGGCCACACTCCTGACCGAGATGGGACCACGCCGAGGTGACGGACCACTTCATTTGATGTGCTCTAGGGGACCAACCCTCTAAGGTGCAATGCATGAAGACATCCAAAGCAACTAGCCTTCTTGACTATTAGAAAGACATTGATGTCGTTTCTTTTAAAGAAATCTTATGAACGAATCTAATTTATAATTAATAGATGTGAGATTTTTACAACAGACGTCTAAAAGTTAAGTCCTATACCTATTTTTTCAGAAAACATTAATTGTCGCTTTAAATGCCCGTCAACTTATGATTGACGGATTGATAACTAGGATGAGACAATTCAATAGACAGATGAAGCCACATGTCTTCTCATCTAACGGTTAATATTTCTCCCCTATTACTATAAAAGCTCACACTTTGTACCATTTGAAGGTAATGCAAATTTACACACATAAATTGTAAACTCTCTCTCTCCCTCCTCCCACCTTTACATATTCTCGGCAAACATACACTTTCTGTGGCTCGCGTCCCTAGATGTCCCACACCCGATATTCCATTAACATCGACTAACTTGACTGTCAGAGTGCTAGTGACTGCTTACACTACTAGAGATGACCACATGTGACTAATTGTTGTTTGTCCAAGTGTGCATCTACGTGAACGTGAGTGGGAATGGGGGCATGTTGTCCACGTCATTGGTACAAAAAACGAGGTCAACACAAATTGATGGCTTAAGAGGAAAAAAGTTTGAAATGTTAAACGGGTGATGAGTAGATTGCATATGAAAGTAGTTGTTTTAGCTTATTAATGCCATCTCGTCAAACCCGGCAACAACATAGCAGCGATGTCAAATTTCTGAACAAAACCATTAACTATGATGTTTAGAAGCAACTTTGAAAATTATTTGTCTTACGCTTTCTTAACTTCTACTTTGTTATGTTGTTAGCAAAATTATTTTCATAACAAAAATATGCATTTTCCTTTTGAATTTTCACTACAACAAAAACAGTCTACGACAACGTTTAAAAAACATTGCCGAATACATTTTCCAATGTTTGGACGTGTGTTGTAAATCGAGACATTGTCGTAGAGTAGGACCTCTATGGCAATGTTTAAGAAACGTTGCTCTAGGTCTTTTTTTTTTTAATGCAAATTGATTTAGGAATCTTTTCTTTTCTTCTTTGATATGTGGTTGTTGTTCGTATTTTCTTTAAACTTTAATTAATGCTACACTAGTCTAACTCCATCATAATTTTAATGTGCAAGTGTTAATTCTATTTTTGTTATTTAGGAACCACCAATTTTCGGAAAGTGGACATATTTTACATCTTCCTTCTTTGGGTAAGGATCACTATAATCTTATTGATGAAGTAACTAATTCTCCAGATTTTATTTTCTAACCTATATATGCACATTATATGAAAAGATTAAGAAAAGATGTGCAATTGCACTCTTCCTTAGTTTTCTATAATGTCAAAAATGAGTTTTGTCTTAGACAATCAACTAGTTCAAATGTTGTTTTATGATGGTAACATGTACCATAAATCAGCTATGTGTTAGATTGTAATGTGCCATGTAGATTTGAAAATATTTAGTACTCTTTTCAGGGAGCAGGAACAATTGGCTCAATGTGACAGTTGCTCAAAATGGAGAAGGTTGCCTTTGCATGCTCTTCTTTCTGCAAAATGGACGTGTTCAGAGAATATATGGGACTTAAACAGGTCTACAGACATGGGCGGCCCTACATGAGGTCCAGTGGGGGTAGCCGCCCCCACTTAATTTTTTTATTTTTATTTTTTTAAGTTCACATTTCAATCGCAACAAGAAACTCATACACAGACGCACAGTTATGTATATACATAAAAACACATGTTAGCAGATAAACACGCGCAGAAGAATGGATAGTGATTATGGTGGCGGCTTGTCTTTGGGAGAGGATGCCAGATTTCCGTAGCTCTTTATAGTGTTCACCTCATGAGCAGATTTCAAGAAGAAAACCCGCTACTTCAACATCGTGGAACCATCCATACAGTCTCAAGACATTCAGTTGATGACTGGTCTGGATCTCCATTTCCCTTCTCAACTGGTGGTGAAAACTGTACTTCTCTATTTTCTCCCTAAAAATCACCTCGATTTCACGGGCTAGGTAGACACGGCTGATGTAGCGACCCCGAATTTTAAAATGCCAATTTTATAACTTAAGTTGTGTCGCTACGACGCTTCCGTCAAAATTTAGAATTTATTTTACGTTCCGTCGAGTTGTCTAGCAAAATATTTAATATAAGAATTCAAAACGATTTTTAATCTTAAAAATTCAAATTTTCCTTATCGGGTCAAATTTTACACCCAACATCTATTTTAAAATTTCTCTTGGTCCAATATTCCTTTTTGGCCCAAGTTTAAGTCCATTATCATCCCAAATCAATTATCAGCCCAAATCAATTGTCAAAATTTTAGAGCTCAAGGTTGTAGGGTTCACTTGTGTCAAAACCTAAAATCCAATCAATTTCATCTCCAAATTATTTCATCTCACGACTGAAACTCAACAAGAATCTGGGCATTCAACTAGTTCTTCATCCCTCCAAGCTTCACGTTGCAAGAACCAGTAATTCATTCTCCAAAAAGATCGGTGCAGGTAACTTCCTTAAATTAATTTTCGAAATTCCATAATCTATGTTCTTCTCAAATATATTCATAAATGGAGGAAATAAAAAAAGGGAATAGATAAAAGAAGAAAACGGAATTTTCGAGTTTGATACAGTGAATCGAGTTTTATAGTAACCTGAAAATTCGATTCTTGCTCTCCATATCTTGCTTTTGCTTTTGGACTTCCTTCTCCAACCTTGATTTTGATTGAAAACCATTAACATGTAAAAACCCAAGTGATTTTTGGCTACCTGGGACTCTCTCTGCGTGAATATGATTTGGGGATGGGGGGTTGGGTTATAAATATTGAAAGTTTAGTTTTAAATCCTCAAGTTTGGTCAAACATTTAAGTTAGTCCCCTATTTGATTTTTATTCTTTCTTCATCCCTAAAGTTTATGTATTATTCAAATTAATTATAAAATATTTTCTAATTTTACCTTATTGGCTCTAAACATTTTAATTTTCATAATTAGACCCTCAAGATTTAAATAATTATCCAATTACCCATTTCTTTACTTTCAAAAGTTCAATCAAGGTCCCTAAGAGTTTTAAAGTATTAATTAGGACTTAGTATCCTAAATTATATTAATTTTGTTCTTGCTAGACGAGATCGCGGGGAAAGTTTGAAGCATAGTAACATTACATCAGTTCAATTTCAAGAAAAATTTCCAAGACTTTGAGGTGGGATTTACATTTAAGCAATTGTGATTATTTTGTCTATGTTAATTCTTGATATGTGATTTTGATTGTGATATTATGCCTATACATATGAAAAGGTTGCCAGGGGCCGTAAATAGGTCCGGGATCGAAAGTGGGTCCTTGGGGTTGTCCCACAGTGCAAAATTGTTAAGCGCTATAACATGTTGTCAGGGACCGTAAATAGGTCCGGGATCGTAATTGGGTCCTTGGGGATGTCCCACAGTACATATTTCTACAGTATGTTGTATTTGTATTATATTCATAATTTGATTTCATGTTTAGATTTAACCTGGACTGATTGCTGTTTCTCCCACTGAGTATAATTCGTTATGCTCATCCCAATATTTTTCCACTCTTCCAGGTTAAGGAGCTCGGCAAGGCAAGGCAATGAGCGGGGCAACCATGATTAAATAATAGACAATTTAAATTATAAATTTTTGAAACTAGTATTTTAACAGCCGGTTTTTATTTTGTCTTAAATCTCAAATTTTAGTATTTTTGCAAATTGTGGCACCTTACTTATTTTATTTGGTATTGACTGTTGAATGAGTAAATTATTCAAATTATGTTTCCGCATTTAGTGTTTATTTGATATAGTTTGAAAAAAATAAATATTTACGCATTTTGGCGTTTATTGAGGAAAGTTATTTACAGGATATTTCGACTTAAGTAGCGTCTTGTGTTTATGAAAATTGGGGCGTTACAGCTGAACTTGCATTTGCCAAAGGGTTTTCCGATTTCGAAATCGGCAATCAACTATTTTCTTTATTTTCTTTTTTGGTGGGCATTTTGTTTAGGGGTTTCTTGTCACGGATTTGGGGTTGAACAATCACTGAAGATGAGAAATTGAATATAAGAATTACAGAGGATTTTCAGATTTGTTTTCAAGGTTTGTTGGTTTCGTCCCCACTGAACTTAGTTCTTGGGTTCGTCCCTGTCTACAGATCTTGATTTTTCACTTAATTTATTCTTGGCTAAAACAATGTATTAAGTGAAGATTTTATTAAACAATGAGAAGTTTTTCGGTGAAATAGCTAGAAATTTTGCTAGTAATATAACTGTTGAAGCATCGAAGTAATTGAGTTAGAAATACAGGTCAACCGTCACAGCCTTATGTGCATCTTGGTTTAAGAAAGAAATACGTGATAAAATAAAGACGTAAACTTATCTACCCCCTCTCCAGTTCCTCTCCAAAGGAAAATAAAAAGAAAAGAAACTAGAGTTAACTTATAAGTTCAGTATTACTTTTGTTTTCAGGCATTCGTGTGCTGCCCTAGAGGATATAAATCCAAGGGATGTGGATGCTTTCTTTAGAGTTAACAAGGGTATCAACCAGGGTACTGTTTCCTTTGTAGAAACCTTTCTTCTTATCTCTCACACATACGCACATGCATGAATGCACCCATGAGGAATAACACAGCGGCACCAAGTGCATGTTTATTACATAGTACTAGGCAGGATTGTACTATATAATTAGCAAAATTTTAGTTTTTTTCTCTCTTGGTGTAAGTGTTATGCCTTACGTCCAATCAACTTTGGACATAAACACTTTTAATATATATATAATCGATACATAATTATGGCAAGATCTATTATTTGATTGAATTAATATTTTAATAAATTAAATAATAGAATTTGTAGATTCAAGTCATAGTGATTTGTTAATTACAAGGAGTTGTGATTGTAATACAAATTACATATGACCGAATATTAAATCGTCTGTGGTCGTATGTAATAACAATATACGAATATCATTATTATGGATAGACTATCACGTGTGACATTTCTTACTTGTGAAGTATGTAGCTGATCTCACAAGCTGAAGTATAGTGACACTTGAATGAAGACGTGAATGTTTTGTTATAGAACAAAATATTGGAGACCCGCTGGAAGATTCCACATGGATAACTTTCTGAGTGTCAGTGGTTAATCTCTAATATTCAGTAGTGGAATTGGTCATTTGACTTGTGGTCATTTGACTTGAGGTCATTATAGTGCCTTATATGAGGACAATCATACTTTGGTGGTGTTGGATGTTGCTCTGCCAAAGGTCGCTAATGCGGCATCATTCAGGTATGTCAAGAATCATATGAAGGTTGTGAATAGTGAATAGAAGATTCGTTACTCTTAGATTAGAGATTATGATCTACATTTTATCCAGTTAAGTTGATATTAAAATCATTGGCCAAGGTGAACTCATAAGTCGAAAACTCATTTTCGACTTACATTGACTTAACAGTGGGATGAAAGATATGATCGATAGTTGAGATTGACACATATTTATATCTCATAATCGATCAGATCATATTGAAGAAAGGATTATAGTTTCACAGTAAACGAACAAGTTTGGTTCTGTCACATCACGTGATATTTTTCGTCACATGTATTGCCCGACACATTGCTAGATGTCAATTTAGGACGACAGATGTAAATTGACGATAAATTAAAAGGGGTATTTTAATTTATTAATTTTGATTAGATCAAAATAATAATTCACGTCGTTAGTTATCGTGAACAGGAACCTAATGGGTCACACACAAAAGAGAACCAAAATAACGAGATTTACTAATTAATTAATTGACAAGTATTGAATAATTAATTCATGGACCAGATTTAATTAATTAAATATTGGATCGGGTTAAGTTTAAGAAACGGGCCGAGCCCACTTGAACTTATATTAATATACTGCTAGGGTTTGAAAAACAATAGAGAAATTTTATTTTTCTAGCTAGTATCAGAAAAGAAAACTTTAGCCGTCATTCTTGTTCTCTGTGTGGATCACAATTAGAGGCTGAACAATTGGACAACTTGGATTGCAGATTATGATCATCATTCGAGTTCGAGAATCAGCAAAAGAGTTTGCATAATTCATTAAATGTACAATTCTTTTCAAAGTTTTTATGTAAACATAAAGCAGATCCTCGTTTGGGAATTGAAAATTGTTTTAATTTCTGCTGCGCATGATTAAGTAGATTCCCAATAGTGGTATCAGAGTCTACTTTGTGTTTGTTAGAGGCTGTTTTGTATTTTGGAACAATTAAGAGTTGATTGTTTAATTTTTCTTGTTTCTAGCCATTTTGAAAAATTGATATTCTAAAATCTATTTTGAGAAAAAAAAAATGGTCGAACACAGGTGCGGCGGCGCGATGGCGGAAACAATCGCCACCAGCATGGGTGGCAAGGGGCGAGATGCGACTTCGCTCGCACGAGACGATGACGCAACAATCTACAGCGACGCCCGTGCCATTGGTGACGTAGTCGCCTGGCCGCTGCTGCTGCTAGTAGCAACATCGCCGGCTGCTCCTCTACAGCGCACGGTGCGTACCTGCGTTGCGCAATCGGCGGTGTTGCCGTTGTTTGACAGCGGCGACACTCGCCAGTTTAACGCCCCTGTTGCGGTGTCGGTGTGTCGCCGCGCCGCAAGAAAAAGGAAAAAGAAAATTTGGTGAGATTCTAAGGTTCCATTTTGTAGACGGGTGAGAGGTTGGAGGCGGGGGCCTGGATTGCAATTTGAGAAATTGTAGGACCTTTCTTGCAATTTTGATATGGGGTCAATTTGCAATTTATTTACCGGTTTTGCTATAGGTACATCAAGGTATACATAAGGGTGTACACCCCTCTCACATGGGGGTGGGGCCCGTTTGAATAAAAAAATATTTTATACAAATGGGCCCCACTCCCATGTGAGTGGTGTGTACACCATTATGTACAATTCTTGATGTACAAGTAGCATTTTTCTTTATTTACTTAGGGCATGTTCCATAATTTATGAAATTCGGAGGCTCTGTTTGTAATTTTAAACCAGGGGTCAATTTTGTAAATTTTAAAATGAGTTTTGAATTAAAATTTTAAAATGGTTTTAGATTTGAATTTAAAAGGGTTTTGACCTTAGATTTGAATTTAAAAGGGTTTTGACCTATATTATCAATTTTGACCCGTTTAAAATTTTAATTTAAATAGATGACTTTTTATATTTTTGTTAAAATTGAATTTAAACTAAAATATTAAACTTTGATCCTAAATTGAATTTTAACTTAAATATTAAACTTTAATCCTAAATTGAATTTTATTTTATTTAGGATTTTTATCCTAAATTAAAATGTTAATTCAATTAAATTAGAGTTGGGCTCTAATATAATATTTAATTAAAATTTGATTTTAATTAAATTATCTCATCCTAATATATTCTTGAAATTAGTGTTGGACTCTAATTTGACATTTAATTGAAACTTGATTTTAATTAAATTGTTTAATCCTAATTTTTTTTCTTAAAATTAGAGTTGGACTCTAATTTGATATTTAATTAAATAAGTTCGTCTTAATATTTTGGAATTAGAGTTTGAGTTTAATTTTTGTATTTAATTAAAACTTGATTGTAATTAAAAATTCAACCGCCGTAAGTCTTGAAATTAGAGTTGGACTCTAATTTAATATTTAATTTGAATTTAATTTTAATTAAATTGTCTTATTTTAAAATTTCGAAATTAGAGTTAGACTCTAATTTGATATTTAATTAAAATCTGATTTTAGTTAAATAATTCTGCACTGTAAGAGTGGAATTAGAATGAAATTATAATTTGGTATATAAAATTAAAATTTGATTTTAATTAAATATACCCGCTAATTAAATTAATTGATTAATTATTTAATTATCCCGATCCATTTTGTCTAAATTAGTTTAGACGACATCAATTGCTAGAAACTTGAAATATGTTTGCATATAATATTATATATGAAAGCATTCATTTGATGAATGTTTAATTAGTGGATGATTATGGACTCGACCATGTGGATGTGTTGATTGGTTAATTTCATTCTTGTTGTTTTATGGGCCCGTGAACTCTTAATTCATTCTGGACCCCCCGAGTCCATTATTATTGTTATTATTATGAGCATGCCCGTCCAATGTTACTCAGGCCTGCGTGCCAGCTAATTTAGGATACAAATTGTGGATGGACTGATTGAAGATGCAAGAAGAGGAGGAAACCATATGGTGCATTGATATTGATTCAACGCAATATCCCCATAGAATTTAACCAATTAGTCTTCCTTATGACTTAGGAAGACTAGATAGAATTAGTCCATAATCATTCACTCTTGTATGTATATTTATTTGTATGTTTGATGAAATATGTACATATATACATGATTGAATCGATGAGATATTTGCTTGCAAAACTTCTCGTTAAAAATATTAAGTCAATTTGTTATTCGTCTTCCATCATTATAGTGAAAAATGAGAGTCTTAAATCGATCTTAGCTTGTTGAGTAAACTCAATGCTGGTCTATTATGGATATGTTTGACACTATGAAATATTAGATATTTCTGAATGATAGGTTTGACTTAACTAAAATTTATTTTTTATTGAGTACACTCAAGGAAATAAATTTTAGAGGCATGTTTAAAATATTAAGTCATATTTATATTCGCATTCTATCATTATAGTGTAAAACGAGTCTTAAATCGATCTCAACTTGTTGAGTACACTCAAAGCTGATCTATTAGAGATATGTTTGAATTATGAAATATTAGATATTTCTGAATGATGAGTTTGACTTAACTAAAATTTATCTTTTGTTGACTATGCTCAATGAGATAATTTTAGAGACATGTTAAGCTAACACATAAGATGTGTGAAGACAAATAGTTGTCAGCTTAATGATCTGGGAGTTGTATGGAGATACAATTTATAATAGTATCTACCCAAATGTTTTATTAAAGTTTGTTGAGTACACTCAAGGTTTTAATATAACAAATGAGATCCTAGCCCACTGGGAATCAATTATAGATTTTATAAATTTATGTGAGAGGGTCATAAATTTTAGTTAAACAATGGGAGCAAAATTAAATAAATAAAAGACCATATTAAATTAATTGATGCATTACATATATTATTCTTTTATTTTTCGTCGTTTACATTTGTTGAATCTTGAGTAATCATATGCATTTGAGAGGCATACTGTATGCCAACAACTAAATCAAATTTTTTTGATTGGCATCGCAATATGAGAACTGTTCTCGAACATGAAAAATTGGTTATATTCTTGAGTAGCCCCTTCCAGAGTCACTTGTTGATGACTCGATAAAGGAAGAGGTGACTGCTATAATAAACATAGTGATGACGATAACATTGCAACGTGTATGATGTTTGCAACTATGTCACCTGAGTTACAAAAGCAACATAACAGTATAGATGCTAACACGTGATTTTCATCTCAAGGTGTTGAATGATAAACAATCACGTGTGGAAAGATATGAGATTTTCTAGCAATTATACCAGTGCATAATGGCAGAAGAGTCTTCAACCAGTGCTGGTGTGCTGAAGACGTTGACTACTTTGAGAAGTTGTCTCAATCGAGTTCAGTCATAAACAAAGAACTAAGTATGACTTGGTTCTGCAATCTCTACTGGAGAGTTATTCATAACTCATTATGAATTTAAGATGAATAAATTCGAATGCACCCTTATTGAGTTGTTGAACATGCTTAAAATTGTTAAGTCCAATATGTATGTTTGTAGTGGGCAAATTTTAGTCATAAATTCCTTTAGGGAAGTCTAAAAGATGTTTTAGGAAAGCAACCAAGATGACTAAGACAGTTAAAGCGAATAAAGACAATACCAAATCTAATGACCCTTATTATCTTTTTGGAATGATAGGTCATTAGAAAAGAAATTGCAAGGCTTATATCTACTTCATTAGTTTCATGGGTATTGGATGCCAGATAAGGATCTCATATTTGTATAAATATGCAGAAACTAAACATAAGTAGATCACTGCAAAAAGGGAGAAGTTGACCTACACATTGAAAACGAGCAAAGGTTGCTGCATTGCCTGTAGGAGCTATTTCTTACCTTTGCCTTTTGGCTTAATATTAGAATTAGAGAAATGATATTTTGTTCTTACCATTACCAAGAATATTAAATAAATTTCATATTTAGACATGAATTATTTTAATGTTAAGTACAATTGTTGTTCATTTTTATCTTGATAAGATTATAATGATTATGGTAAATTATAAAATGACATTTATATTCTAAATATTGAGTGTTTTATAATGAATATAGAAATTGAAAGGCATAAAACGATAATCTAAATAACACCTATATTTGACATTGCAAATTTGGTCACATAAATGATAATGCAATTCCAAACTTATATGTAGACGTATATTTGGGTCAAATAATTTTGAATCATTTGACAAATGCAAATCATGCCTGTTAGCAGAGTGACCAAATCTCCTTTTACTTGAAAAAGAGAAATATCTGCATAATTATTGGGTCTAATACATAGTGATGTATGTTGACCCATATCAATTAATACTAGATAAAGTCTCTCTTATCTCATCATATTTACTAGATGACTATTTCAGAAATAATCATGTATATCTGATGAAATTCAAGTAAGAAACTCTTGAAATGTTCAAGGGATTCAAACTAGAAGTTGAGAAACAAATAGGTATATATATTCTCACATTGAGATCTGGTCGATGTGGAGAATATCTAAAAAGTACAATTTTAGATTATCTAAAAGAGAATGTGATTCTCTCACAGTGGATTCCTTCACATACACTGCAACATAATATTGTATCTGAAATGAGGAATCGTATATAGTGCAACTAAGAACAAGCCATGCAAACATTCCAAAATTGTTTTGAGCTCATGTACTGATTGTCACGTGCTACACACTAAGTTGTATCTCATCTAAATCGGTTGACAAAAACTCTATACGAGTTATGGAAAGATAGAAGGCTAAACTTTTCTCATATAAAAGATTGAGGTTGTGACGCTTATGTGAAGCGCACTGAATCGGATAACTTTGAAACTAAATTCGATAAATATATATTTGTGGGATACTCAAGAGACAATTGGATATCAATTCTATAATCCCGTTGAGAAGAAGGTGTTCATTTCAAGGTGTGTCATACTCCTAGAGAAAATATTTATTCTAGGAGAGGATACTGGGAGCAGAATAAATCTTGAAGGAGTTCAAGAATTCACAAATATAGTTGACCAAGTAGATGAACCCTAGTCTGATCCCAAACCTGTTGAGGGACATACTTTTGATCAGAAAGTGGAGACTCCTTAGGACACGTCAGCCCCGTGTAAATCTTGTAGTATCTTCGACCTTCTGGAAAGTAAGAATCCATGATTACTAATCAAACATTACTAAACGAGGATGATGAACCTACTAATTATGTATAAGCAAAGTCAAGTGTTGACTCACTGAGATGACAGAAGGCTATGAAATTCGATATGAACTTAATGTAAGTAACCAAGGTTTGGACCTTGGTCGACCTGCCTAATTGATTATAGTCCATAGGTTGTAAATAAGTTTACAAGAAAAATGTCAATATGGATTGAAACAAGCCTCTTAGAGCTGATATCTTCAATTTGATGTAAAATTAAAAATGTTTGATTTTATAAAAAATAAAGACGAATTGTATGTTTACAAGAAGATGGTAGGAGCATTGTCGCATTCCTAATATTATATGTATGAGACATATTATAGGAAATGACGTTTCTATATTTCAATCGTTAAAATTATGGTTGTCAAATAATTTCTTCATAATAGATATGAGAGAAGTAACTTGATCTATAGAGATAGATCTAAAAGATTGCTTAATTCATCCCAATCTATATAGATAAAATCTTGAGAAGATTTTACATGGAGAATATGAACTGAGAGTTCATGGATACACTGATGCTAACTTCTAGTTAGACTAAAATGATAGTATATCTCAATTAGGATATTGGTTTACTCTTAAGCGATATGTTGGAATGTTCCAAATCGAAAATAACTGTTAATTCAATAATAGAAGCCTTATACAATATTGCTTTAGAAAATAACAAAAGTTGTTGTCTGGATCAGAAAGTTCATCAATGAACTTGGAGTAGTTCCTTACATTGTTAATCACATACTTCTACATTGTGATCACAATGGATCCATCGTGCAAGCGAGGGAATTAATGTCTCATCAATGATCTAAACATGTGTTAAGGCGATATTATCTCATTGGAAAGATAATACAATTAAATGACGTAAAGAAAGAACGAATTCCCACAAGTTATTAAATTACAGATTCATCGACAAAGAGTTGTCGTAGCATAAGCATGGTCGTCATGTAGACTCTTATGGTATAAGATAAATAAGTGATTGGATCTAGTGCAAGTGGGAGGAGTTTGTAAGTGTTATGTCCTATGTCCAATCAACACTTTTAATATATATATATATATATATATATATATATATATATATATATATATATATATATATATATAATTATGGCAAGATCTATTATTTGATTGAATTAATATTTTAATAAATTAAATAATAAAATTCGTAGATTTAAGTCATGATGATTTGTTAATCACAAGGAGTTGTGATTGTAAGATACAAATTACATATGACTGAATCTTAAATCGTTCGTGGTCGTATATAATAACGAGATACGGATATCGTTATTACGGATAGACCAACACGTGTGGCGTTTCTTACTTGTGAAGTAAGTAGCTGATCTCACAAGTTGAAGTGTGGTGACACTTGAATGAACACGTTGATTTTTTGTTATAGAACAAAACATTGGAGACCCACTGGGAGATTCCACATGGATAACTATCTGAGTATCAGTGGTTAATCTCTAATGTTCAGTAGTGGAATTAGTCCTTTGATTTGAGGTCATCATAATGTCTTATATGAGGACATTCATACTTTGGTAGTGTTGGATGTTGCTCTGCAAAGGTTCGCCAATACGACATCATTCAGGTATGTCAAGAATCATATAAAGGGTGTGAATGATCAATAGAGGATGCGTCACCCCTAGATAGTAAGATATTGTGATCTACATTTTATTTAGTTAAGTTGATAATGAAATCATTGGCCAATGTGAACTCATAAGTCGAAAATGAGTTTTCGTTTTCGACTTACATTGACTTAACAGTGAGATGAAAGATATGATCGATAGTTGAGATTGACACATATCCATATCTCATAATTGATCGGATCATATAGACGAAAGGATTATAGTTTTACGGTAAATGAACAAATTTGATTTTGTCATACCACATGCATTTCTCGTCACACGTATTGCCCCAACACATTATTAGATGTCAATCTGCGACGACGGATGTGAATTGATGATAAATTAAAAAGGATATTTTAATTTATTAATTTTGATTAGATCAAAATAATAATTCATGTCGTTAGACATCGTAATCGGGAACTTAATGGGCCACACACAAAAGAGAACCAGAAGAATGAGATTTACCAATTAATTGACAAGTGTTGGATAATTAATTAATTGAGTTACTTATTAATATGCCCGAATTGATTAATTGGATTAATTAATTCATGGACCGGATTTAATTAATTTGATTAATTAAATATTGGATCGGGTTAAGTTTAAGAGACAAGCCGAGCCCACTTTGACTTATATTAATAAGCTGCTATGGTTTGAAAAATGATAGATAAATTTTATTATTCTTGCTAGCACGAAAAAAGAAAATCCTAGCCGTCATTCTTGTTCTCTGTGTGGATCATCATTAGAGGCTGAACAATTGGACAGTTTGGATTGCAGATCGTAATCATTCGAGTTCGAGAATCAGCAAAAGAGTTTGCAGAATTCATTAAGGTACAATTCTTTTCACAGTTTATATCTAAACATAAAACAGATCCTTATTTCGGAATTGAAAATTGTTTTAATTTCCGCTGTGCATAATTAAGTAGATTCCCAACACTTGGTACTGTTAAGTGCTAACCAATTCTTCATACCTTACGAAGGCATTAACTTAGCTTTTACTGAAGATGATGAGTGATCATATATTTTAATTCCTTGTCATTGTGAATGCATGTCCTGCTAAATGAAATGTTTTTGTTTAAGGAAAATATTGGTTTACATGCCCAATTACTAGCCTAAGAAATGAGGGATCTAGTACAAAATTTACAAGTAATGCTTGAACCTATATCGCTTTAACGGGGATCGTCGTTACTTTCGTATCACTAGTAGTAATGTTCTCATGTTTTTTGGACCATGTGGATTCTAATCACACTATACAAATTTTCCCTCTATTGCTGATTGACCTAATATTAGGTATTTTGGTTTCGGGGTATATTTAGCCCATGTTTGGTAGAGATTCTTTAAAACTCTTTTTTCCCCAAGCTCATTTTCATTTTTTTTTTTGCTTAATACTGCTCTCATATTTGAGATTATGGCTTAATCCATAACAAGAGATGCAATGTCCTTGAGGCCTATGTTTCAGTCTATGAAAGCTCGGATAATCTCTAGGGGAACACAATTTCTCTCTTTTCAAGTCCTCGATCCTTCATAGGTACATAAATATTCATGTCATGCTTCCTACACTTCACATGAATTTAGCAGAATCTGGCATGGGTTGCTAGATAGTTTAAGAATTCTAGCTCATTCTATATGACGAAGCGACAACTAATAGATTAGACTAAGATGCTTAAATTTGTGTTATGAGTCACATAGGCCTTGTATCCCACGTTGTCGTCCATTTTAAGTGTGTGGAGTGGGTTGCTGCAACATAATCATATATGCTCTACATGGAAGCTTCACTCATTTCTGGAACTATTCAAATGCATAAGATGAGCTACTTCATTCTTGGTTCTTTCTAGTGGAGGTTAGTGCATATGTTCTTATAGAATCTTCTCTTACATTCTTATCCTGTAAGTGCATTCTCGGTACACAATACTAGATATGACTAGACTATTTTTTGTGAACAAAAGTTCGGCTTCTATTCTTCCTTGATACTATCCAGTGTCATTCAATCTTTGCTACCAAACATGCCATATTAATTTATTATGGACTGAGTAGTTCTGTAGCTACTTTTATCAAGGAATGGGCTTACCATAAGATTTGTTAATTTAATGGTTTCCACTTTCCATGTTAATGCTACAATGAGAACCTGATGTATCTACAACTTGCTTCTGCCTTATTGGCCTCTTCAATCAATTTCAGATTTTGATTCAACTTTTCCAACCAATCAACATTCATAAATTTTCTTGAACTTTCTTCGTGTTTTCAAGATTCTAAGAGCGAAGAATTGCAGATAATAAATGTAATACCCCTAGACCACGAAAGCTTAAGAGATTTGATAGGTACTACTCATACCAACAAGGTGCACATTCTTTTCTGGAAGTCCATCATTAGAAACTCCACAGATATGCTTGGCTTGAAGCAATTCTATGATGGGTGACCCCCTGGGAAGTTATCTCAGGGAGCGTGCGAGTGAGGACAAAGCATGCTGAAAAGGCTTATGTTGGTACAGTGGGAACAGTACGTCATCGATCTAACGACCGGGACAGCTCGTTAAGTGGGACCCCAGTTGTTATAATAAAGCACCCAAAGATGGGGAGCCTTCTGGCTTAGATGCCTTGGCAACTGCTGCCGTTCTGGGAGACAACATGGGTGAGTTGGGAGAGTCTTCTGTTGGAGTCACTACAAAACATCCTCGGCATCGCCCCGGTTGCTCGTGCATTGTCTGAATTCAACCTCCAAGTGGGAAAGGTAAGCATCAGCCCACATGAAAGTTAGACGTCGCTTCAAGACACTCGTGATGCGTAAGAAAAAGCGATAATCGGGAAGCCGAGCTTCTTGCCCGGGCCAAGGAAAAGGGTCCCTCAAATGATGATATTGAAAACGAAGAAATTGCTGGACATGCATCGTTGTGTATGATTCAGACAGAAAATGCAGCCGGTACGAGTGGAAATCAACTGTAGTTGGCGGAGACCAACAAGGGACAACTCGACTTGAATTCGGATCCTCATCATGAGGACAACATGCTCGAAGAGGCTGCTGGGATGAGCTTGACGGCCTTAATCAATGCAGCTAGCCTTCCTTTGGATATGTATTTTGGACTGAACAGAGTTGGTCCTGGTTTGCTTCCGCAAGCTGCTGACGAGAGCAATGGATATGGGGAAGCGGGCATCGCATCTGGTAATGAGGCGGAGAAGAAGGGTGAAGCTGGGTAATTTGAGAAACCCCTTTTGAGTTGTATAATTTCTGTTGCTATTTTACCTGATAGACTACAGATTTATATTGTTAATCTATAGATGCATTGACACGACCCTGCCTCGAGTCACCCTAGTGGACCCAGACGTGGCGTGCACCGATGATGAATTCCAGCTAGATGCTGGACCCACCACCAAGGCCACATAGACTGTTCTATGACTAATTAACTAATCAAGGACTATAATATTTTTATAAAAATCTTGACATGGTTTTCCCTAAAATATGA
>CM032635.1:3772592-3978101 GCA_019097785.1 Fraxinus excelsior
TGTTTCCCTCCAAGCTTGGACAAAAAGGTTCACACTTCACAACATGTGTTAATGTTCCCGGCCGGACTTTGTTTTCTTCTAGGATTCTGTCTTAATTAGGAAAATTTAGTGTGGCAATTTTATGATACTAGCTAGCTAGATTCTTATCCGAACAATATCTCAAGTTTTTTCAATGGTATTCGCTGTTATGACAAGAAAATGAGAAATTGTGCAATTACTGTACTATTTTTACTTGTTTAATACGTTGAATTCAATAAAATTGTCAAATTTAAGAAAGAAACATTGTGAAACGTTTAATTATTCATTAGTCTTCTTACAATTTCATCCGTGAGTCTTCTTACATTATATGTCCTCTAGACTGTTTAAGTTTTCTACTTTGTATTTATATGATTAGAGGTTGAATCACATGCCCCTTTGTAAACTAACGTTTATGATAAATATCACGTTGAAATTAAATAAATAAATTGGCAACGTGTGTGTGTGTCTATATATATATATATATATATAGAGAGAGAGAGAGAGAGAGAATTTTTAGCAATGATCAATCTATGTATTGCAGGGACGAATGTGGGGGGACTGGCCATGCTGTAGCCAAGTCCAATCCCCAGCCTACTGAATTTTTTTGATAGAAAAGAAAAATTATGTAAAAAAATATTCACGCGTAAATTTATTTTTTTATTTTTTTACGTATTAGCTCGGCTTATAATCCAATCCTAAATCCGTTCGTGATGTATTGGCCAAATATCAGTAAGCTTTATTTTTCATTGTTTAGTCTCCTAAACAGCTATGGAAAAAAAAAAATCTTTTGACAGCATGAAACAATATTAATTATACTAAAATATTTTAGTTATTAGTAGAGCAAAAAAGGCCCTTTATCTGTAGAATCCATAGTTGTAATCTAATGTTCATCTATATGCTTCCTACATGTAGAATTTTATCGATTTTAGAGTTTTTCACGTTATACATCATGCTAAAAAAATAAAAATAAAAAATTAGCCAAGTCTTACTTTCATAACCTCATGAAACCCGACAAATTTTGCAGGTACATTCACAGCTCTACACATAGAATTGCCAACTTAAGCACTAATTTGGTCACTACTCAATCGCAAAGGGTAGGGTCAACCCAGGTGGACACCCTCCCATATCCAATGCCTGTTAATATTTGTATTTTCATTCTCATTCTTTATTTCTCTGTTGGGACTGTTTGAGCCCAATTTTTTAATGTAAAATGTATTTTGAAATAGTAGATTTATGAAGAATGTATGCTAAAAATGAAGAAAAAGTTTTTAGATTACATGTAATATTATTTTATTGATTAATGTGTCGTTGAAAAGTAGAGAGAAAAAAATGTATTTAACAAAAAAAAAAAAAAAAAATAGGGATTGCAATATTTCATAAATAATCTTGGGGTGAATCTAAAATTTGACATGAATTCCAACATATATACTGTCTCCACGGCAACTGTAATTTAACCGTTGCATAAAATCTTCCACAATGGCTACAAACTTAACCGTTATGAAAAAGTTTTAGAGAATATAATAATATTTTTTAAAAAAACTTGTGATTATGTTTCCGTGTTTGTTTTTACCCTTAATTTATTTTTACACCATAAAAAGTAAAATTTAATGTAATGACGTCGCAAGTAGGTAATCAACAATAGTAGAACCAAATAGAATAATGTTATTGTACATCACACGTGACATCTTGGTCAACACTCTCCATGTGTGAAGGAAATATGTGCATTAATGTGATGGATAAGTTCAAAATCAAGAATGTAGACATTACCATGTGGAATAGCGTAAAGAAAAGTGTATATATGACCAGGTTGAATCAAATATCCTCGGAGTTAGCAAATACTAAACTAATTGAAACTTTCTTATGCCAACCAATTATCTAAAAATTTGGCCTGCAAAGTAAAAGGCCTCAAAAGTATTAAATTAACCAAATCTTGTTTAGAGAATTGCCTAAGTTTTACCAAACATTTCATAACGCGCAAAAACCGGCCTAACATGAATTTGGCTCTTTACTAAATTCTCACCTCCTCCCTTAAATTATGCATCCTAATTCACTCCTCTCACAGCCCAATTCCCTGACTTTTGTTCTTGACTTCAGTAATGAAAAATGGGAAACAGGGCAACACTAGCAAAGGCAAGAAAAGAGCTTGAAGAACTGTATTTAGGAGTCCCTGATGACTCTGTGAATCTAACTTTTCAAGATCTTGCTGAAGTTAGACAACTCCATTCAGAAAAGAAAAAAAACCCCACCAATGGATCCCTTTTCCGTACCCCGTGGCAACCAGAAAATTAATGCTATAACTTTAGCCAAAATTCCTAGCCTGGATTTCAACAAAGCCCTAGAATCTTCATCCATGCAACAAAATCATCCACGGTCACCCCATCACGTTGTCCGAGATAATCACCATGTATCGAGCCACCATCGTGCTGACGAGGGCGATTTGCACGGTGTACGAGGTCATCATGGTGTATATACTAATGGAGAAACTCCTCCTCATCATCATGGTAGAAGTGTGTTTTATGATGCGTGAGTCAAGTGAGTGGCTATAGTGTGACTTCTATGAACCCTTATCACGAGAGAGGGAGAAGAAGACCTGGAATTCCTCACTCCAATACTTGCACTGTTTGTTCTACATTTATCTATTTTTTTCGACATCGTTGCCTGGTAATTATAATATTTCTCCTTCCTATTTTTCGAAATATTTTGTGTTACATTGGTCTAATCTTTGTTTATTATGATTGATTTTAATCAAATTGAAATTATTTAAAATATGAATTAATGGATAAATGTGTTTGTTTGTAGGTATGTGGAAGAGTTTACTGCAGGCAATGTGTGAACATTGGCATGGGGGAGATGGCAGAAGGTAGAAAGTGCATAGAATGCTTGGGTAGAAGATTTAGTCAAAGGTATGAATTTCTTTGTTGTTATTATTATTATTTAACTAAAATATACATCTCATTGTTCTCCAATTCAACGTAAAGATGAAAAATAATTCTATGTGAAAAAGGAATAAATTTTATTTATTTATATTTTATTTTGAACAAATTCTTCGCTGGCATAGAGTATTTGCATAATCTGGTATGATCTTGAAGAAATCTCATTCAAAGTTTAAATTTTTAATAAACGTCGCAAAGTTGTTGACTTCATTGACGATTTGGGAGGATAAAACGCACTCATGTGACTATATATGCATGCTTCTATATACTGTAACTATTATTTTTCTAAAGATAGATTTTGTGGAATTTGAAGAGTATGTAGTTAAAAATGTACGAAAAAAGTTATAGATTTACGTGCAAAATTATTTAATTGAAAGAATGTATGATTGAAAATGAGTTTGAGACAAAAAATAAAGTTGAGAGAATGAGACTCAAACATGATCTTAATACATGCATGTATGGAGTTTAATAATAAACTCGCCTCCCAAACTACTATATACTTTTAACAAAATTCTCCATGGAAAATAGGTATAATGAATTTTAAGAGGTAACTAGTTAAAGACGGAATTCATCAAAGTACCAACAAAGATTATTTGATCACACTTGAATTTCAATTGCACATTTCATGAAATCTACAATTTTTATCGACTTTTAAATCACATATTTTATTAATTTTTATCAAAATCTGTTGGAACTTTTACACAAAAAGCACTGTCGGTGTACACAAAAAGCATTGTCAAATGCTTTTGTTTTTGGATTATTTTGGATTAACTTCTAACATTTTCTGCACATCTTAAGGCAGTGGCCGACATATAATTCAATGCTAAGAAAGTTTTTATCATCCTTGTTGACTCATGTCATGTTACAAGTATGAGAAATATCAAGTACAGTAATAAAATTAGTCGATGTTTGGTATGGATTAAATTTTAATTTAAGTTTAATTTTAATCACATATTTCATGGTAATCACAATTTTTCAACAACACCTTTCATCAAACTCTTTTAAAAAATCTGATTTTAATCCCAACCAAATAAAGGCTTGGTGAGTATTGGTTGAACTATTTCATCTAAAAAACTTGATATTATAGATGAAGGATAATTTGTTAATTTACAAGAATTTAATCTTCAACACATGCAAGTTGAAATATGGGACATATTCATAATTTCCTTAAACGGGTGGCTGCAATATTTGATTTTAGGTATTTTGTCTATTATGATTTTAGGCATACTATATCAGCAGTTCATGTTGTCAATTTGAGCGCAGGTACATACAAGAGGCCGGAAGTTTCGGGTGCTGCATGGGATATCCATCTACGGTGAAACAACAAGAGCTCAAGTGGGCAGAGAAGGGGCCGAAGAGGAGAGGAGAAAATCGACATGGTGGTGGCGCTCGAAGCGGGATGGTGTCCACATCAAGAAGTCCGATGACCCCAAGAACTCCCATTAGAGCACATACCTCAACCAATCCTCCTTCATTTGTCATGGGCTCGCCTTATTCATCCTATTCACCCACCACCCACCATGCCTTGCCTTTTTAGCCATTTGTTTACATAGTACCGAACAATATGGGAAAAAATAAATAAAAAAATAATAGGTTTAAAGTTTGTGTCATACCATTTTATATTGTGTACCAAATATACCTAAACTGTAATTACATTTGTTTTGAAAAAAAAAAAAAAAAAACATTTTTTTTTTGTTTTCTTTATGATTTTGAATTACAATTGCTGTTTAAATTTAACAATGATTTTCTAGCCCGTGTTTGACAATCATTATTCAGGTAAAATGGAGTTTTAAACAAGCTAAATCAATTTATCCCCAAAATAAACTAGATTTTGAAGTATACATCTCAAAAAAATTTAAAAAAAAATTAACCAATTAATCAGAGGACGAGAAGAGAAAAACCAGGAAGATCATCAACGTCACTAAATTCTTCAAAACGCTCCTAAAAAATCTGCAAAAGAAAGACAGAAAGATCAAAACGTGCAATCCAAATACAACTATTGCTTAGAGACACATAGTTATTTAAAGATTAATTAAAGCATCTGTAATGCCCCAAATTCTTCTAAAGTATAAAAGGTTGATTCAATCAATCCATAGTTACAGGATCAATGGTCCATTAATATAATCAGATCACTACTGAACATGTTATCCACACATAAAATATTCAAACATATTGAATTAGAAGGGAAAAAAAAAACAATGTTACCAAAATTTTAAATTGGATATCTTCAATTGAATATCCAAAAAGTCTCCAACTTCATTATGAACGGATTGATTGTTAGAGGAAGCAAACTCCGGAACAGTCTTCTCCGCATCCTCCTTTCTTTTAAATGCCTTGAAAGAGTTGTTTAGAAATCCATCCACTTGTTGCTTTACTTCGTGCCAAGAATCGTATATTCCAGGCCTACGACCGACGAAAACAACATATATTTTCCCTCTCTGCAAAAATGATTTTTGAATTTGACATTGATCTACCTTAACTTTAAATTTTAAAACTAAATACATCAATAAATTTCATTGCTAACCTCTCGTTCAAGTTTGCCCCACCAAAACGAATATGGTGGGGCGGACTTGAACGGGAGGTTAGTGATGCTATTATTTAGTAATACAAAATCCAAAAATAAAAAATAAACAATTCATTTCATTAACAGAAGAAGGGCAACCATTCATTGCCTCTTGAAGAATGGAAACCACAACATTTCTAACACTTACCATCCATTTGATAACTTGCCAACAGTAAGACACGGTATAGTGTAGGACCCCTTTGGAAAACCCCTTTAGAGATATTATTCCCTACAATCATGCCATAATTTATAAATTACTAGTGTTCGGAGAATAAGCACCAATGTCATGCAAATCTCGTCATCCGAACCTGAGCCCAATCATAGAGGAAGAATTGCTCCTGTAGAGGAATTGGTATAGCTCAAGCTCAAGCACGGTAAAAATGTGACGGTTGGTCGAGATCTTGATAACACACTCATGGCTGAGTTTATAAGCTACTTGTTGCGCAATATTGATGTGTTTGTCTAGAATGTTGAGGACATGCCCGAGATAGACCCTGGTGTAGCGGTCCATAAATTTAATATTAACCCATGAGCAAAGCCAATCGAGCAAGGAAGAGACAGTTTGCGCTAGAGCGCCGCAAAGTCATACGAAAGAGAAGGTTGATAAGTTGATCAATGCTCGATTTATTCGAGAAGTTTAGTACCTGACTGGCTCGCCAATATTATCCTCGTCAAGAAGGCCAACAACAAATGGAGGGTATGTATTGACTTTATAGATCTTAACAAGGCATGTCCGAAAAACAGCTATCACCTACCTCGGATCGACAACCTCGTAGACAGTAGTACGTCAGACCATAAATTTTACAGCTTTCTCGATGCATTTTTTGGATATCATTGGTTGAGGAAAATCAAGAAAAAACACATTTCATGGCAAACTCAGCCTTATATTGTTACAAGGTCATGTCATTCGGGTTGAAAAATGCAGGGACAACCTATCAGAGACTTATTAACATATTTTTGCTAAGATAATTGGAAAAAATATTGTGGCCTACATTTATGACATGGTAGTTAAGAGCAAATAGGCGAATCAACATATCACTGATATTGAAGAAGTATTTTCTACTCTTAAGGGAATATAACATGAAATTAAATCCAGTAAAGTTCACTTTTAGGGTAGCCTCGGCAAGTTCTTGGGCTTCATGATCACGTACAGAGGAATTGAGGCCAATTCAGATAAAATACAAACCCTGACGTCCATGGAATCTCCTAGGAGCAAGAGAAAGGTGCAAAAACTAATGGGTTAGGTTGACGCCTTGAATAGGTTCATGCCTCGTGCAGCGGATAGATGTTTCTCATATTTCAAAGCTCTCATGGGAAATCAAAACTTCGAGTGGAATGAGGATTGTGAGAAGGCATTCCAGGAACTCAAATAAACATTGGCAACCCCGCTAGTTCTTACAAAGTCAGAGCTTGGAGATACTCTATTTTTATTTTTGGTAGTTTCTCAAAATGCAGTAAGTGGCGTATTAGTAAAAGAAGTAAACAAAACTCAACAACCAATTTATTATGTATTATTTGAAGCAGAGAAAATGTATGCATTGGCCGAACAACTTGCTCTTGCCCTGGTGGTAGCGATACGAAAACTGCGATAATATTTTCAATCTCATCCAATTGTAGTGCTCACGAATCAACCACTCAAGCACATACTCGAGAAGCCTCCTAGGTGTCTGGTGGACTAATGAAGTAGGAATTGAACTTGGTGAATTTAACATCAAATTCAAGCCCCGACCCTTCATTATATATATATATATATATATATATATATATATATATATATATATATATAGAGCATCAAACTCCTCGAGCTCAGGTGCATGAGTCATACTCACCAACTTAGACAAACATGTAGAAATACAATGTCCACTCCAATTTGAATTTGATGTAACGAACAATGAGGCAGAGTACAAAGCAGTTGTTATTGCATTAGAGCTTGCCATTAATCTTGAGATATAACACATCAAAATTTTCAATGATTCGCAAGTCGCAACCTGTAGTTGGCCAGATTGAGGGACATTTGAAATAAATGATGAAAAGATGAGCTTATATTATCTAAGAGTTCACGATCTTCAAAGGCATTTCAAAATTTGTGAAATCATAAAGATAGCCCGAACCAAGAACTGCAAGGTCGATGTCTTGTCTAGACTCGTGTTCCTGGGAATTGATGGTCTTAACAGAATAGTCCATGTCAGATTTGTAATGGAATTGAACATAAATCAAACAACATCCGTTATGGATATTGATCATGAGCCCTCATGGATAGACCTAATAATTGATTATATAACTAATGGAAATTTATCAGAGGATCCACGGACGGCAAGGAGCATTCAATCCTGAGCATCGAGGTGTTCATGATCAGGAGAGTCTTATTTCACCGAAGTTTCACTCTTCTATACCTTCGGTGCCTCAAACCTTCAGAATCAGCCCAAGCCTTGGCGAAAGTCCATGAAGGTTTATGCGGGAACTACCAAAGAGCTTGGATTCTAGCCTTTAAACTTATTAGATACGAGTGTTATTGGCTTACCATGAAGAAAGATGTTGCGGACTACGTTAAGAGATGTGACAAGTGTCAGAGGTTCAGCAACATCATCCATTCTTCAACCGAGGACCTAACTCTCATTCACTATAGAGCCCTATTCGAACGATGGGGAGTGGACATCCTTGGCCCATTTCCACCGACTAGAGGAAAATTGAAGTTCGTCATCGTAGTTGTGGAGTACTTTACTAAGTGGGCATAGGTCGAGCCCTTGGCAACAATTTCAGAGCCCAAGCCGAGGTCATTCATTTGGAAGTCCATTGTTTGCAATTTAGGGATACCACAGGTCCTCATAACTAACAACGAACGGGAGACAATTTGATAACCCACGGTTTAGAAACTTTTGCACCAACCTGGTAATTGACCACCATCTAACATCATTTTCACATTCTCAAAGCAACGACTTAGCTAAGGTTACAAATCAAATTATCTTGCAGGACTTCCGAACGAGGCTTGGAGAAGCTAGAGGAGCTTGGTCTGATGAGCTACCCTCAATACTTTGGATAATTGAACGTCTCACAAAACCACGACATGTGAGATCCCATTCATGTTGGCATTCAGTGTAGAGGTTACCCTTCCAATTGAAATTAGACTGCCGAACCTTAGGAGGCTTGGGTGAGACAACAGAGCACCTTGACCTTTTTGAAGAAGTAAGGGAACAAGTCGTCATAAGGGTTGCATCTTACCAAAACATAATAGCTAGACATTTCAATAGCAGGGTAAGATCCAGACGGTTCAATGTTGGAGATCTCATATTAAGAAAGGCCGAAGCAGCTGGACATGCCCCGAGCAAGCTAGGGCATGTGTGGGAAGGATCTTTTGATGTCATACGACAAGTCCGCAAAGGAACGTACAGCTTAAGAGACACTTCGGGAAGACCACTCCCTAGGTCATGGAATGCTTATAATTTGAAGATTTACTATAAGTAGTTAGTTTTATCTTTACCTATTAGTTTTTCTTTTTTTGCTCTTTTCTTTGGTTTGTCGGGCTTGCACGCCTGCGTCTTTTTACGTTTCAATTGATCAGGCTTGTATACCCACATTGAATTTTTAAGTAGAATAAGTTTGTTTTGATTAGTCAAAGTCAAATTATATCCCATTAAAGTACGTTTTTTCATCTCAAACAACCTAAAAGCCTTACCTCAAGCAAGTAAATCAAACCGTTGCCTCGTACAAGCACCTCAAAATCTTGCCCCGATCAAGCAAATCAAAGCTTTGTCCTGTGCAAGTACTCAAAGCATTGCCCTGAGCAAGCACTTCAAAACCTTACCCCGAGCAAACACTCAAAGTCATGTCTCGTGCAAGCACTCAAAGCCTTGCCCCGAGCAAGCAAATCAAAGTTTTACCTCGTGCAAATACTCAAAGTCTTTCCCCGAGCAAGCAAATCAAAGTCTTGCTCCGTACAGGCACATCAAAGCCTTGCCCTGTGCATGCACTCAAAGCCTTACCCACGAGCAAGCACCCCAAAGCATTGCTATGTGCAAGCGAATCAAAGTCTTTCCCCGGCCATATAGCCTAAAATTATTAGGTATACTATGTTGCTCGAGTATGTACATCAAGTTTGTAACTTGATTATCTCAAAAATATCGTTGCTCGAGATTACTGGGTATACTATGTTGCTCGGGTATGTACATCGAGTTTGTACCTTGATAATCTAAAAATGTTGTTGCTCGAGATTGCTAGGTATACTATGTTGCTCGGGTATACACATCGAACTTCTAACGTGATTATTATTTTATAAAAAGTTGCTCGAGCTTTGCAACTTCAAGCTTCTCGAGTTTCTAACTTATTTATGAAATTATTTTTAAAAAGTTATTCGAGCTTTACAGCTTCAAGCTCCTTGAGTTTCTAACTTGCTTATTAAATTATTTTCTAAAAAGTTGCTCTCGCTTTGCAGCTTCAAGCTCCTCGAGTTTCTAACTTGTTTATTAAATTATTTTCTAAAAAGTTGCTCGAGCTTTGCAGCTTCAGGTTCCTTGAGTTTCTAACTTTTTTATTAAACTATTTTCTAAAAAGTTGCTCGAGCTTTGTAGCTTCAAGCTCCTCAAATTCAAACTTATTTATTAAATTATTTTCTAAAAAGTTGCTCAAACTTTGGAGCTCAAAGCTCGAGCTCGATACAAATACAAATGATTGGACGTGTATTAAACGAACAACGAAACATCGATATCAAAATAACGATCTATTATTCGAGCCCTGATCGAGGCAATATACTTAACAAAAACTAAATATTCAAACCATGATCAGGTAGTGTACTTTACAAAAATTAAATATACAAATGATGATCGGGGAGGGGTAAATCCTAGTTAAAGTTGTTGTTCGAGGGCATGTCCACGACATCATCATCATCATCTCCAACGTCGACCTCTTCCTCGATCATAATCTCTTCAGAAGCTGAAAGCTAGAGACTATCAGTGACTTCAGGCATCGATCGCAAGTGGTCAAGCTAACATTGGGGAGTTTGGCCCTAAGGAATGCTCGAGCTTTTTAAAGTTCTCAATCGACGCATCCTGAGCCTCAATCTGCTTGGATTCAAACTCCTTTATTTTTTGCTCAAGTCCGAGCTTGGTGTCCTTGGCTTCATCACTTGCAACCCCAATCTCATCCTGAACTTGCCGAAGACTAGACTCAAGCTCGGTGATTTTACTTGTGTTTTGGCCGCACTCAACTTTAAGCTCATCTACTCATCGGGTTCGAACCTCTAGAGTATTTTTGAGCTCTAGCTTCACCCTTCACTGACATTCCCGGAGCAGTGCTCAACACCTACAAATGCAAGCAATTTTCAATGTTAAAAGGCCTTTAAGTGTGACCTTATTCTCGAACACAATGAAGACACTTACCTTCAGGGCCAAGGACTATAGTGTCTTCATTCCATCCTCCAGCTTTGCCTCTTAGTATTTATCCATGAGATCAGACACAAGGGTGCAAATTTCTCCCCCCTCAACACCCAAATGATATTGTGTGGCAACATCATTCTCGAGGTCAACCTCTACCGCACATGTCCTCACCACACGTACCGGGGTATCGACACCGGGCTCGGTAACTGGGGCTCGCGAAGAATGGCTGGATCTGACCTCTCCTAACCTCGCGAGTACTTTCTCGATGTTGTTTTCTCCCCTTTTTTGGCCTAAGGCCCTGGGCCGTGGTACCTTAGATTTTTGGCTCGTCACCAATCGCAATGCTTCAGGATCAAAAGTTGTGTCATCTATAAAATGACGAGGCGTTAACTCAATAAATGATCGAGATCAAATGATTAAATAAGAGAAAAAAATTTAACTCTATCCTCAAGTGCTCTCGTGCTTACTACATCGAGGATATCATTCCCAAGAATGTCATCGAAATCATAACACAAAAGCTCGAGATTCTCCAAACTCTGCATATCCCTTTCTGAAACCTCGAAATAAGCTCGTCCTTCGTGGATGGACCACTAATGACCAAAAGGGGATCTGGATCTTGAGGTTGGATGAAAAGTATTTATGCTTCCACCCCTTGAGGGAGCTCAACATTTTGGGGATCCTAAACCTTCCTCGGGTGGACAAATAAACAAAACAATTATAGCCCAGTAAGGACTTAAGCTTGAACACCATCTTAATGAGGTTGAGCCTGGGACATATAGACAAAAACCTACAAGCTATAAAAAATAAATAATCATCCTCTGTGCGTTGGAGACGAGCTGACCAGGTCACATATAGTGCTTGACCAAAAACTCTGTGAAAAATGGATGAAGATGCTATCTAAACCCTTTCTTCAATGCCTCCCTAAAAATCACTAACTCCTTTTCTCTAGTGCTAACTATGTTATCCTTGGGCCCGGGGAGGTCCTAATATCACACCCTGGCATAATCTTGAACTCCATCGCTATAGATATGACCTCATGCTCTTTATATTAACCTCTCAGCTCAGGATAGGTGAGAACCGACCTAGTATCTAGGGGAACAGCCATGGGGATTATAGAATGGTCGGCATCCTCAGGTGTTTAACTTGACCACGATGAACTATCCGAAGACATCTTTAAGAATAGAGAAACTTAAAATTATATAAAAGTCTCGAGGTCTTACCTTAACCACATAAAAAGCCCGAGGTTGTTTGATGAGGTTTCGTAAAGAAGAAATGTGACAAATGAGTGGGCCTAAGGAGTATTTATAGGCCCTCCAGGTAATACCAATCTTTAAGAATAGAAAAACATAAAATTATCTAAAAGTCTCGAGGTCTTACCTTAACCACATAAAAAGCCCAAAGTTGTTTGGGGAGGTTTAGTAAAGGAGAAATGTGACAAATGAGTGGGCCTAAGGAGTATTTATAGGCCCTCCAAGTAATACCAAAGGTCATGAAATTTGAGCCCTTCATTTATACCACGAATCATCCATCTAACCTAGGCCCACTTGTGGCCCATCAGGTCGATGATCCTAACCATTGATTTTGGGCCACGTATCGTTCATCCAAAATGAATTACCCCACGAGTCATCACTTATCACGCTAGAGCATGAAAAGTCAAAGGCTGATCATGCCATTTTGGAGGCTGCTCATGCCAATTTTCAAGGATGATCATGTCAATTCAAGGTTGATCGTTCCTAGTCAAAGGTTGGTCATTCCTACCCCTATAGTCGTCCAGCTTTTCTCAAGTATTGCTTATTCCTGATATTAGAACATGCATCTCATCTCAAAAACTCACACAGCGTGCGCAAGCCTTTGACATGGATGCACGAAAGCCACTTATCATACTAAAATCATGTCATAGCTCGAGCACGATATCCCGAGGAGTTGTATTGCGGATGCCATCAATCTCAACCTACTATACTCGGGCATGGAGCTCTTCAGGATGGTCCCTCCTCGGCTACGTGAGATGATACCCTCTAGGCCTAGTCGATCTATCTCCTCGAGTATAACAATTCTCATCAGCTAACAATCTCTTTGATGTTACGTCTTGACCTCACACCTAATAACTCCTATCCCATCACGATTCTCCCATAAGTTGGAACTTATCCCGTTCCAAGAATGTTAAGTTTTGATGTTCCTATCTCATTTAGATAAGGATTCTATCACTGGAATTCTATCTTCATTCAAACACATCAATATTATGAAGCCAAACAAGTTACAACTTCTACGTATGATAGGACTATTAGGGATTTCAATGACTTAATTCTATTAGGAATGTACTACTACTTCTATAAATACAATACTTCTTCTTAGCATATATTTTCATAAATTCTCTCTCTAACTTAAATATCGGCGGGATGATGAGGACACAACTCGAAGTTTTTATTTTAGATATCAGAAGATTTTGTTCCTACTCATTCTCAATCGGTAAGTTCGAAAATTAAGATGTACAATTTTTGGTAGCATCTAATATTTTATATACCTCCACGTTTTTATTTTAGGTCCTAATTTTTCTTTTTCAGCTTCCCAACGTTCTTTCCAGAAAAGGATCAATTAGATTTCACATATTTTGACGCACATTACTTCCATCAATTTCAGTGATCTGATCGCTGCTCCTCAGGTCTCTCTCTCTCTCTCTCTCTCTACATTTTAGCTGGGTCGCTCGCACGTGCACATATATATGCGATTGATTGTTATCGAATATGACCAGATCTGGAGCTAAATACTGCTGAATTGATTTAATTTTTTTTCTTTATTTTCATTTTGTAGCGTTTTTAGTAATGTTTTTTAAACTTGTACTGTTTTGTTTGAAATGTTGTTCATTTTGTGCAGCTGAACTGGATTTACGTCTCAAGTTTCAGTAACTTAAATATGCCATTTATATGAGGTGAGCTAAATATTTATGTTTTGACCGAGAATGGTTATTGATTGATTTTGGTGGATGCACATAAAATTAATGGACAATTTGATGTGCGATGAGTAGATATTGGATCAGAGAGTGGGAGTGTGAAGATGAGCGAAGGCCAGCGGTTTCAGCTGGGGACGATCGGGGCACTGAGTCTATCTGTGGTTTCCTCGGTGTCGATTGTGATTTGCAACAAGGCACTCATTAGCACTCTTGGCTTCACTTTTGGTGAGAATTTGAGGGATAAAATTCAGTAGTTTTATTATAATAATGCTATTGCACGGTCATCCGTTTTTTCTTGCCTCGACTTTTTTATGTTGTTTTCGGTTATTTCTCTTTGAAAACTTTGTTTTCATAAATTTTCTGTGGATTGATATAATTTCGTTGGAAGAAGTAGTATTTTAGTTTTGGTAACACATGAAGGGGCAAATTGAGCGCAATGGGAAATTTGTATTTTGTCTCCTACTTTTATTGGAGGAATCTTGAGATCCTGCTAATATTGGATATTTGTGTAAACAAAGAAATTGGAAGATTGTGCATCGCTTGCTGCCAGCTAAACGTCAAACACCGTTGAAAGGATATGAGACAATAGAAACAAATTCTGTAACTCTTTGTGTCTATACTCTGACAATTATGGTGCAAAACTTCCCATATTATAGTTTGCTTCTTAGTTTTCAGAAAATCAGATGAAATGTTCTCTTTAAAGAAAATGAGGGAAATTTGTTGAACCCTCCACATACATTTTTGTAGCCTGTGCATCTTAGTGACATGGAAAAAAATCAGGCAGTTCAACATTTTCAGTGGCCTTGCCATTATGATTTCAATTACTGCTGAAGTAATAGAGGGCCTTGCAAAAACTAAAGAGTGAGTATGACAGCACTGACTGTAAGAAATTGTACTTCCTATACTATACTTGCCCGATTTGCCATTTCAGTCGAACAAAGAATTTGTAAATTACGAGAAATTATGTTGATACAAAATAAAAGAAATAGCTGATTGAAATTAACAAAAATATAAAAGCAAGAACATTGGGAACAAGGCTTAGTTTGTTGGAAACAAAACAAGAAAATTAAAATGAAACTGAATTTATTAATGGAAAATCAATTAATGAACAACACAATAGAGTTTCTGTTTATTAATTGATTGTTTTTTATTCTCAAAATAGGTTGTGCCCTCTCCCTTGCTGGCATTCAAAGCTTCCAACTGCTGACATGATATGATGTTGAGTTGGAGTATGCCAAGAGCTTCTTCTTATGGAATTCTTTATGCATACCCTTTGCTGTTCTATTTTAAGCTGCTATTATCCACATGTTTAACTTGCAATTGTAACAAATACTGTAGAAAGTTGACCAACTTTGGCAACCAACATTTTATTCCATTGTCCAAGATAAAAATGTTGCAAAATGCAATTTTGTCACCAATAAGCATAATTCATAGTAAAATGTGAAGACCCGGGAATGCAGTCATGTCTGTATTTGAAATGAACATCATCCGCTTTCCTTGTGGATGACAAGGAAAGGAATGATGTTAAGGTTTTAATTGATTTTTTCAAATTTTCTTTTGAAGTACATTTTCCGCAACTCTGCTACATATCCTATTAGCTGACCAAGGTTATGCAAAGTCTAGCTTGATTTTAGGAAATATTAAAGAACCTGCCCAGACCCAATGGTTGTAATATTTTTTTACTGAGTTGTGTTTGAGTCATAGAGTTTGTTATATTCTTCAACCTGTTTTGTTCAATTGAAAACACTTACGATATTGGAAAATCATTATTCCTAGCTGTATTATGTCTTATCTCTATCAATGACCTTACAACTCATGCTGGTTTTGTAGAACGTTTTAATTCAATAAATTATAAACATTGGTTCTTTATCCATTGTACTTTCTCAGCTACAACTTTGACAAGCTGGCATCTTCTTGTCACATTTTGTTCTCTTCATGTGGCCTTATGGATGAAATTATTTGAGCACAAACCTTTTGATCCAAGAGCTGTCATGGGATTTGGAATACTGAATGGAACATCCATTGGACTTCTAAATCTTAGCCTGGGTTTCAATTCTGTTGGCTTCTATCAGGTTAAGTTCGCTCATACTGTGTAAAGTATATTTTTAATACATAAAGGTTTGTCAGGTCTTTTAACAATTGAATGTTTGGTGATTATGCCTTTCTACAAAGAAATAATCATCACCTGATAAGTTCAAACGTCGTGGGTATGTCCATATATATGGGATTTCTATAATCAAATCCCCACATTTCATTCATGTCCTTGGGCTGTGTTGCTTTAAATCTTGCAGAGATATCGAATATGGTCCAATTCTAATAGAGGGGTTTGTATTTTAGAGGATCATGTGGTAGTTAAGACAAGTAATAGACTAGTACTAAGATAAAGATCAACCTAAATCATGTGAATGAGGTACTAAAAAGGACATGAACTTGATTCAGTTGTCATTTAGCTAGTTAACATTATAGTCTACTTTCTTGTTATGAGGTTTATTAAGACAATCATCTCTTTTGAGTTCATTTCCGCGGCACTTTTATATCATAATACACGTCTACATCTAAGTCATAGTTTCTAAATCTCTACTTGTGGTTTTGCATTATAGATGACAAAACTGGATATTATTCCCTGCACGGTTCTTTTAGAGACTCTTTTCTTCCGGAAAAAATTCAGGTTAGGTATTTGCATCTGTTTTTCAGATTTATTTTCTTTTTACCATCTATAAAAAAGGAGGTGGTTTTTACATGGATTTTGTGTCCTCAGCTATGAGCAACTATTCTTCCTCGTTAGTCTGAATATACGTCCCTTTATTTATTCATTCTTGCATCGGTATTCCTAAATGTTGTTGATTAAAATAAGAAATTAAAGAGCAAGTTACAGAATCCTCCCTTGAGGTTTCTGACTAGTAGAGAGACACCCCTCCCTTTTCAAAAGCTACAAAAATCTTCCTCGATGTTTGTTTTTCATAACCAATTCCCCCCTATAACTCAAATATAAATATATACTTCGTATTTTACCCTTGTATTTATACTATATTTTAGACACCCCTCCCTTTTCAAAATTACAAAAACTTTCCTCGACGTTTGTTTTTCTAAACCAATTCCCCCCTATAACTCAAATATAAATATATACTTTGTATTTTACACTTGTTTTTTATACTATATTTTAACATGTTATTATATATTTAAACTCCATTTTTTTTTTCTTATTTTTCATATCTTAAATTAGACTGGTTATTTATTTTATATCCAGAGTATTTATACTAGGTTAAGTTCAGAAAAAAAAAAATATTTGTCATCATAATACTTAAAATGCTACAATATTAACACTGAATAAGGTTCAAAGTTTAGATTTATTTTTGTTCCCCCTTTTGTCAATTTGGATCAAATTTGTTCATTTTTTTCTGAAAAAAGGTGTCATTTTTAACAAAAACTCTTATTCTATGGAATCGCTTTGCGTAAAAAGAGAAAAGAAATCTGAAAATTATTAGAAACATTTTAGGAGGAATAGTAGTGGTCCCACAAAATGTGTGGATAATAAATAGATAGTAGTTAAGAATGTATGGTTGAAATTAATTGAATAGAAAGAGGAAAATTATTAATAACTTTTTAGGAAACACTGTCAGTTTTGAATTTTGCATAGAGACATGAGAGTAAAATGGGAAAGTGCATTTATTTTTGCCTACAAAAGGTTTCTCTAATTTTTGAGAAGGCAGGGGTGGTGTCTCCCTAATTCTCAGTATCCTCAGGGGAGGTTAGTGTAATTTGCTCAAAATTATATGTCATACTGAAGTGAATAGGACTATACCTGCGTTTATTTATGAGTTTCTTGTTTCATCTTGCCAAACATTAAGTTTCAAGTTGTCACCCTCTCCATGAGCCAGAATTGTCATTCTACAGAATTTTCTGGAGATTATAGTGATTATTGTGAAACTTAAAAAGAAATCATGTTATGCTCATGGATTTTGTCAAATAGTTATAAGCTGCTTGTTTTTCAAATAAGAGGAGTTATAAGTAGTCTCTTCGCTAATACTGAGGTTCATGTGACACATGTAAGGGTGGGAAGGCATGTTTTTGCTTTCTTATGACATTCTTGGTTTTCTGTATATGACTGTGCAAGTTATCTCGCTTTTAGTTGAACTTGTATGCTTATTCCATCTGGAAACTACTGTTTTATACGTTCAACTTGACCTTCATCAAGGCTGACATTTTAGAAGTTTTTCTTTTCTAGTATTTCATTTTGGAGGTGGGGTGGGTGGGTGGAGTACCCCTTCCTAGGCGGACAGTAGACCTTCAAAACTCTGTCAATTTCTAGTAAACTTTCGTGTGGTTTCCACTCTTAAGAAAACATGAGGTTATAAAAGTATGTATATTCTTTCTTGGTGTAAAAAGATATAGTTGGTGACCCTCTAGTAGTAGATGCATTAAGGCAAGTCTTTTCTGTACTTGCTAGTTGAGGTTTACCTTTTCTTTTCCATTTCAAAGTAATGCTGTACTGGTTGAGGTTTCATTCAATGTAATACAATTGCTACTGACATCCACTCCACCTATTCATTTTTGTTGAGGTCAAGATGTAGGATTTGACAGATGACTTTTTAATAGTATGCTTTTGTTAGATTGAAACCATCATGGCTATTTGCTAAGGACATAATTGCTTTTGGATATTACTGAATATTTAACAATGAATAGAAGGATACATGGGCATATTCAAGTAAAGTAACAAAACTGGAACTTTCTAGTCAGATCTTTAACCATCCATTTATGACTATAACCCTTTAGCTCCACTGCAATGGATTTGATCCTTTTGTCATCTTCCAGAAATGTATGATTCTAAGACGCCTGAACTGTGTTCAAGGTTGACTCACAACAGACTGGTATTGAACCCTTTTGAAAGATTTTCCTTGTCTACATGAATAGCGATCTTCTAATTTTTCATGAAATTCCGACAATAAACACTAAACAATTAACATCTGGTATATGGTTTAATATGAGTAAGCTAAGAGTAACTATTTAGCATTTCCCACTTGGCAAAATTTTTGGTCCGGTCCATTGAGCCTAAACTTCATTTGGAAAATTGAGAATGTTCTCAAAATCTTCATGCATTGAGTGCTTATTGGCTCGGAAACTTACCATTTCCTATTTTGCCAATTATGCAAGTTATGGAATCAACTATCATGTTCCGACCATGTTCCTTTTTTCTAGTAGTGCAGTGTGCAATGCTTTTCTAGTCAAGTTTTACTTTTTCTTCTTTAAGCTTTATATAATATAGTTTATAGAATACTTTCTACATATTTTGGATCTATAGTGTTTGCATGTATTTGGTTCCAAGTTTGATTTCTGATACCTTCTTGACCACCATCTGCAGTAGGAATGTCCAGCTTTCACTTACTGTTCTTCTCGTGGGTGTTGGAATTGCAACAATTACTGACCTGCAGCTCAATGTCCTGGGTTCCATATTGTCTCTTCTTGCAGTTGTTACAACTTGTGTTGCACAAATTGTATCCTCAAGTACTTTCTGCATTTATCATCCCTATATATAAATAAACTGTTTGGATTCCAAATAAATAAACCGTCTTTGAATCACCCAACGTACTTTTATATAAAGGATTTGAAATATTAAAACTGACCTGAAGAAACTAAACTATAAGTTATTACTGATATAGATACTTCTGTTCATGTCATGTTTGGAAATCTTAACTGAATGCCCTCAGATGACAAATACTATCCAGAAGAAGTTCAAGGTCTCTTCAACGCAACTACTGTATCAATCTTGCCCATATCAGGCAATCACTCTGTTTGTAGCTGGTCCATTTTTAGACGGGCTTTTGACGAATCAGAATGTATTTGCTTTCAAATATACCCCTCAAGTGCTGGTGAGGATTGAAAATCCTTTTCCATGCAGCAGTTTAATATTATGCAGTAGATTGACTAAACATGTTTTTCCTTACAGGCATTTATTGTCCTTTCCTGCCTAATATCAGTTTCCGTAAACTTCAGCACCTTTCTGGTGATTGGAAAAACATCGCCGGTCACTTATCAGGTCCTAGGGCATCTAAAAACATGCCTTGTATTGGCCTTTGGCTATGTTCTTCTACATGACCCCTTTAGCTGGCGGAACATTTTAGGTATCTTAGTAGCTATAGTCGGGATGATACTGTATTCTTATTACTGCACAATCGAGAGCGAGCAAAAGACAATTACTGAAGCAACTGCACAATTGTCCCAGGTAATAATATTCATGGCTTATAATATATATTAACAATTTCCATAATACGTGATAAGTTCGATGTTCTAAATCTGACTTCACTTTGTTGAAGGCCAAGGAAAGCGAATCCGATCCTCTAATAAGTGTTGAAAATGGAAGTGGTACTTTAACAGATGGCGGCCTTGCAAAAGTCCCAGGATGGAATTCAAACAAGGACTTGGAGGCATAAAAAGTTTCTCAGTTTTAGTGTGTGACTATACATTCACCTAGTTTAGAACATATATATGAAATTTCTCGAGCAATGAAGATTTCGCTGTAAGCGGTTCCATATTTTGAGGATTAAGATTAAAATTTTGTTGGGTATTCTTAGAGTAATAGGAAATGCCTTTAAATGTGGCAGTTTGTAAAAACTAGGCGTGTGTCGATCGAATTGATAATTCCTGTTGGTTATTGTTGTTACCAGATGCTAAAATGAGAATCGATTGTATACTTATATTTCTCTGATTACTTTGTTTTTTTGGGAAGAAAATGGAGTTGCAGCTTTAGATTTGAAATTCCAGTTTAATGAATTTTAATTGGGTACAAAGAAATCTGACGTTGAGTTGTTGGATTGGAGGAACCTTGTGAATTTTCAAGCGATGTAGTAGCTGAAATCACCTTCAACAAAGTATTTTCTACTCAAAAACAAAGGGGAAATCAAACTGTATTAAGGGTTCGTTAGATTTGCAAAGGTAAAAAGATTTCAAATTATGTGTACTGGAAAATAAAAATTCAAGTACCTCACAAGAATGTATTTTTCATGAAATTGGCAAAATTGTATCTTGAAATTCGAACTATCAAATGATCAAAGTAGAAATTGAATTTCTCGAATGTAATATTTTCCATAGAATTTTAATCAATCAAATGGACCCGAATTGTCATTCTCAATTATGTCCAGGCATGGGTTGGATCAATTTTTTTTTTTCTTAATCCAATTCAAACAGGTTAAATTCGTTGGTGGCTACCCAAGTTCATATTTGGTATCATCATGGTCACCCAATTTGATTTTGTTTTACCATAGTCACTCAACTTTATACTTAGTGTCATTATGGCCACCCAATTTGGTTTTATTTCATCAAGGCTATTCAATTTCGTACAACGTTTTACTATGGCCACCCAATTTCATATGACATTTTCTCATAGCCATTCAACTTCTTTTTACCATTTGCATTAATTTTAAAATGGGTAAAATGGTAACTTTGCATTATATATATAAAATAATTTTTTTTAAATTAAAATAAAAAGTTATTTGAAAAAAACAAACTTAAAACGTTTATTTTAAAATATTTTTTATTTTATCTCTTAAAAAATAATTTTTTAAAATAATTTTTTATTTTATTTATTTTTCTAAGTAACTTTTTTTAAAAAATAAGTTCTTATTTTATTTTGTTAGTTTTTATTTCAATTTTTAAAAAAAAAATAATTTATATATATAATGCAAAGTTACAGTTTCACCATTTTAAAATTAGTGAAAATGGTGAAAAGAAGTTGAGTGGTCATGATAAAATGCTATATGAAATTGAGTGGTCATAGTTAAACATTTTATGAAATTGAGATCAAATTGGGTAACCATGATGACACTAAGTATAAAATTAAGTAACTATGGTGAAACAAAATCAAATTGGGTGGTCATGGTAACATCAAGTATGAAGTTGAGTGGCCACCAGTGAATTTAACCAAATTCAAACTCAACTCAACCCAATTATTTGTTTAAAACCAATCCAACCCAAATCAATAAGCTTGAGCCCAAATCTAATTAGATCCAATTATCATTATTTATTTTATTTTTTTGTTGAATTTGGATAATTTTTTAAAGCTTGAAACCATTTGAAAACTTTCGTAGTTTTTAACCTACATAAGGAATTCTTTCTAGAAAATAATGTATAAATAAGTTTGAAATTATGGAGTTTCTTTTTTTTTTTTTTTTTTTCAGTTTTTTGGGGATTCATCCATTTTGTCATATTGTCCTTAATTGTTAGTTTATCATCAAATAACTTTGCATTTATACATAGTATTCATGTCAATTAGTCTGTAAAAAAGAGAAGTTCGTACGTTGTAAGTCTTTTTTTGTCTCCGCTATTGCGTCTGTTTAGGTCTTTTCATTTCATGTATTAATTTTTTTAATTCATATGGTTGGGTTAAGTTTCCCCCCTATATCACTGATAGATTCGCTTCTGAGTAATCCATTGGGTTCTAAAATGATATGTCTTCTTTTTTTCCAAAAGATAATGATATGAGGGACGATTGGACGAATAACATTGTTTTCAAGGGAGAGAAAATGTGGTTTTCTATTAGACGGAAGTAACTGTCTGTATTCTCATTCTCCTTCTCGTGTACAAATCTATTCTTCTATTAGACGGAAGTAACTGTCCGTATTCACAATCTATTCGTAGCATAGATTTGATCGATCATGACATTTTTATCATCGATCACAACATTTTTATTCATTAAGTAGATTTTTTCTTTACGCTCTAAAACTCTGCTAACTAAAAGAAATATTTTTTTTATAAAATTAATCAAACAAATGGTTTTGTTGCCACGTATCAACCACCAAGAGAAATGATGTAAAATTAAGGGCAATAAGTAATAATTCCAAAACGACAAAATAAAAATAAATATGTTTAATAAAAAGAAGTAGCTGCATCAAAATCATTACTGAATGGTTGATACACTCCAATCTAACTGATTTTTTGTTGATTATACTAAGTGATTATTTTTGTGTTTTATTATGTGAATTGGTGCTAAAAGAGAAAATTTATAAGTTTGAAAACTCTGAATTGCTTGTATGGGCCAAGATGTATAATATACTGGACCTGAAGCCCAACCTAAACTAAATTACCGCCATTTCTGAGCCGAATGGGCTCCGAAGACTTGTCAGATAATAGGGCTTCAGAATAAAGCCCTATATAAATTCTCAAACAGCAATATTTTACAATCCTGAATACCAAACCCTAGGCATTAGCTGCTCGCAGTGCCGTTCTCCCAAGGAGCAATATCAAACCAACAATGGTAAAATTTTCTCTGGAGTCTCGTTGATGGAGTCTTTATTGATTATAAATTCAAAATTTTGGACATAAATTTACCTCGTAATTTCAGTTTTATAGTTGATTATGCTTTGGTTTTGAAAATTGTAGACGTTCAAGAGAAGGAATGGAGGGAGAAACAAGCATGGTCGCGGACACGTTAATTTCATCCGCTGCTCCAACTGCGGAAAGTGCTGCCCGAAGGTGCTTTTGGTTAAATTTACTGTATACACGTTCTGTTTGTGCAGAAAATTTGTACAACGGATTATTATAGGTAGTCTGTGTGGTAGAATAGATCTGTCAATGCCGGTGAATCACGTTGGCTTTAATTTTCTTTGTGCTATTTGAAAGAAACTGCAGCTGTTAATGTTATCTTTATATGGAAAGATCTATAAATGATGAATAATTTATCACGAGGGAGCTTGGCCAGTGGATACTCTTAGGCAGGGTTTGTGAATGGTAATGTGACGGTCACTAATTATACAATGCCGAATAAAAACTCTCGAATGAATACGCAACTTTGTTTTCTCTATCAACTTTCAAATTGGTTATATGATGTTTGAATAAATATTTAGCCCCCTGCAGATATTTGAATGTTTTAGCTGTGGGTTTTGTATGCTAATGTGTTCATGTGATAGAATGCCGGATGAACTTATCTGATGAAAGAGATACAAGATAGAAATGTCTGCCTTTAGTACCCGATTGTTTTCAGATCAAGTTTTTTGCTTGTTAATGTAAATACATCATATAATTTGTAAACACTCTTTTCAGGGGCAGTATTTATTTGATATAAAATACTATAGCGCCTTCAATTCAATTAAAGAATACTGGAATGACTGTAATCTAAATGAAAGATTAACCCCTGGCCATTTCAAATAGGGCTGCCAGAGGTCTTGAATCGACGAAGTATCTGGTTTTACACAATTATATGATTTTATATTTTTTTATTTCAAAAAATTTGGATTGAGGTACTTATCAAACCTGAGCTTTACTTAGTTGTGCTCATGATTCATCAAGTGGTTATACCTTTCCTAGGACAAAGCAATCAAAAGATTTCTTGTGAGGAACATTGTTGAGCAAGCTGCTGTAAGGGATGTCCAGGAAGCGTGTGCTTTTGATAGTAAGTTTTCAATGGTTAAAATGCTTTTTAGTTTTCTTCACTCGATCTTTTCACTCCTATTTATTTAAATTCACAAGAACCAACTCTTTAATAATTATAGACTAATAATGCCTTTGTTGTCAAAATGAAGTGTACACCCTTCCCAAGCTGTATGTGAAGATGCAGTACTGTGTTTCATGTGCCATTCACTCCAAAGTAGTCAGGGTGCGATCGCGTACTGATAGGAGGAACCGTGAGCCTCCACAGCGATTCAGGCGCCCAAGGGTTAGTGGTTCCATCTTTAATTTCCCTCCTTGTCTTTTCAGCTGTTATTCTCTTTACTTTAGAGTTGTTTTTACCCGTTGAAGATGTTAACATGCTGTAGTTTCCATGAAGTATCATTTCTTATAGGTGGCTTTGTACATATTCGTGAAAAGATTTCTGAAGGAAACAGTACCGAAAGAACCAAAAAAACTAGTATTTATTAATTTTGAGTTAAACCTTTTCAACTCTAGGTTTCAATCCATGAGTGCCAGTCTGTTATGACTTGGAATTGGTTTAACCTTTACATCCTAAGAACAGCTCCCCCACATCCACCCCATTGCAAAATAGGTTTTTTCCTTCCTTTTTTTGGGCCGGGGGGAGGGGAGGGTTTGTTTGACTCCAACACGTAATATTCTCTCTTTGATGACTACCATATCAATTTACTTTTGGAAACTGGAGGTTCTCCTGTACACATTTTTTGCCCCTTGTGTGCTCAACTCATGTTTCATGATTTCATCCCAACTGTTGGTGACATTGAGTTCCACTGGTTATATATGGAATTGTTTTCTTTCTTCTACAAGCCTGATTTTTCCTGTCTTATCATACAGGATGATATGCCGAAGGCAGGTCAAGCACCACGCCCAGGTGGACCACCAACTGCTGCCCGCACTTAAAATCTGCTCAATTATTAGGATTTGGAGCTCAGTTTTTTCTCAGTATTGTATGGATTTATATATCCAAATGTTTCCGGTGCATCCTGGTTTTTACCCTTTTATCAAATTTAGATTTATCATATATGTGCTTGTTTAATGTGCAACGGATGCTATTATGCAAAAAAAAAGTTTTAACAGTTTTGTTTTTGTACTTCTAAAATAATCTTCTACATAATTTGGGTATAATATTGCAATTGTTATTTAATAATTGTAGATTTCACGAAAAATGTTTGTATCCTCAAAGAAAATAACTTGCATCAGATTTGCTTTATTTCCCATAATTTTTTTTCTTTTTGTTTTTTGGCAATATAATATTATATAGTATATATGATAATAATGGATATGGGATTGACACAGAATTTTTTTTCAATCCAATTTAAAAGAGAGAAAAACTATTTTTGAAATCTATTTTGAATGTAATTTCCATCATGTATGAGTAGAGTATTATCCACGGTACTTTATTCTATTCTCTGTAAGTATAACTTATAGAGATTCTATTTTATGTCAGTAGAACTTAAAAGAATAATTCCATTGTTACAGGGAATTAATTACAAAAGCTGCAATTTTCTCTGTGGGTGTTGAAAAGCCAATGAAAAATTGACGAGTTTTTTTTTTTTTTGGTTTTTTTTGTGCAGAATTCTGTCAAATTTTCTTTCTATATTTCATAATAAAAATTGACTTATATTAAAATTTGAAGACATGTTGCGAGTAGTATAAAATAGACCTCCTGTAGGGTCCGGTTCATGTTCGCAAGGTACATAAACCAGCCCATTTTGAAACTGTATTTTGGCCTTAGAATTGTGTTTTCTAAAGGCTTATTAGCACAAAACGTCCCTACGTTTGCCAGTTAGTGTGCAAAAAAAAACATCCCAAACGTTTCATTTTTTTGCATTTCATTCACCCCTTTTCAACGTTTCAGTGTGGAAAACGTCCCTTTCACTATTTTTTAGTGTAAAATGACCAATTTAACCCTCAAATTTTAAAATAAAACAAAAAAAATGAAATGAAAAATAAAAAAATAAATTGTAATTATACTCCGCAACTTTTTTAAAAAGTGCAAGTGGGGTCCAAAAGTCTTATTACAAAGCTTAAGCATAAAACGTCCCTACATTTGAACACTTAAAATGCGAAACGTCCCTACGTTTCAAACATGTTTTGTCATTTTGCTCATAGCACAAAATTTCCCTACGTTTGACACTTACTGCGTAAAACAAACATCCTTTATACGTTTTTCGATTTTTTTTTTTTACATTTTTTCATCCTTATTTCAAATGTTTCATTGCGGAAAAAACGTCATTTTCATTATTTTCGAGTGTAAAAATGACCAATATAACCCTTCATAGTTAATAAAACAAAAAAAAAAGAAAATAAAAATAAATTACATTGTGCTCGTCAAACTTTTTTGAAAAATTGCAAATGAGTTCAAAAATCTTATTAAAATATTCAAACCAATCAGTCTTTTCCTCATCTCTCAATTTTATCCTCCATCCACCTCCTAAACCACCAGACCCCACTATTCAAACCGTTAATGCTGGCCATAACTATCAGTCCCAGGATTGTAGAGGGAGGTGAATGGTTTGAATGGTGGTGGGGCCTGGTGGTTTAGGTGGTGGAGGATTGTAGAGAGAGGTGAGATGGTTTGAATGGTGGTGGGGTCTCGTGGTTTAGGTGGTGGAAGGCGGATAAAGCTAAGGGAGAGAAGAAAGACTGATGGTTTTGAATGGTTTAATAAGATTTTTTGAACTCCATTTGCACTTTTTTTAAAAAGTTTTTGGACACAATTTGTAAATTTATTTTTATTTTTTAGTTTTCCTTTTTTTGTTTTATTTAATATTAAGGGTAATTATCATTTTACACTGAAAATAGTGAAAATGACGTTTGTTTTCCTTTTTTTTTCCCGGGGCAATGGAAACGTTTAAATAAGGACGAAAATGTAAAAAAAAATGAAACGTAAGGATTTTTTACGCAATAAGTGTCAAACGTAGGGATATTTTGTGGGCTATTGGAGCCCAAATACAAACATGTTTGAACCGTAGGGACGTTTTTCGCATTAAATGTCAAACGTAGGGCCGTTTTGTGCTTAAACCTTATAATAAGACTTTTGGACCCACTTGCAATTTTTTAAAAGTTTGGAAGTATAATTACATTTATTTTTTTATTTTTCATTTCATTTTCCTTTGTTTTATTTAAATTTGAGGGTAAATTGGTCATTTTACACTCGAAAAATAGTGAAAAGGACGTTTTCACACTGAAACGTTGAAATAGGGGTTGGACAATGCAAAAAATGAAACGTTGGGATGTTTTGTCACACTAACTTCAAACGTAGGGAACGTTTTGTGTCTATAAGCCCTTTTCTAAAGGGAAAACTACACAAAATCAGCGTTTTCAAGATTTAATTTCAAGTTTCAGATATCAAATTTCTTTTTCAAAAATTAGACCATTTCCATTTTTATAACAAAAAACCGAATTTATAGCATTTCTCCCCTCTTTTATCTCCTCAGTCTCTACTCTCTCTTTATCCTCTCCCTTCATCGACTTATCAAGTAGAAGACTACTTCGGCTCCTGCGATCACTTAGACAATAGTTGCACAGATCGGCGCAGCGACACCTCACAGCTGCAGCAGCATCGCTACGTAGTTCGTCTCGCAATGTCGCGAACTACCATGCATGCACCATCCTTTGCGTGGCGGTGTTGTCGCTGCTCTCCATCTCCCCTTCTGCCTCCCTTTCTCATGTTTTGCTGTGGTTTTTAAGGTGTTGGTGGTGCAGGGGTGATAGTGTACTGTGGTGGTGGTGGTGTGTTTGGGTGTTGCGGTGTACGATGGTGGTATGTTTTGAATGTGATGGTGGATCTATGGTGGGATTGGAGGTGTGATTTGGCAGCGTCGGGAAAGTTCGAAACAGTAGCTGGCGAAAAAGCAAAGAAATCGACAACAATGTTAGCTGGCGACAAAAACAGAGTTAGGGTTGCAGGAAGTTAAAGATGAATGAATAGGGTTTTTGAGCTTAATTTGGTTTGGGTTCATTGTGTATTTCGTGGTATGGATTGTAGATTGTGAGTTGGGTCAAGTACTAAGTGTAAATGGGTAATTATGGAGTATTGTAATTGTGCCGGCGTGGTGGTAGATCTATGGTGGTCCCGTGTGGGTGGTGGTGGTGGGTGGTCTGTGAGATCTGTAGGAAGCGAAGCAGATCTGTAACATGAGACGGTGGTTGTTCTGTAGTTGTATGCAATGATTTTGTTGGTGGCGGTGGTGGTGGATCTTAGTGTTGGTGGTGGTGATGTTGAGATTTGGTGCGATGGGCCTATTGAGTTGGTGGTGGATCGGTGCGAGGATGTGGTGGTGTTTTTTGCGATGTGTTTATTTGTTTGAGATGGTGTTACGTCGGGAGGTGGTGGTGAGGGAGTGGTTGGGTAGTGGTCATAGATTATTTGGTAATAATATGTGACCAATGAAAACAACAAATTGTGACAAAAAATTTAATATGTGACCTAAAAAATTGTTTAATTTGTGACGGGTAATTTGATAATTTTGTAATTGTCTACTAAGTTGTGATGTTTTCAATTTGGATTTGTGATCATGAACAAATTGAACCTAAAATTTTTAAATTATGATCATAAAATAATTTGTGACATGTAAAATTTGTGATTTGTCATCAATGAATTATATGTGCTTATCAAATAATTTGTGACATATAAAAATTATGATTTGTGACAATTAATAATATATGACCAATTATATGAATTGCGACCAATAATAATGAATTGTGACATTAATTATTTAATTGAATTAATATTAATAAATCAATTTTAAAATTATCGACGGCCAGATTTGAAATTTTGAACTTAGTTTTTTAAATTTGAAATTGATGAATCTTAATCCCTTAGGGTCCGTTTGATTGCAAGGGTGGAAAATGAGTGGAAAGAAAATGAATTCCAGGGAAAATATTGTCTAGAACTTATTTTTCAGGGAATTATTAATACGTGTGTTTGATTGGTATATTTTCCCACACTGTAAAATTTTTAAAGTTGGTGTTCGTTTGACGTTGTTTTACATAAAAATTGTCCATTAAAGTGATAATTATTTCTATCAATAGGTCTAAAATTTGTTCCAATTATGAAAAAAAAAATTTGAATTTTGTTTTTACTTTTTTTTTTTTTTTTTTTTTTTTTTTGACTTTGTTTTGTATAGAAGTTGTCAATAAAAGTTTTTTTTTTGTTTTTTTTTAACCATTGTATCTAGAATTTGTTCTCATTACCCAAAAAAGAAAAAAAAAAGTGGAAAATGTTTTCCCACCAAATAGGTGAGAAAACAAAATCAAGTTTTTGTGTATAAATGGATTGTACCTAGAAAATGGTGGAAAACGTTTTGCCAAGAAAATAAAGCATATCAAACACCAACAAAGTTGGAAAATGGAAAATCAATTCCATTTTCCATGGAATTCTACCCTTATCAAACGGATCCTTAGTTATGAAATCTTCCCTTTTCTAAATCAGTAGACCAAAATGCCCGTTGCTCCACTAATATTGCTGGTGAGTCTAGATTGGATGGAACAAGTACTGGTACAGGACTAATTAGGCCGGTTTGCCTGGATCATTGAGCTGAAAATTCCATCCTTGGCCCTGGCCTCGAACGAATTCAGAGCAGGTCGGGTTAGTGTCAGTTAGGTTTTTTAATGGGCTAGCGTTCCCACATGACAGCATTGGGCTGGAATAGCCTTTACCCTTCCCCGTTCGGGAATTTTCAGGAGGCCAAGTTGGGTGAGGATTAAACTGACGCTTGGAAACTGTTTTTTGAAATAAACTAATTAATTAAACTGGTGGGCATTATTTTACTTTTTTTCAAGCAGGATAAAAGCGAAGGATTGGATTTAACCTTGAACACTTGATGTTGTCGAAAAGTTGATTTTTGAATAAGCTTAATTTTTCGAAGTTGCTCTCACCTTACACTCTGGTAAATGATGATAGAAATTCAGAAAAGGATTATCGATTCAATTCATATACTCAAACACATCATTTTCTCATATATAATCTTTAAAATTATACTCCATGTTGAAATCAATGAGAACAACAAAATAAAAGCGGAAGCGTACCTTGATTCATAGATTTCTGATTGTTTGCCTGAAATGAAAGGATTAGATCTTCCAATTGATTAGTGATCTTCTCCTCAATTTCATTATTTGTTGATGGGGATGCAAAGAATTTCAAGAACTCACCAACAATTGGAGACCATGACCCCAATATAATAATAAGATAATGAATAGTCATTATCTTTCATTTGTTTCAAATTGACCGCTTCATCAATCTAAAACAAACTTCTGGTCTCTACACTTTAATTTCGTGAAACCTAATACCCACTAGTCAAAATTCATCTTTAGTTGATCACTTTAATTGACTAATATTCTTTAAATAATAGCATCACACATTTTAATATATTACGTGTGGCTCCAAATATGATAGAATTTTCCAACAGATGAGTTGTCGTGAAGATCTAGATTGTACAATTTAAATTGAAAAACATAAAAAAATATCGAGGAGGGTTCGAGGACTTTCGAGTCAGGCATCTTGTTCCCAGTTTCCCGGACCTTTAGGGACAATAGGGGATGAGAAATGTTGCCATTCCTACAATGGTGAGATTGAATTTTTTTTTTAAAGGAAGGCTGAGGGGTATCATTTGTCCTTCTGCAACTCCATCTGCCCCCACCACCACCTGGCTGTCACGACACATTCTATTATCACTTTCGACACCAAACCACCACCTTCTATAGCCACCTCTCATCTCCACAGAAACATGTCCATGCACATACAGAGGTCACACAAAAGCCAAAAAGGTCACAAAGTGTGAGTACTTTATCCAAATTGATTATTGTAACAATGGGTAAATTATTTCACTAATATTTTATGGAGAGGTGACACCTAATTGTCGACGTGTAGTCACTAACCATCTAAATATGCTACACTGTCAAACTCCATCCTCTTAAAAAACGCATATCACAAAACGATTACTCAAGGAAATGGTAAGTTTGTCAGTTTTGTTAATTAAATCTATAAAGTTGATTGCGTGTTATTCGATACAGTTGGACGGTATTAAAAAATTTACATATTTCTCTATTTGATAGTTCGATTTCGTTGTCGGTCCAAACATGTTGATTGGGAAGAAGGGGGTAATTTTATGCAAATGAGATGAATACATGATGTGTGTTTTTAACCATAATTGAGGTTTTGAAATTGGTAACAAGTCATTAGTCGTGAAATGTGGTGTGTCTCCCTTGAGGCCTAACCTAAGTACATTGAATAACAGCTAAGTTTGGAAATTTAAATTAAATCAGGGTGATTTGAGTTTGATTTTAGGATTACTTGTAATGAAATTTTATTTGAGTCACTAATCTTATTCTTTAAAAAAAAAAAAAAATAGTTCATTAAAGTTCCTATTTTGTTTTAGTCACATCGTCATCATCAATGTCGTTGTGCAACTCATTAGACCTTAATGGCTGAAATGGATAGAATCCGAGAAGAATGACGGAGTCTACTAATTTCTTATAGGTTTGGGACTGAAAAAGGGAGGAAAATTAGTTAGGGACAACATCGCGACTTTCATGAAAGGTTGTGAACTATATATGTCATTTACCGTCCTATGAACCTCGGTCCGTAACTCTCTATGTAAAGAAAACTGTCAACATAAACATAGAGATGACAACGGAGCGCGTATTATTACTTTTTTTTCAGTTTATATTCTCTTTAGAAAGGATGATAAATCTATTATTTTTGTTTGATAAAAAACTTAAATTTGAAATTAACTTTAAATTTGACGAGTAGATGGGTGGAGATTGTTCCCCATACCCTCTTCGGGACAATGACATCTCCACGTCCCCTCCTCATTTACCCGATTAGGTGGGTAATTCTCGTTTCATTCAAGGTTGGACCTCACGAATATCAGGTTGAACGAATTTTTTTGTCATCCTACGTAAACATTAAGCGATTTGACGGAATTTGTCCTTCAATTGTAATTTACGTGCCATTTTAAGATTCACATAAACGATATGTGGGTCTCAAATTCATAAATTTAAGTAGTTTCGTTCCGAAATCACACTTATGGAAGGGTTACATAACCCATCCATGTTGTGGACAAATATTTTAGATCATCAGCACAAAAGTCAAACCAAGAATAGGACTTCTACCCGCAATTACGGCAAACAAATGCTATGTTTACATCTTTATACTATATTTTACCAATCATAGAAATATTATGTGTCTATACAAATTTCGACTTGAACTAAGCTATCGGTCTATGACTCTTCATAGTCCCATCATCTTCCATTTGAGGTTTCTTTGGAGATTTCTCTTCCCTTAGAGGTGAGCTTTTTTGGCCTCACTAGAGTCCGGGGGACGTCTATTCAATTTTAATTATATAGTATACTAAGATGCAACTCGATAATTCTAAAGTTTGAAATCAAGCTAAACTTATTTAAAACCTTCCCAGCGTTCAAAATTTGAAGTTGTAACTTTGGAATGATAGTCATACAGTGTCTAACCACATTTATTAGAAGTGTTTGGTAGGATATTTTGTTAGTACTTCTGAGAATTATACTGAATTTTTAAATCTTGACGTGTCCCCACAGATTTGCTGATTTTTTTATTTAAAAGAAAATTAACTTATCGAATTCAGAAAAAAAAAAACCAAAAACCTCCAATCCTCGTTGAACTCAAAGAAAACCCTAAATATAATCATATGTGTTCTTATATGGATAGTTTTTAAGGATGATTATATGTTCTTATTTGAAGAGTTGAAGCATTTTTGCATGTTTCGTACATTTGAGGATTTATTTGACATGTTGCAAACTTGAGGGACTAAATAGAAAATACTATGAATTGAGATTTTCGAGCCAAATGTTATTTACAAGGTTCAAGACTTCAAGATATGAAAGAAAACATATTTGTTCCAGTTAGAGAATTTTCACGGACTGTTTGGATTTTTAGACCGTGTGTGGGACAATTCGAGTTAATTACTCGATGTTCTCGATTATTAAGTTATGTGTTCTGGTATTAAAAAAAAAATAGAAGTTTTCAACGGTACAATTTCAAGATATTTCGACTATGGAAAGGAGGTCGAATGATTTATTTTCACTTTAAAAGATAGTTGAGACATAATAAAATTATATGTTTTTCGCACGACGTTAGGGACTGTTTGGAAGCCTATGATAAATAAAGAACAGAAGAATTTAAAATAAGTTGGAGGTTACAAACTCTTCATGTGGCCATTTTTGTGATATAATTAATCATTACTTTTTTTCCTATATCTAACTACTTTGCATGGTCGGCCACCACTCATTTTGCACCATGAAGTTCTTTTTCTTATTTTTGTCTAAATTCTAGTTCAAATGGAGTTGATTCTTCATATTTTTATTATTTTACAAGTCAAGCAATCATTTCCAAAGGTTGTGATAAGACACAATTTGTTAATTTTTTTTAAAGTTCATTTCATAATTTTAATTTTAATGCGATGTGACTAACGATACCCTAAATTTGAGATTAAGACAACATCAAAGGTTCTAAATTTCAAATTGAGACGAACTTTATTTTTTTGTATTACTACAATGAGCAATGATCTAAATAAGATTGAAATTATCCTACTTAAGAAATGATAGCTCTAATTGAGATTGAAATTGTTGGTCAACAATGTTATGTAAGTATGTCACATCGTTATATTCTAGATTTTAAAATGAAATATTATTTGTGTCTTACATGAAATATGTCACATAATTTTATAACATTTAATGTGCATGATTGTTGGGGTGATTGAAATTATTGATCAACAATGTTAGTAGGTATGTCACATCATTATTCTAGTTTTTAAAAGTAAATTATTATTTGTCTTACTCAATATACTCAAGTTAATTTTATAACATTTAATGTGCATGATTGTTGGAATGGTATTGGTCGATGCTATGGAAGATAGTGATTATATTTCGTAAGACCAACAAATGGTAATATTAATTTAAGTAAATAAGCTTCTGCTTTATTATGTTACAACGTGCAGAATTTGACAACATGTTATTTGATGAATATGGTTTTAAGTAATTAGACTCTGTTTTTATTGTGTTGGAACATGCTTGTTATCATGTTACAACATGATATTTAATGAATATATCATGTTTTAAAATATATGTTTAGTTGTTGTGTTACAACCTAAGTTTTACATTTTACATGCTACTTTAACACTTAAATTTTGTTTTACACTTATACTCAATTTTGTGTTGAAACAAAATACTTTCAGTATCACAACGTGTTAATGATTTGAATAAATTATATGTAAAACTTATATGTTGTATATTTCTTACTTTTGAAATAATTTATAGAACGATTAGTAAACTTAGCAAAGTAATGTTTTGAAAAGAATTTTTATGTATGTCTATTTCTGGAAATGTGTTATGAATCAGATGTATGGATGTACCCTAACATGACGCGAAACGGGACAGTTCCTCAAGCGCGGATGACCCATTTTCCCGCGAGGCAATGCTGGACCGACCCCGTTACCCGCAAACTCCATGGAAAGAGCTAGTCCAAGATGCGACAGTAAGGAAATCTTAAACAAATCTTGCATTATGAGATTGACAAGACAACTCAATGCCGGCATCGCTGCCCTCTTATTTGGTTAGGTCAAAGGCTTCGAGCTAGGCCTCTGTAGGTACAAAAGTGGTATTATCAGTTAAGGCTGTGATTTGATTGGAGTCTATGACAAGAAATGTAAGTCATTTGGATGAGGCCATGTGCATTGTCATCCCACAGCTTTCATTTGTCTTGTTCAAGTATAAAAGCTCACACTTAGTGTCATTCAAAGGTAATGCAAGTTTAGACTCAAAATTATAATCTTGTTATCCCATCTTTTACTCATTTCTCCCCAAAGCCGACCCCCCCTTTTTATATTGGAGGCTCGCGTTTAAAGCTCTCCCACACTCATATTAATATTTTCCAACTGACTTGACCGTTGGAGTACACGCGACCCCCACCCCTGAAAAATGTCACATGTGACTAACGGTTTGTCATAGTGTGCAGAAACAAAGCTTGCATAGACGTGAGAAACCTTGTGATCTATTGACTACATCAGCGATACATTTTTTTGGGTCAACAGATTTCATATTATGATCTGATATTAAAATTTTATCTTGCAACATTTTGGCAAAATGTAAATATATGTTGATGTGTGTTTTTTTATAAAATATTTGTAAGTGTAAAGAAATGTTACAATTTGATAAATCACCTCAAGAATTTCCTAGATGAAGACTTTGAAATTTTAATTTAATCTTTATACAATATGATTTCAAATTTTTGAAATTTATCAATATTTTAGGGATTAAAAAGAAATTATTACGACAGATTGCTAAATTTGTGTAAGATTTAAGAAGTGTGAGTTTCTAGCCACAAAAATTTGAGTTTTAGAGTATCGTTTGCAACCTACGAACCCCAAAACATAAGTGTGAGTAGCTAACCATCCGGGAAAAAAAATCACTGGTAGAGTAAAATACACTAATAAATAATAAAAAGTTACTTGGTGGATGTTTGATGAAGATTAATGATGTGTTTGATGGATATTGTTGAAGAAAAAAATGTATTTTAAATAGTGATACGATGGAAAATATGTGATTAAAAAGTAAGGAAACATTATTGATGTAATGGAAAATAATATTTTATTAAAAAATGTGTGGTTGAAAATAAGTTTTGAAATAATGTGTACCAAATAGGAGCTAAAATTATATTTTTAGTAGATTGTAATAGAAGTTTTTGAAATGTGTGGTTGAAAAGTTGTGGAACTCATGAAAAATGTAGTTGATATTGATTGTTTGACTTTGACTTAAATTAAAACATGATTTTAATCCGAAGTAAACGGGGCTTATTATGCCCATGTTTGGGCTTCATTTTTATAAAAACTTATTTTTTCAACCACACATTATTTTATAAGTAAATCAAAAAAAAATTCTTATTTTTTAATCACATATTCTCCAATGTTTTACCATTCCAAAATGCATTTTTTTTTTTGAAAAAAATGGAGCCCGAACAAGGGCTATAACTAAAAATAAGTCACTTGATAAATGTATTTTATACATTTATTTGTGCATTTAAATTAGAGCAATTATTGTTATTTTAAATAAATTGAGACTTAATTTTGTATATATTTTGTTTGTTATGTGTATTTCAAAGAAAAACGATGAAATTTAACAAAAGGAGCAGAAAGTGGCTAAAGTGAAATTAATTCAAAATTTGGGGACTAAATCACAAAGTACTAATATTTGATTCGGACCTAGTATCGATGATTGAAGAGAGGTTGGAGTCGATTTGATGGACTTGGAAGATAGAAGATCAAGAAGATATAAAAAATGAGCTAAAAATGAAGAACGAATTTGAGGGACGAACGCCAAACAAAAGGAAGATTTTATAACAGCACGCGCACAGACATTTTGTCACGCACGTGCGGGACCCTGATGTGTAATTACCGAGAACAAATTCCATGGCCATCACGCACAAGTGGAACATATGGCACGCGTGGGGGCCATTTCTGAGCCTGAACGGTCCAACATCCTTTTTTGACACAAACTCTTATAGAAATCAAATTTAATATTCTATTTAACATACAAGGGGCGGCTAGAACGGAGGACCACATATTAAACCCTATTTTTCACCACAAGAAGGAGGCTATCACAAAATTTAAAGGTAAGTAACACAAGAGATTGAAGATTCAAAGTTTGGATTGAAAATTAACGAAGAATAAATTGATTTTCCACTTTCCAAACATTACTTTCCATTTTGGGTAATTTTTTCCATATCTTTTTGTGTAATTTACATAATAACATGTTATGTTAATTATTTTCATGTATTTGATGAAAATGAAACATTTTGTTATTTATTTATAATTTAAGACAAATAATTGTTGAATTCTTGCTTTTCTTGATTAATCTTGTATGCGTAATTTTATTATTTAATTGCTTGATCACTAATTACATATATAGTTGCTTGTTGTAGTGCCGTGGGACTCAAAATAGGTGTAGAACACTGTTTGATTAACATACATGTAATAGATATTATGAATAATGTTTATCATGTGTGCAATCTTTGAAATAAATGTGAAATTGAATGTATTTTATTCATTCGAGTTTGGATTAGGAATATATTCGGATCGTGACTATAATATATTTAATTTGTCTTGAAAAAATGATTAATTATAATAGAATTGTCAATTGTCAAGAATGCATAAATGATACTAGTTCCGTAATTAAGAACCGAAATAGATAATAATAATAATAAGTGAATTCGTAATCCAATACACTTATTCCATATACATATAAAATTCGAATTTTACAAGCTTTTGTAGATTAATTTAAAATAATTACAAACCATAAATTTCTTTTGTTCGCTTACTTTGAATATGATTAGAGACTAGTACACTTGATTGAATTTTATTTCTTGTGGAACTATACACATTTTTCATCACGTATTATTTTTCAACGATCTAGTACGCTTGTGGGTTTCGCATGAACATCACTCATAATAATTCTTTACTTTTCAATACCTATACATTTTTCTAATACGATATAACACCAAATGTCATATTAGAATAACACGCCAATCCACCTCAATCCAATCCTCCTCGATCCCTGTCATCCCTAATCGTATCACTTTCAATCCTATGTGGTATACTAAATATGTCCTATACTTATGAAATTTAGGTAAATGATGCTAAGGGGAATTGAGGCAAGTAGCACTAAAATTGGACAAATAACGATTTAGCATTATTTTGCATACTACATCGATATGTTGTGCTGTACGGTAATGTATAATAACAAACAAAGTTCTTTTTTATTCTTGTTCATTAATGTCTAATCCATTGTAACGAATATTTTATTAATATTTTGTTAATCAAATAATGAATGCTATCTTGCTCATTTTATTAATATTCTATTTGTTACTTCTTCTACTTCATCACAATTTATTCAATGTTTAATTTAAGAGGTTCTATTTAATGTAGACTTTATTACATTTAGAAAAAAAATTAATTTAATCTTTATCTTGCGTTTGTTGCAACTAATTTCCATATTAAATTAATCCTTACCATCCTCCAGTCAACCAGTTAAAATTAATACATTTTATGAGGTAAGTTTAATTGTTTAAAGTTTAAACCGACTTATTTACCACGTTATTAATTAGAAAATTATTAATTAACCGAAATGCATAAATTTACTTTTAAGTAAAATATACAAGTTTAAGCAAAAATTCAACTTATAGGAAGTTTTTTTTTTTTTTTTTTTTTACAAAAAGTCACTTAGAATTGAAACATTAATTTATAAATAGAAATGTTACTTATAAGCACAAGCATCTCATGACGAATCTGAACATCATGGGATAAACCTTTACGTGGATGAATCATCGACCATGTAGTGAAGCATGGACGCCTCGAAGAAGAGGATCGGATCTCAAAAGGGATTACCTCATTGGCTCTCTGAGGCGGACATCACAAGTCTCCCATAACGAAACTAAGCGTCAAGGGAGAAGTTATGTACTGAGGCATGAAAAGGAGCCTCGGCAGTTTACCACTCCCTACTTCGGCTCAAAAGTATAAAGTTCGGCTACAACAAAATGGAGCCTCCATAGTTCAGCACTCCCTACTTCGGCTCAAAAGTATAAAGTTCAGCTACAACAAAATGGAGCCTTTGTAGTTCAACACTCTTTGCTTCGGCTCAAAAGTATAAAGTTCAAGTACAACAAAAAAGGATCCTTAGCAAGTCGGCCCTTCCCTCTGTCTCATCAGGTAGGTTTCATTGAATTAACTTCATATGGGAATCAGGTTCAACATCAAACTCCAACTATGACATAAATATCTATACTTGAACTTGGGGGGATTATTGCGCTTGTCAAAAAACCTAACCATGACAGAGAAAAAAGCTTTGTTCAATAACTAAAGTCCACACATGACATGAATAAACATACATGGATTGGGGGGACTATTGTTATGTTTCGTCACTTAGGTTCCCACGTGGTCTAGCCCACCCACCGAAGCGCCCTCTGCCGAAGCCATGTGACATCCAACATAGAGCTAACTCTTCTAGAGTCCGGACAATCTAACCTACCAAAGCTCATATATAAAAAGACAAGTGTGAGGCCCAAACGAAGTGGCTTTGCCGAAGTGGTGAGGCCCAACGAAGAGAAATCCGAGGCTCAACTACAGCTGGTTCCCACGTGGCTGCCGACCTACCGAAGCACCCTCTGTTGAAGTCATGTGACATCCGACGTGGAGCTAAGTCTTCTAGAGTCCATATTGATCGAAGTCCCCATGCTCCGAAGCCTATATGTTGGAGCTATACACAAGGCTCACTGAAGAGGAATCTGAAGCTCAAATAATGACCTACGTTTGAAGATCTTAAAATTGTGAAGTCCCTTTAGAATGATTGATTGGATTGTTGTAATAATTAAAAAGGTCAATTTGTCATTATAGGGTATGGGTTGGCCGCATCCTTTTTAGGGCATTTAATGCTCCCTAGGCTAGTGCATAAAAAATAATGCTTAGGACGTGATGTTTTGGCTAATGAGATGGGGCCACTTGTCCTCTCATCCAATGGTTGTTATTATACATGTAACACTATAAATAGATTCCATTTGTGTCATTAAAAAGGGGATGAAGAATGGTTATCTACAACTTAAATTTCTCTATCTTCATGATCTTTCAAGAGTTTATGGCGTGATTTTAATCTTTAGTTTGATTCTTTATTGATTGTTCATTATCGTACACTTTTGTTCATATATTTACTGGAGTCTGAACATATTTGTCTCGTGTCGAAAAGCTTCTCCCACGTTCAAACCCGTATTATTATGTTCTACTAGTAACCCGTCAACACGTGTTGGAATTAGCTTGTGAGGACGCGAATGGGCTCGATGTCTGTTGGCGCATTTTTTGTAGTCAACAGTAGGAATAGTAATTTTTATCTTTTTTATTGAACTAGTAGTAAGCACATGCTTACACGTCTTATATATCAAATTAATGATATGCATAATGTTTTTAAAGTACTAATGTATTTTGTTTTAAAAAATAAGGTAGTTGAGGTGATTAATATTGTTAACAGAAAAATTAAAATTGTTAAAAAGAATATATATATATATATATATATCCGTGTGTGTGTGTGTGTCTCTCTCTCTCTCTCTATATATATATATATATTGAATAATTTTTAATGGAATTATGTGTATAATGTGAAAATACTGAATAAACTGAAATGTAATGTTTTTATTATAATAACATATCTTTGTAAACAATATTTTTTCTCGATGTCCCACAATTTTTGTTCTTTTTATTTGTAGTTCGCATAATCTAAACATATGTAAACCATATAAAAATATTCACACATATACAAATTATTGGAACACATAATATTTTAAGTAAAGACACAAAAAATGCACCAAAATGGAGAATATAGATCCAACCCTGAACGGAGAATCAAATTGTGTATCTAAAATACAAAATTCATTATAAAAAAAATTCATTTAATAGATGCAAACACTAATTCTTACGTAATTGAAATAACTATCGTGGAAAAAATTTTGACATGATATTGACATAAATAAAAAAAAATGTGGAGAACGGTAATAAATTTGAGGCATAGTAATTAAAAATTTCAAATACAAAAAGAAAAATGAATTTTCTTGGACGAGTAAATAAGAAGAAAATAATATAAACTTAAATAGTATGTAATTTGCTCAATTAGAAATTGGAATCATTATTAGATTTCACATAAGAGATAGAAAAAGAATACAAAATGAAATTTCAAAATAAAAAATCATACATTGCGGATGATGAACTAAAAATACATTATATATCATAAGGAACTGTATCACTTTTTATACAAAAATGAACACGCAAAAAAATAAAATACCCAATATTAGTGGGAAAGGATGGAACATTGATTTTAGTGGAAAATAATGAAATATTGGTGATGTGACAATCCATTATTTCTCACATTTTTCTCTCCTCTCTCTCTCTCATAAAAATTGAAACACGTAATCACATTATTTTACATAGACTGCCACATCACCGATAATCTATTATCATAATGATAAATAACATTATTCTTTGTATCTAGTGGGGTGTATACAAATATGTGAACGATAAGTAACTCCTAATAATTAGGAGTCATTAGTAAAGTTTTTAAGATTAATGGCTAGTTTTTCACTCTTCAACTCTTCCCCTTCTAATCGTTGATCATCTTTAAGCAATTTTTTCTTTACAATTTATTGTCCTTTGTATTTCAATAATTGTTTTATCAAATGTCTGACCGAGCCACTTTTTTTTTTTTTTTGTAACATACATTTTAAAATAGTAAATTGATGAAAAATGTGTGGTTAAAAATGAAGGAAAAGTTTTTTGATTGCGTGTAATATTATTTTATTGAAAAATGTGTAGTTAAAAAAGAAAAGAGCAAAAAAAATGTATTTTGAAAAAAAATGGAGATCATATATTGTATTTAATATAATTACATAAGTAGATGAGCATCGATTTTAAGTGGAGCCCACATATATAAATAATAGAATATATACAGACGTGAAATAATATTATAATATATTAAATGTGGCATTGGCATTAATGGTAGATTAATTACAATTTTTAAATATATAATTATATTGGAGTACTCGGAATTTGACATTAATCAACTTAAGAATCAAATTAAGTTTAATCACTTAAAATCGAAGCTCGTCTACATATATAATTACATTAAAACTATAATATATGTTATATTATATTACATTGTAATTTATCTACCATTATATTAATGCAATCTTTAATATATTATATTTTATAATTATAATAAAATTACATTTACGTATGAGAGAAAGTGAAGTAGGTTTATATTAAATTCTTGGAGTTACAATATAAATTGTAATTAGTAATGATTATGGTACATTTATAATTGAATGTGTTATTGTCAAAAATAAAAAACTAAAAGTTTTCCATACCCAAGTTTCAATTATTGCTATTTATTGTTTTCATAATGTTAAAATTTGAAGCATTTCTATTCTACACAATAGGCATAAGTTTCAGAATCTGTTACCAATGAAGGTAAATAATGTAATCGATAATGTTCTTAATCAGTTTATGTTGACGATTTAGAATTTCAACAGTTGTTATTCAAATAATTAATTATTTATTATTCAATCGTAACGGACAAAAACTATATCATTAAATAAGGGCATAATTGACAAAAAACAAAAAATTTAAGGACTAATTGTAAATCAAATAAGAGTATATTGAACCTATAGCTAAATATGTAAGGGTAAAATAGGTATTCAAAAGTTTATTCTCGACCCTTCTTTTTTATATATTGTAGATGAGGTCCACTCTTTATTCCACATTGGCCAAAATCCAAAACGAACAAACAAAAATTAATAATGCATAAGCTTTGCTAGTTAACATTTTCTTGTATACGTAACATATTTTATCATGCGAGAACAGCTAAAGAAAATTCAATTGTATATGATATGTACTTTTGTAACCATTAATTTACGAGATTCATTATCTAATATTTCCATACTAATCGCCATATCTATGAAACATGTGACGATTTTTTATTTTTATTTTTTTTGTATGTGTACGTGTTTGATGCACCTATCACGTCCATTTTTTAATCTGTGTTGTTCATTTCAAATTTCTGTATTAATTCTCTGTACTTGTAGACTGATTCTTATCTAAAAAAATCACAAGTTAAAATATTATTGAAACATATCCCGTAATTATTTTCTCGAGAGTCACTAGTCAACATCATCCTCAATCTAAACCAGATTGGCCTATCTCCACCATACACAACCAAATATTAAAGTTGTGTCCATTGTTGTCATTGTGAACGTGGCTCATGTACAATTACAATTATTCTTTAGATGGTTTCTATCGTAAAGGATTTCAGCTCGTAATGAAATTGAAATATCGATCACGAGAATGGTCCTTAAGGGAAGTATGACTTAGCAAATATTAAACTTTGGACAATGCTATGGGTACATAGCTATGTCCATAAAGATGTTCATAATGGATCTGGTACCCCTCCAATAGGGGCTAAACATGTGGTCATTATGGACACTACTATGGATAATGCTATGTACACATAGCATTATCCTACAACTTTGGTCGTCAACCCAATTTGCTTCGTTCCACTCACCTTATAATTGACAGTAACTTTGCTATTAGCCCCTGTTTGAAACCCATTTTGGGAGATATAAAAATTTTGGAATAGTGATTGATGTGATAATGTGTGGTGGAAAAGTGATGAAAAGTTTTTGATTTGTGTGTAATATTATTTTATTTGGAGAATGTGTGGTTGAAATGAAGAATGAGAAAGAGAATAAGAAAGAGAAATAGAAATTAATGGATGTCAAACAAGGGCTAAATTTTATTAAAGTTGAAGAAATGTGTGATTGAAGGATAAAAATTGTGAATCTCGTGAAATACATTATTAAAATTAATTATTGATTTTGACATAAATTTTTATTAATTTTTTTAAATAAATCAAACGGGGGCTTTGAAAAGTTTTATTTTAGTGTGTGACCACTCTTGTAACCTAATAATTTTTTTAACAAAACATGTATTGAATCTCTTAAATATAGGGATATGAGTCTCATTCAAAATATTCAATCACTTAATGATACCTAAAATCACTTTTCAATCTTCTGATGGTGAGCCGTTAGGTGACATGTAAGTGCATGCTTGGCAAAATTTATTACTTGTGCAATGTCAAACTTTATTTTTATCTAATACAAGTTCCACATTTTTTACCTACTTTTGTTCTCTTCTTTTCAAATGAAAATAATGTTATCTATCTATATTGTTAACGGTCAACGCTTCAACTGAAAATTAAATCATACTAAAAGCTTTTTATATATATAATTGCTTATAAGCTCGACAAACTCTATCTTTATATACATATTCGGTAGGATTCATAACTTCTACACACTTCTACTCACTTCATATTCACATAATGTAATCTATAACTTAAATCTAATAAAAACTTTACCAAAATGTATTGAATCTCTTGAATGTAGGGATATTTGAACCGTCGGTTCAAATATAATTATGGAACCGTTCAGATTCGGTTCGGTTCAGTTCGATTATGTTCGGTTCTTACCATAATTAATTTTTTTAACATTTACAGTAACATTACATAAATACAACTAATGATATGTTCATTCATAACTTTTATAAATTGATGTAGCACGATTTAAAAACATATGAATAACAAGTTGTCCAATAAGATTAATTCAATGTATACAAATACCAAAAAATAGATACTAATATTAAACATCAATGATCCATATCAATAATTCATTTGCTTCAAGTATCCTGCATGAAGAAAATAAAATGTAAATTAAAAGTCATAAAAATAAAATATTCTTAAGTATTGGTAATACTTACCAATTATTTGATTTAATCAGTAGATATCGTTGATGGTGAAATGAAGGAGCTTCAAAATCGATTTGGGAATGCGGATGTAAGTTTTAAAATTATCAAATGATTTGGGTTTATAAGAGAGTGGACGCTACTTACCAAATGAAAATGGAATGGAAAGGGGAAGGACAATGCCCGAATGTTGGGCTAATAAAAAATTAATTTGGCTGGACTTGACTGATTTGTTTAGAAAAAATTATTTAGATTCGGTTCTTGGTCTAGAATCGAGAATCTATCCAAACACATCGATTCTCTATTTAAATACGCGTTCGGGTATTTAACTTATGAAGAACCGCTCGGTTCGATTTGTGTTCGATTCGATCTGATTCGATTCGAAAGTTTTGTCCAACCCTAGTATGAATGTATGATCCACGTCTTATAATCTAATAAAACCTGTATCATTAGTGCTCTAAGTGATTGGACCTCTTGCACAAAAAGCACATAAATTTCATTTTAAAATATTCAATCACTTAATTGTAACATAAACTGTTAACGACCAACCATCTAAATAAATAACGTTATTCTTTTCAAATTCATTTATCTCGTTGATTTTCAAGAGCCTATTGATTAAATTAATAAGCGATTAATTAAATTTTGTTATTTTATCAACTTCTTTGTAATGAGAAATTTCATAGACACCACGAAAACCACATCATTTTTCTTTTTTTATTTATACAAGGGATGCACAACACACACTTATAATAATAACTAGGTGCAAGCAACGTGCAATACACGTTTGTTTAGTTTATATTTAATAGTTTTGTTTAAGAATTAATTTGTTATTAATAAAGATGTAATTTTTTTGGTTAATTAAATAATTAATGATGTAATGTTTATGTAATTGATAAATAATTAAATAAAGTGTATCTCTCTGTCATCTCCAACCCAAAATCACAAACAGAAAACTCAATGTATGTTAAGGGGTAAGAAGATGAGTTTACTTAGATTCCATTTGATTCTCATTAATGTAGAATGAGGATGAAAAATATAGCTGTTATTGGACCCCACACAAGAAATAGAAATTCAAAATTGATAGATTGATGTGATAGATAATGGTCATATTTTTCATTTTTATGAGTTTTTAATGAGAAACAAATGGAGGCTTAAACTTTTTGCATGACTTAAGTCTTTACTCTTTTTTAAGTAATAATAAAATTCATTTTATCGCTAAAGTATGATATGTATTACGATAATATATGTATATCATGCGTTATATTTAGTATTGGTAAGTGACGGGTAAATTTTCGAGGACGAAAATATTTGAAGTGGGTGAGAATGTAATACCCGAAAATTTTCATAAAATATAATTCAATTTTTATATATATTATATTTTAATATTTTGAAAGTTAGGGACTAAATGATACATTTATCAAATTATATTTTATTTGTGTCAAATATTTAGATATTGATGGAGTTATCGTAAATATATGAATATTGGTCTCGTTGGATAAATCGTAATTAGATACATAAATCAGATTCGAGAAAAAGTCGATTCGGATAAGTTAGCTTCAAGATATTTTAGTTTGAAGGAATTATCAAAAGCTAATTTATTATTATTATTATTATTATTTAATTATAATTTTAAAAGTAAGGGGTGGTGAAAAAAGATTTCCCGTTAAAACAAGATATTCCGTTAGTTTTTCCGTTAAATCAACATATTCCGTTTGATAGCCACTTTTTATATATAAAAAGATAAACCATTTAAATAAAAGTAAAAATGTACATTGTATCTGCTTACCAAACTAATAATAATAATAATAATAGAATCAGAAAAATGAAAAAGAGATGATATTTGACAGTTGTACATTTTTGAATTTATTGTTGGGTGCAATAATAAGCAATGGTCCATTAAAAAATAAATATCTATCCTAACTTGTTATCGGGGAATGTATGTTGCTAACTGGTCCAATGTCAATGTGCGCATTAGACTTTACTTCAATTGAGGAAATGCTTTTAAAAAAGTTCAGATATTTTCCCGTATGTTAAGATAACTAAAAATTATTTTTCTACTTATTTTTAGTCTCGCCGAATATAGTAAATCGTCGTATTCAGTATTGTCCAGTTCTTGTACTGAGCATACGATATAATTATTGGATAATACTACACACATTAATAACAAATATTAAAATTTATCCGATACAATAGTTTTTTTTTTTTTTTATTATATGAAATTGTATAACTTACCGTACCAAACATCCTATAAAATTAAAATCATTTTTTTTAAAATAAAAATTGTCAGTCTTATTGAATATTAGGTACCAACCTTACTCATAGTATTTAGATTTTAGGCACGTAAGAATAATAGATATTGAAATTAAAGTAATCAGCTTATGATTATCATAATCTAGTAAAGTTTTTTCTGTAGTTGCAAGAAGGAAATGTGCATTAAATGGACACTTGCCATTAATATGTACGTTAAATTTATATTTTCTTAAAAATTTCAAACCTATGTGACTTCTACCTGCCATTAAAGACAGAAAATGTTAGGCAGATTTTCTGACGTATAGATTTTATGAAAAATAATTATTCTTTTAAAATTATTTTATTAGAAAAATGGGTATAAAAATGAGTTCGAGAAAAAAAAATGAATCATAAAGAATTTGTACCAAAAATAGGGGTAATGTGGACTTCTTATTCTATATTTCACTCATTATAGAAATACTATGTGCCTATCAAAATCTCCGACTTATGCAAAGTTATTGCTTTTTTAAAAGTTTCCAATTTCTGCGAAGTCATAATTTTCAAAAGTTTATTTATTACACTAACTCGCAATCCGATTGGTCCAAAATTTAAGATCAAGCCGAATTAGTTGAAATCCCATTGGCTTCAGAATTCAAGTTGAATTGACGATAAATCGACATACATCAACTTGAAAAGTGTTGAATTAGGGTTTAATCGAAGTCGAACTAGAGATCAATAATATCTTAAAAAGATTAAAAGTGAACATTCGATTCTTTCTCATTTTTTTTTTCTAATTTCTAGCCTTCTATGCATAATCGGAATTGTTTTTGTTTTTCCAATCAAACAAGTCGATTTAGTTCACCGTAAAAAATGGAAAGCATAAAAGTAAAATAAAAATATTTACATAATTGTTATAAGACATAAAAATTATGAGTAATGTCGTTCATAGTGAAGACTATCGGTAGTTGTTCTACGTGACATAAAGATGATATTTTATTATTTAATGCATTAATATTATAATTTTTTATTATCTCATACGTCCCGACCGAACTAATCTTGTTTGGCTGTGTTACTATTAGTAGAACAAATTGAAGTTACTTGCAAAATATCGTGGTTTGTACGTAAAAACTCGGGCAGTTATCGCCTGCCCTACGAGAAAATCAAATTGGGTGAAAAGTAAAGTTTCGTGGGTTGAGAACACATTTTCCACGGCGCATTTTAGTGCAAGTACATGTAATAATTACTGGCAACGCTGAATGTAAGATCTTTTTATTGGTGGATTGCCATAATTCGTAATTTCAAGTTTCCCACGCCAGATTTAGAAAATCTTATACGAAAAATCCACATTCGATTTGCCACACGTGTATGCAGTTTTACGCCTCAAATTATAGTTGACACTATTTCAACATTTTTTTCATATGGAAAGCTATTTTTCTTTATAATAAGTTGGGGGACCCCAAAAATTTGAGTAGATAAAAAACTGTGGGACCCACATTGGTGTGGTACCATTTGTGGGTCCTCTTGAAAGGCTAGTTTTTTTTTTGTCATGCACGTTCTCCATTCACATACAATACGTGTTGAGTCGGGCAGGATAATGTATGATAAATGATATAAAAAATGTAAATTCTATTTAATTTTTAAGATCATTTGACGTTATCTAATTTATCATATTACTTCTTTTGGTAAACTCGTCCTTCATGGACATATCTTACGTGTAGCGCGTAGGTTATCCCGACAAAGGATACGAAACAATATGAATCTTATTCAGTTGTAAGATCATTTGTCGTTATCTTAATTACGCGTGTTGTGTTCAGATTGATAACAACCTTGGCATAATGACGCCAATAAATACATCAAGTTCGATTGATTTTCATCGAGAATCGAAACATTCTGTTATTCCGTGCTTAAACACTCAACACGTACAGCCTAATCTTCATAAGGTGTTTTTAAATTGTTAAAATGAGTGGATAAATATATAGAAATTATGTTGTTTTGTGTGTGGGGTAGGGGTGGACCCATATACAACACGGTGACTTCGGTTTCAAATTGTTATTGTTTTTCTTCAATTTATTAATTACAAAATCCACAAAGCCGTAACCGAGCCAAGTAAAATAATCTATAACCCTTGGACCACCATAAAAACGTCGCCGTTTTACCGTTCCCTATCCTTCCAGGAACAATTAAATATTAATTTTTCTAATATCCTAATTCCCCTTCCCTCCCTGTCTCCGCTTCCCCCTTTCGTCGCGTCCTGTCCCTTCGACAGGAATTTCCATTCTTTTGCAGATTTTTTTTTTTTGATTTAAACGAAAACCCAGAAATCTATAAAGAAAACTATATGTATAATATTATTAATACGTAGACGGAGAGGAGAGAGAAAAGGGTAGGAGGACGAGGACAAACGAGTTCGCCTGCAAATAACTGAAGGAGGATGAGAGGTCTGGAGAAGAAGAATATAAATACGAACAACCCTTTTTGTCTTATCTCCGAATTTCTCGTCTCTTTTTTTTTTTTTTCTCCTTTTTCCCTATAAAACTTATTTATTTTCTTCCCATATATGTATATGTATACGTATATGTAAATGTATAAGCAGCAGATTATTACAATTTGCAATAAATTCCGCATAACCCATTCACACAAACCCCAATTCTAAACCCCTTTTTCTCTCACCCTCTCTTCATTTCCTAGAATTTTGTTTTTGTGTAACAACAATGGAAGCAACTTTGGTAAAAATGATGAAGCAAGAGAAAGCCCTGGAGTGAAATTTGTTATAAATTATACATATAAATAAAATTAACATGGGTGATGTTGGAGGAGTGAGTTCGAACGGCGGCGTTTCGGTGGATGAGTCTCTCAGCTCGTTTTCTGGGTCGCGTCGGAGGCAATCTGATCCGGCTTCAATTACCGATGAGTGTTTTGTAGCGGCAGAGGAAGCGGCCGAGCAAGTGATGAATTGCATACACCCAACTCTTGACTCAGAAGAGAAGAGAAAAGACGTAATTGATTACGTACAGAGGCTCATCAAGCGTCATCTCGACTGTGAGGTGATCACATGTTTTCTGATTTCAATTTACTACATTTATTTATTTAATTTTTAAAACTTTTTATGATGATTTTTCTCTCTGTGAAGTGATTTGGTTAATTTCTGTTTGCTGAATCTTAATTGAATTTTGTGCGATTATTTATATATTTTACCGGTGTGTGGAAAGTTGAAGTATATTCTTGAAAATACGTTGCTTTTGCGTAAAGTAATATTTAGAGGCCTTAAGGGGGTATTTTATCTTATAATCTATATAATTTGATGAGTTATTGAAGTTGTAGCAGTATCTGATTGTTTGCCTTTTAGACCAGGACAAAGGGATTTTGAACTTTCATCACTTGTTAGATTCTGCATTGTCTATTCATTTGTGCTAGATTCAAATGATCATACCTAATTCTGAATCTCCGATCTTGCGACAAAATCACGAAGTGATAAAAGTGCAGGTGCAGTATCGGTATCGTGGTGACAAGAAGAATGTTAGTTGTAAAGTTCGGAATTCCATTTTAATTAATCGAAGGTTGTCAGCTCTTTAAAGTCAAAGTCGATGCAGGAGCAAAATCCCTAGATTCTTTACATGCTCATAGGTTGAAATTTAGGGGATATTATTTTTTCTGTTCCTATTTACAATTCTTTTTATTTTAATTTTTCCAAGGCATCCTGTTAACTTATGTGTTATGGAAGCTTCATGGTTTCTTACCGCTAAATAATTCAAGATAATGGTTCATATATATTAGTTCTGAATAGTCTTATCCTTGTCATTCTTGCATCCATCTTTGACTTATTCAAGTGTTTAGGGCCTAAGAACTTGGATTATATTTGTAATAGGCTTTTCCCTATGGGTCTGTGCCGCTGAAGACGTACTTACCTGATGGAGATATCGACTTGACTGCACTTAAAAGTCTTAATGTCGAGGAATCTTTGGCCCACGATGTTCTTGGTATTCTGCAAGGGGAGCAGCTAAATGAAAATGCAGAGTATGAAGTGAAGGATGCACAATTTATAGATGCCGAGGTAGCCTCACTCAACTGCTTATTTCGACTTTGATAAAGGCTGCATCTGATTTTTATTTTTATCGTCCAACTTGCATATTATTTTCATTCTACATGTTTCCAGAAGCTGTCAGGAGGTGGCTCTTTCCTATTTACTTGTGTGATTCTCTGAGGTTTTGAACTGAGTGCATGTGCTTTTGATGGCAGGTGAAAATTGTGAAATGCCTTGTGCAGAACATTGTGATTGATATTTCCTTTAATCAGCTGGGAGGACTTTCTACACTTTGTTTCCTTGAGCAGGTAGAAACAAAGCCTTACTGTTAGTTCTGAAATGTGTAAATATGCAAATTTGGGTACTTGGATGCCATTCATTCGAAGTACAATTGAACATTATTCTTTTATGTATACTAAACGTTTCGTATTTCTCTGTCACAAAGAAGCCGAAATTAGCTGAATGGAAAACCTTTCGTTCAGTTTCGTGGGGGTACTTTTAATTGGTAAATTAAGTTTGGCACATATCGTTTATCTGTAACCCCTTCAAAAATGTTAAAAAGCGGTGCATTTTCTTATTTTGTTTTTTATTTCTTTCCTTTCCAATTTCTGGACTCAATCACGTCAGGTTGACCTATTAAACTTCTACACTTATTCTCAAGTGAAACCCCTTATCTACTGCAGTTTCATATGGTGATTTGAGGATGATATGTAATCTCATAGATTTTAATTGATGATATATACTTGAAGTAGATGACAGATAAAACTTTTTAAGAGAAGACCAATTCCATTCATTTATTTCCTCATCGATTCTTTAATAAGTTTCCCCAAAAATAACTCAATAAATAAGAATGTTGGGTGATGCACCGCTTGAAATTTGTCAAGTTTCTCGTGTGAGTAAAACTCTAAAGGCATGTAGTAGTTATGCTTATTGATTTTTGATGATTCTTTATCTAAATGCAGGTTGATCGTCTTGTTGGGAAAAATCATCTCTTTAAACAGAGCATTATTTTGGTAAAAGCTTGGTGCTACTATGAGAGCCGTATTCTTGGTGCACACCATGGTTTAATATCTACTTATGCTTTGGAAACACTTGTCCTCTATATACTCCATCTATTTTATTCATCCTTGAATGGCCCTCTAGCGGTAATTGCCCTATGTGATATTGACTCTGTATACATGTACATTCACAAAGTTCAATTTATTAAAATTATGTGCATTTTTAGGTACTCTATAAATTTTTGGAATATTTTAGCCAATTTGACTGGGAGAACTACTGTGTAAGTTTGAAGGGGCCAGTTCGTATATCATCACTTCCAGATATAGTGGGTAAGTAATGCACTTGATTATTTTAAAATGGTTTAACTTCATCAATAGCCTCTCTCTCAAGCATGCATACGCACACCTACGCCACATATACTCCCTTAGGCACTAGTAATTTTCTTCTCTCTATTAGTTTCAATCTTTTTCACAGCCTTCTCTTTTCTAATTTGTTTGCAGTTAATATGCCAGAGGATGGACAGAAGGACCTGATGCTTAGTGAAGAATTTTTAGAAAAATGTATAGGAATGTTTTCAGGTTCAACTCAGAGTCTCGAGACAATCCCAAAAGCATTTCAGCCTAAACATCTTAATATAATTGATCCGCTGAAGGAAAATAATAACCTTGGACGTAGTGTGCACAGAGGTAAGGAAAATTCTTGCTCAATTTGTCTTAAGATTTTCTGGTGGGAAGTGTGATGAGATGTTATTAGGTAGAAATAATATATTTTTCCTTTAGTTTTTCAGTTTTCAGAATTATCCATTAAAAATAAATTGAGGGATTATTAGTTTCATGTGCCGAAGAAATGAAAACATGTCATTTGTCAATTTGACCCAATCGAGGGTGATACAATATTGAACCGTGTTGGGTTTGCATGCTTTTGTTGGGTAAAATCCTTACACTCAAAGCATTGCTAAAATATGACATTCTTCCGACGTCGAGGTGGAAAGTCTGAAAATTGAAATATTTATACGATAAATAGTTTCATAGAGGAAACGTACTGAGAAAGTTCATTCTTACTTTACCGTTAGTGCACTTTCTGACTTCAACACTGGTTTCTGAACAGCTTCTGTCTTAAGATGTGTATCTATGTCAAATTGTCACAGCTGTGGCTAGGGCTGTCCGTGGGTCGGTTATGTTTAGTTCCAAAATTTTTGGGTATTTAATAAATGGAACCGTCGGGTCCAAATATAATTATGGAGCCGTTTGGGTTTAGTTCCGTTCGGTTTCGTACCATAATTAATTTTTTTAACATTGATAGCAACATTACATAAATATAACTAATGATATTTCATTCGTAACTTTTACAAATTAATGTAGCCCAATTCGAAAATATATAAATAACTAGACGTTGAATAACATTAATTCAATGCATACAAATACCAAAATGTAGATATTAATATTAAAATATCAGTAATCCATATCAATAATTCATTTGGGCTAATGGGCTTTAAAATTAAAATTATGAAATAATCTGATTTATTTAATTAATTTGTTAATTTATTTAGAAAAAATAAAATAATTTAATTAATTCAATAAAAAAATAAAAAAATTATTTAGTTTCGGTTCTTCGGTTTTTTATCTAGACCCGAGACCCAATCCAAACTCATCGGTTCTCGATTCGGGTACCCGTTCGGGTATTTAACTTATGAAGGATTGTTCGGTTCGGTTCGGTTCGGTTCGGGACTTTTAGACACCTCTAGCTGTGGCTGCTCTATTAGCACAATTGTGACCGCAAGAGCAGAAATTTTTCAAAACAAAGTTCATTCTTACTTGAGCTCCACCTTCGCTTTCTCATTCTTCTGTAGGTATGAATCCTTAGTTTTTCTTTAATTAAGCTGCATGTAAAATTTTCACTTCTCTAGCTTCTAGAATTGGAGTACCCACACATCTTTGGAACTTGCTTGAATAACCAGAAGCCACAGAAACACCATCCCCATCACCCTTTTCCTTGAGCATTATTTTCTGGTTGAAGAATCTGATTAGTTTTGGGGAAACATGAACGCGGTATGTTGTAAGCATTGATTTCTAATACTGTCTTCCTGTTTTATTGGGACAAACTTTTGGTGCTTTTGATTGTAAGAATGTGAAAGGGTTGTTTAGTTCAAGCTAATATTCTTGATTTTTCTCCCTTTAGGCAATTTCTACCGTATACGTAGCGCTTTCAAATATGGGGCTCGCAAGCTTGGTCAAGTTCTGTTGCAACCAAGAGATAAAGTTGTCGATGAGATATTTGAATTCTTCTCAAATACTCTTGCAAGACATGGGCAAAATCATGCTAGTGTTATTGAGCATTCAGCCTTGGTATTTGAAGATGAAGAGTCTTTGACGGTGTCTTTAGAATCCTCGATTGAATTATACTCAGAGGATGATGCGCTTCTAAAATCATCTGTCAGTGATTTTGAGAATGATAGTCTAGGGGCTTCAGACAGATGCACTTTGGAGTTCAGAAATGAGCCAGAGAGATGCTCGATGAGAGACACTTTAGAGATGGAATCAGAAACATGCTCCTCAGCTGATGGACCCGCTTCAGGACACCACCTTGCAGGGGATGCATATGACCTTGCAACATCTAATTCAACTTTGAGGATTGAACGTAACACATCAGATTATGCATCAAGCAGCAATAATAGTGCATCTCTCTTGGGGAAACATTACCAGAAATCCCATTACTTCTCTTCCAAATCATCTGTAGAAAATGGAAGCACGGCAAGTGGGAACTTTTACCAAGGTGACCTATCAAATAGTGCTCATCAGAAATTTGGGTTAACTTCATGGTTGGAGAGCAGGGAGAATAATGTGGAAATGAATAATACATATAGATGGTGTATGGATAGTTCTAAGGTCATCTATAAAGTGGGTTCGGCTTCTTCTAGTCCAAAGGCAAGTAATTTTGAAAATGTATCCAAGAGTTGTGGAGAAATTGATCTCTTTAGCATAGCAGGAGAGTCAGACGTACCTTTGAACCCTTTGGCAGACCTCAGTGGTGATTATGACTGCCAAATTAGGAATTTACTATATGGTCAGTTATGCAATGGGATTTATTTGTCTGCTCCTTTATCCCATCCTCCATTGCCTTCTAGGATTCAAAATATGAAGCCGTTGGATAATGCTTGGCAATCAATGCCACTCAACAGGAGTCAGTTTCCCCAAATGAACTCAAACATGCTGTTTGCGGAACCCCTTATGTGTCTTGGTACTAATACTGCCTTACACACTGCTGCTTTTGGTTCTGAAGGAAAACAGAAAGCACGAGGAACAGGAACTTACTTTCCCATTATGGTATTCTTTTTTGCCAGTAATTTGAGTACATGTTTTCCTCCTGTGCCTTTTGGTTTAGCGTGATCTTACTTTCTGTCTTGCAGAATGGTTCTCCCAGGGAGAAACCTTCACATGGGAGGGGAAGGCATAAGCAACTGGGAAATCGCAATCAGTTTCAGAAACACAAACGCGGCAATGGAAATGTATTAAGTTCTGCTTCTTGGAAGTTGAATTCTTTGGAAAACGGTACCTATGAAATCCCACCAGCAAGCAACAGATTTCAAGGCCGAGGAAAGCCTGATGTATGCTGCCAGTCTCCTCGTTTAGTGAATGGTGATAACCATACAAATGGTTTCCAAAATGCTTCATTTAAAATCGAGTTTGGGTCTTTAGGGAGCCTGGCCGAAGAGGTGATTTCGGGTTTATCTTGTGCTTGGGACACTCTAAGCATCTCAACGGGAGGCCAGGATTCAACAGCAGCGACGAAGCAAGAAAGGTATGTGTAAAGTGTTTTCTCTCACTATTTTCCAACTATTTAAAATATATGATGATTAGTTGTATCTGGTTTGGGCTTTCAGGGTTACTGAGCAGTCACTCCTCCACCTCAAGAATGAAGATGAGTTTCCCCCTCTGTGCCAATAAAATGCCATGTAAAAAGAGAGATAACTTTTAGATGTTAACAAACTACAGGACTTCAGGATAGGGATAATGTAACTGGTTTTATGGTTTTTGTCTCTCCCTTGAGACACAAGGAAGTAGTAAAATAAAATAGCATTTTGCTCATTTTTGGTTTTTGCTTTGCCTTTCTTCTTCATCCGTGACTATCTTTTAAATTGCCTTTCGACCTTCAACACCACCTACGGTAGAAATCCTATTGCGACCCGATCTGTACCGCCTACCACCAGATCTGTACCACCATTAACCTGTGATACCAGCACCAGCAGCCATGTACACGAGGGAACTAAAGGGTTTCTTCTCCCCTTGTTTTGGAGTTGGCCATTGTAAAGCACAAATTACTATCATGAAATTTGCTCAAGATTTGAGCAAACATTTCAAGAAACCACCACAAAAAGCAACTCTCCTCTTCCAACATCCCTTTATCGCCTTCCACGATTGGTTCATCAGTGAGATCGTCATGAATGGTGATATATGCGATAAATAAAGAACTATCAATATCTTAAATTTAGTCGTAACTCTCGTTATTATTCTCACTATTTTATTTTCATTATTGCCAGAGTAATACCACATTTTTCATAACTATTCTTATTCTCATGATATAAGGATACTATCGTAGTACTATTCCGACAATGTCACCATTGTAAACTTAAAATTTTTATTGTAATAAAAATATATGAAACTTAGCTTAAAATTATTTTAATATCACATCTTTATGATAACACGTGTCATTTTATTTCTATGTCATAAAACCGTAACTTTGAACATCATAACTGTATCAAAACAATTCTTCGATGTCATAATCTAATATAATTATCTTAACCAACACAATCACGATAATATAATAAACTCATCGTCTCATACATTTCCAAACCTATATCTTCTAGGAAGAAAGTCCCCTTTTATTTTTGGATGATTTCATTTTTAGAAAAATTATAGTTACTCCGTTATTATCCAGGTTGGCATAGTCACCGATTTGATAATCACATTCGACCAATTAATTCGATTGATAAAGTTGGAAATAGTTCGAAATCTAGTTTGATAATAACTTTGGATCAAGTCATTTTACCTAAGAACGATCGTTGTTTTTTTTTTTTTTTTAATAAGACGGTTAGCTATGGAAATTTGCCTGTGGATACACGTCACTAACAAATGGCGTGAAGGTGGCGTGCTGAATTGTAACTTGAACTTTCAAATCGCATCATCAACGCATAAATGTAATGTATAATTGAATGGCGTGTGAAAGTATTTTGATCAATTGTAATTTGACCTTTCGAGTTATATCGATCGACATCATCTCTTTCTAGCCTAGACCATTTTATCAAGATCAAATTACTATTATTTTATTTTATTTTCATATTTGGCGTCTTGAGGCTGACCATTGATATTAACATTAGCAATAACTAAAAATAAAAATAAAATAAATGTATGGGTTCAATGCATTGTGTATTGCACTAATTGTTATTCAATGATGCACGTAATCCATCAAGAGTTGAAGATGTTGCACACCACCTTATTTTGTGCCCCTACCATCGTTATCACTATTTTTGAGTAATTGTCAAAGAAAATAATAAATAATAAAATAATGAGAGCTTGAGCATGTGTAGGAAGTAGGTTTAATGAAAGTTTACAACCTATAGAAATTAAACCACATAAAGAAAACAATTAGCACTTTTAAAGATTTCTATAGACTTTTCTTAAGCTGTTGACTTTTATGGATTTTTAAATGACTTACTTGAATTTGTCAATAATTAATAAAAAAAATTCATGGATTTATGTAGATTTTAATTAAAGATTTTTAAAGACTTTTTCATCTTGCAAAAATCTTGAGTAATGTTATTCATCCCCAATGTGTTTACAAACACAGTTTAGGTGGCTCTAAATGATAGGTGAAATGAAAGGTGAAATTAAATGACTTATTTAATTTCACCTATCATTTAATGCCACATTAACGCCACCTAGACTGTGTTTGGAAACACACTGGGGATGAATAGCATTACTCAAAAATCTTTCTTACTACCTAATTAACATTTTCGAGAACTGTGATGCCCACAAAGTTTTATTGGGTAAAGTTATTAGTCACGGTCCAGTCATTCAATTTTGGAGCAAAAAGAAAATAAAAATAATTTACGTCAATTTCTAAGAACATAGTTTAAAAAAATCACGAATTAACATAAATTCTAAAAACGCAAATGGTTCTTAACCTATATATATATATATATATATATATATATATATATATATATATATATATATATGAAATTCTATATTTTGAAACAATTGCATATGATTTCAATTTAAAAGTAATTGTGTGTGTGTGTGTGTGTGTATTACAACGAATTAATTGAAGAGATAGGAGAAAATTCTAGAATTGTGGTTAAAAGTATAAAAAGTTTTGGGATTATATGAAGAATATTTTATTGTATGAATATATAGTTGAAAATGAGTGTAGATTAAAGAATTTTGAAATAGTGATTGTCAAACAGACTAAATTTACACGAGAGATGTTGATTGTCCCGACGTTAAATCCCATGCCAAACCGGGGCGCCATCTGACGCCCCCTATTGGAGGGAGTAGAGCCCTCCCCCCCATCCGGGGGGTCCTCAATAGGGGGCGCCACAACTAGCTTTTTCCAATTTACACATACTAATTCTTTTTTTTTGACAGCAAAATCTAGTTAATTGATAGTTAAGTGACTCAAGTTGACAAACTCTGGCTAATAAGTGGGGTAGACCTATTTCAAATAATAACCATTAAAGAATTTAATTTCAATTGTTGAACAATATAATCATGGCTTAGGAAGACTTAATTACAAATTAAAACATATTTGGCAGATGCTGAGGTGGAAATATTTATCACAATTTTTTCCCCTATTATCACAATGATAATAGATCAAGAGTAAAAGTTAAAAATGAAATAAAAATGTTCAACAACTTTGAACTATAATACAAATATAGTTATTATTTGGTTTAAATACAAGCTAGATATTTAGCAGATTTTGATAAAAAATAATGAATTATGTAATGAAAAAGTTGCGGATCCTTAAAATTTGTGGTTAAAATTAACTATAACTTAAATATTAATCAAATTTTTTAGTTGAATCAAACATGAGCATAAGTTAAATTTCTATAGTTATATACAAGAATGGTCCCTCAAAACGGCGTAACCAAGTGAAGGTTCCCAACCCGAATCATTGACTAAAATAAAGAAATATAACAGGCCGTTTGGTACGGATTCTCCAAATTTTACAGTAAATCAATTCTCATTTTCAACCACACATTCTTCAATAAAATAATAATTTTCATCACATCAATAATTTTTTCTTCTTTTTTAACCACACATTTCTCATCATATCACTATTCAAAATCAATTTTAATAAACTTGTAAAAACAAAGTTATGAAATTTTCTAAAAAAAGCAAAAATAGAGAATTTAAGAATTAGTTTGACATGATGCTTATGCTTATTGTATAAGAATTTCCTTAATTTTCTCTAAAAAAAACTCTTATACTTAATCAAGAATTTTCATAAAATTATTCAAATATGTTTAGAAGAAATTTCTTCATCAGATTTTAACTTTTAATCGGGAACGGGCATATAACTAAAAATGAGCCTTTGAGTCGACCTACCGAACTACAATTTTTGAATTTACATTCCTTTTTTTCAAAAACCTTTGTCAAATTGCTTGTGCCCATAGTTGTAAATTACAAAGGGCAGAACTCAAAAAATAAAATAAAATAAAAAATCCAATTTTGACTATAGAAATATATTACACAGTTCCGTCCTGTCTTTATATACGCCAACCCAGTTATGCACTTCCTTGGACGTTTCCTACACAGTCGTCTTTATTGAATTTCGACACTCTTCCTTAACTTTTTCTCTCTCCAAAATATCAGTCTGAAGTCCAACAATCACCACTCAAAATGGCTGCCGCAAAGCGTAGCCACAGATTCTTCAAGTTTAGGACTCTTGCTCCATCACGTGTTTTTCACTGATTCAAGAAAATCCTTATTTCCTGCCAAAATTACCCTCTACTCCCATTCAAGATTACAAGCTTAATAATAATAATAATAATTCCCAACAATTTTTATTCTTATTCCCTGTCAAATCTTGTCTTCTGTGTCACTGTTCATCAACAATCAAATGGTCAGAAAGAGCTACGACTCTTCACGCTTGCTTGTGGATATGGCTTGGGTTATGTTAAAAGTAGACTACTCCAGGCTCTTCTGGCTCCTATTTGGTCTCTTCTCTTACGAAAATCGCGAGGGAAAACCTCGGATTTAGATGCCCTTTTGTCTGGATGAATACATAATAAGACTTGTTAACCTTAATTTTGTTGCTCAAAAATCTGAAATTATATACATATATAGTTAGAAAGGATCGAGTACGAGCAGGGCACAGAACACAGGTGAATCAATGGATGAAAATGGATACGTTGAAACTGATCCAACCGGGCGATATGGACGAGTATGTTGAGTATTTTTTTTATTTTTTGGCTCATAATTATGTTTGAAATTTGCAATTACTTTATACAATTACAATTGGGTTATTGATTTTCTTAATTAGAATATGGTTGTCTTAAGTGTAATGATTTGTTTATGCTTAGTGGATTCTGCTTTGCTTTACTTGGCAAAGTTGCTGTCTATATAATTTTAATGGTTTAGCAAATTTTATAAAGTTTTCAACTTATATCAAGGAAGCACTTGTTGTGTATTATCAAGACTAAGATCGGAGGGCTTGTTAATTTGGACGATTTAGATTGGTACTTTTGAGGATGTAAAATGTTTTAGGGGAGTGTCCTCAATTGAAATTGTGCTGGATTTTAAAAATCATTCTAAATTTAGGTGTCTTCAATTGAGATTGCAATGGATTTTAATGAAATTCGTTAAAATTTAGGTGTACACAATTGAAATTTTAATGAAATCTTTCAAAATTTAGGTATCCTCGATAACAGGTAGATTTATAAAGATTTTATTAATTGATTCATTTTAAAAGATTTGAATGGATTTCAAGCTTAAAAATACATATAACCAAATCTTTTAAAATTTCACCATATTTAATAAAATTCTTATGAAAATCTATTCAAATGCATGAAATTCATTAAGATTTATAATATTTTAAAATCCATCAAAATTTTAGTTGAGGACACCCCCATTAGTAACGAATTTAAAATTCTTTTGTTAGTTGATTTAAGTATCTAATTTTTAATTCATGATTTGTAAATTGCATTCGAAGAATCTGAACCTTTTATCTATGGATTATGGATGGACAGTTGGATGAAGTTCTGGGAAAGGGGGCAATGAAAACAGTGTACAGGGCAATAGATGAGGTGCTTGGTATGGAAGTAGCATGGAATCAAGTCCACCTCAACCACTTGCTTCAGTCACCGGAGGATCTGCAACGACTATACTCTGAAGTTCATCTTCTCAGCACCCTAAATCACGAGTCGATCATCAAATTCTACACTTCTTGGATCGACGTTGAAGGAAGAACCTTTAATTTCATCACTGAAATGTTCACTTCCGGCACCCTCAGAGAGTAACATTTCATTCATTTAGAACATTATTAATGTAGAACATTGTAGATGCAAATAGGCCTAGGGACAACGATTGCTGAATTTTAATTTTGATTGAATGCAGATACAGAGCAAAGTATAAGCGAGTAGACATTCAAGCCATAAAGATATGGGCACGACAAATTCTTGAAGGCCTTGTTTATTTGCATGGTCATGATCCTCCGGTGATCCATAGAGACCTTAAGTGTGATAACATATTCGTCAATGGACATCTTGGACAAGTGAAAATTGGTGATCTGGGCTTGGCAGCAATTTTGCGTGGGTCACATAGAGCACACAGTGTTATAGGTACGTGCATCCTATTCTGCATTGTTACTTCATATCTTGAAAGCATGAGTCAAGAATCAAAATGAATGACGAGATCACACTGCATTTTCTGAATACAAAGGATCCACTTTTGCCATCTCTCTGCCCCATGTGAGCTAAGCTTTATCTTCCCCAAATGCCTAGAATAAAGTGGAGAAATTTTTTAAGTATACTATGACTTTTGAGCTAGAATGATCTATTCATTCGATCTCCTGTTCTGAATCATTACATCTTGAAAAGTTTTCTGTTTATAGGTTCTTTGAACTCTAGGGGAAGTGTAATTGAATTAAATTTGACCCTTAATTATTGACTGCTGAATCTTTTCTTTGATTTTGCTAGGCACGCCAGAGTTTATGGCTCCAGAATTATATGAAGAAAACTACAATGAACTGGTTGATGTATATTCGTATGGGATGTGTGTTTTAGAGATGATAACTTATGAATATCCATACAGTGAATGTACCAACCCTGCTCAAATTTACAAGAAAGTGACATCAGTAAGATCACGTTACAATTAGGCCAAAATGATGTAAAAATGGATCAGAAACTAATCTGGATGACTTAGTTTTTTTTTTTTTTTTTTCTTTTTAAGGGAAAAAAGCCAAGAGCATTCTACAAAGTTCAAGACTTGGAAGCCCAACGATTTATTGGGAGATGCTTGGAATCTGCATCTAAGAGATTACCAGCAAAGGAACTAATGCTTGATCCATTTCTTGTACTTGGTGACTTCGATGATAAGCCAGAGTTGAAAAATGATATTCAAAAGCCTTTTCTGAATGACAATATTAAAATCGAGGATCTGCAGTTGAACGAGGATTTACCAAGGACTAACATGACTATTACAGGGAAGCTGAACCCTGAGGATGAGACAATCTTTCTTAAAGTACAAATTGCTGATAGAGACGGTAATTTTTGCCCACTCCATGTTCCTAAGTTTTGGCCTTTTTTAATCTTTACATCCTGTGATTCCTTTTTGATTAGTGGTGAAAATCTACAATCTTTCTTAAGGATTTCTTTTTTATATGCTTTTGTCAGGTGATGTTAGGAACGTGTTTTTTCCCTTTGACATTGTTTCTGATACCCCCATTGATGTTGCGAATGAAATGGTGAAGGAGTTAGAGATTGCTGACTGGAAACCATCAGAAATTGCAGATATGATTGATGCAGAGATTACTGGTCTTGTACCGAATTGGAAGTCGGACAATCCTCAGTCGGCTCACGTCCATATGGTGAACTATCAAGAGGATCATTATGATCACAATAATCCTTTCTCACCTTCCTCATCGTCCCAGGTGTCACTTTTGGGTTCAATTGCGTCTCAGAAAATAGAAACAAAATTTCAAAATAGCCATTGGATTCAAGGTATTGCTATTATAGTTCATGAGAGTTTGGAGTTTTCTCTAATTTAAATTGAAGGGTGATGTGAACCTGTCCATGTCCCGGGGGAATGAGAATTTGGAGGGGAGGGGGTGGCGGGTTGTGATAGAAAAAATGTTTCAAGTTTTTATAGATCATTTGGTAAATTTGTTAGCACCACATCAATGGACTGTAACATTTTCCCTGAATAGTTGCTCGAAATCATATAATTGCCTCTTTATTACTGTGTACCATTTGAAACCATATCTGGGCTCCTTCCTTCCTAGTTGTGCCATGCATTCTGATTGTGTCTTATTTTACTCGACCGGATTTTAGAATAGGGCATTTTCATTGATGAAGCATATGTTTAATATATTGTTACAATCTTAATCAATAACTTCTGTTTTTGTAGATGACTCGTTTGATGATACTAGTTCACAGAGCTCTTCACACTCCGAAAAGTATTCCAACTGGACTTACAATTCTTCTGACGAACATGATCCTGTGATGAGCCCAAGAAGACACAACCTGTATGTCCTCGGAAATACTCCAACTTCTTCTCGATTCCATCCCGGAGAAAATTCAGGCACAGGGCAATATCTTGCTAAGATTTGCTACAAGCAGTGCAATGATGTGCTAGAATCAAAAGGAGCTTCCACTTCTAAAAACAAGATGGAAATGCCTAGATTGACAAGGAACCGGTCACTAGTGGATACGCGCAGCCAGTTGCTTCACCAGTCATTAGTAGAGGAGGTCAATAGGAGACGGTTATTCAAGACTGTCGATGCTGTGGAAAGTATCGGGTTTCGAGCACCTTACGAGGTTTCTAGTAAATCCGCACAGCGACATTGTTCTGTGAGATGTTCGAGTGACTGTAAGAAACTAGGCCACAAAGGGAGAAGATTTTAAATATTTCCTCTCTTTTGTATTTGATCAACGAGTGTGATGTAGAGAGTTTGTTTGCAGAAAATGAGAAACTTTGGATGTACATAAAAATAAATGGCATTGATGCAATCAAATGTGTCTATAGAAATTAAATGCATTGGTGCCACTTTATAATGTCTATTGACAAACATTGTTTCATTTGGATTTGTTCTCTTTGTATTTCAGTTGTGTTTTGAGTTTTTAATTCATTTTGAGTTTTGTATTTTGAGTGTCCATTTTGAGATTGTTGAAAATGTGTTCTTTTTGGCATTTTGAAACTCTTAGTCTCTCTCTCTCAATGAAGCCTATCGCCACCACCTTCATCTCTTCCGCTGCTAGTAAAACTGGTCTTGACCCATGGTTGGGCAAGGTGCACCGGGTGGAGAGGAGGCTAACTCACGTGGCCCGCGATCGTGGGACAATCGGACGGCGTCGGAATTTGAAAAACTTGGATTGCGAATGTCGTTCTTCTCGGATGAAATCCGAACATTGCTGAGGTGTTTGGGGTGGATTGGGGACATGGTTGGAGTCACCCGAGGATGAGCGTTTAACCAGTGGTGTCGCACGATCTTGGGTGTCGTCAGATGTGAAGTTTTCAGCTGAAAAAGGTAGTGCCAGAATGGTTTTTTGGCTTCCAATTTCTGCCAATTCATGTTGTTTCGTGGCTAATGAATGATTGAAGGTGATAGAGGGGAGTGAGGCGAGGTTGTTGGTGGTGGAATCCGACAGTCTAGATGGTCGAAAAGTGGCTTCCAACATGTTTTTGCTGGCGATGGTTGTAGTGGTGGTGGTGTAGCTGTGGCGACGACGGTGGTAGTGATTTTCAAGCGATGTAGTGGTGGGTCGCGGTGGTACTGTGGTGGTTGGATTGCGATGGTGGTTGGCAGTGATTGAAAATACTCAAAATGCGTTTTGAAAATTGACTGAATTATAACTGAAAACACCCAAACTTCTTAATATTTTAAAGAGAACAAGCCCTTAGTTTTCAATTTTTCAGATTCCATTTTAATATTTTTCTATTTTTAACAATAGATTGATGAATTTTATTAATTATAGTACTCTTTTGAATTTTATTAATTATTGTAAATTTAGCCAAGGTCACATAAATGGAGGACTTGGTTCTTATAAAAGTGGCTTTAATAATTGCATATGATCAAATATTGCAACCTCCATCTTTTAGTAGTATGATTCAATGTTGGTATAGGTGCACAACAAGCATTATGTGATAAGGTAAACATTTCAAAGGAAGTTTTTATTTTTCATGTTCTTCGGGACTAAATTTCCAACATCAAGATTAATAGTGCGATCCCGATAAATCAATACTTGAAAATTGAAATACTCCCAACCAAAGTACACTAACCGGTGGTTATTGTGGGTCATAAGCCACCACCACCAATCTTCTCAATCCCTTCATCAGCACGCAATCCTCAAATAATTAACAAAATGATATTGTAAATTCCACTCCCTTCGAATGCAAGCTTTAGGACCCATGCCAAACAAAAAATATATAAGAGCCCTTCAGTTTTATCTTCAACGAACAAAAATCAGGAAGACTTCATAAAATTTGGTCAGTTTGGTGTTCCTAAAGGCGATCAAGACAGAACAGATGGATCGAGTCATGGAGCTCAAGAGTATATCAAATGCCAGGAATAATTCACCATTCTACCCCTCACCCATCAGCCCAGCAAATGCAAGAAATAGTGAAGCTAATAACAAGAGAGAAGTTGAAGATGTTTGCAGGAGCTTTGAGAATTATCTGATAGAGATGATTGTTGAAGAGGGTGAAATGGGGGATTTGACGGACGTGGAAGAGCTTCTGTACTGCTGGAAGAACCTCACTTGTCCCGTTTTTATTGATTTAGTATGCAGATTCTACGGGGAACTGTGCAAGGATTTGTTTTCCAAAACCAGCAAAGACGATAAGTGAAACACCCAAGCAACTTGCATACTAGAAATGGCTTCTACAAAAACTTGCATTCTATTCTCTAGTTTTAGCAGCACAACCAACTACTCTTCCCTACTCATCAACTAATAGAATTTGTGGAGAAATGTTTCCACTTATTGAAGCAAGTATTAAGATAGCCTTGATCGACATTCTTACATTTCATTGCAGTCAAATTATATAGATGTTGCTAAGATTTATCAATCAATATGCAGGAATCAAAGTTTAATAAACTTAGCATCAAACATCTTAGACATATCACATATGGTAAGGACTTGTACTTGCTCTACCTTAGGTGAATAAATATCTAATCATCATTGGCGAGAAATAATTAAGCCTGAAAGATGGAACAAATCACCGTTATGAAATTATCATTAAAGTGCAGGCTTTGAGTACTTCACCATGAGGGCGGTTACAGAATTAACAGTCAGCTGCCAAGTTAAAATTCTATCAAAAAATTTACAATTGAAAGGAAAAACTTCTACTGGTATCTGAACTAACAGCTCCTTCTAGAATGTTCCATTTGACAATCCCGTTTTCGAGACATAGACTTGAGACCTGATTAAACTCTCCCCTATTTTAAAACCAGGCATGACCATGAACTCAACTTTGTAACTTCCATGCCCTTTATCCAACAAAGCTTTGTATTCCTTCAGCTCCTCTATAAATTCCATGTAAACATCCGAGAATTCACTTCCCTGCTTAACTCCGAATATTTCAACTTTAGGCTCGATAGAAGCTGTAAATCCCAGCAAAAACCAGACCCCTCTTGCCATTTTGACAAAAGCACGATAAAAAGGAGTATGTGGATGCATCCCATTAGCCACAAAAGTCCTATGATCCAAGTTGCCGAAAAATGATATTTCCATCTCGGGATGAACTACTAGTAGATATTTTGTTCTGCAAAACTTGGCAAAACTAGATTGTGGATCTTCAATCAAAGCATCAATTGGATCACCCAATTTCAAAATATTTTCTGCATTGAAGGGTTGAGGCTGAAACCCATGAAACATTCTCCGGACAACATAAGCTTCAAATGCATACTTTTTATGGGATCTCTTAGCGTACACAACAGAATTTTCTATTGCATTTGCAGCCTGGTCTAGATCCCAATCAGAAACTTTCATTAAGGCAATTAAAGGCTTGGCAAAATCATGAATAGCCTTTCCAGCTGCCTTGACAACGTCCTCGAAGGAAGAGTGTGTAAAAACCTTAATTCTCTTCTTTTCTTGTTCCAGTATCCCTTCAGTCAACTCTTTGTTCCTCATCACTAAGGCCCGTAGTTGTTGCTGCAAATCAACCACCTCATTGTCTTTATCTTTCAATTTATGCTTCAACTTCTCCAAAACCTTCTCTTCAACCTCAGTTTCTGCGAGTAAAAGAGCTGAGCAAGCAGGTAATGTATTCGATTCCTTCAATAGCTTCTCCTTGTAAGCCCTCTTAATCTTGCAAAGTGATTCAAGCTCAGACACAACGTTCTCATCAGCAGCTCTAATCTTTCCAGGATTATAAGGGATGTGAGCTTCTTGGAGCTTAACATATGCTAATTTCAAAGCTGAAAGTGTGCTAAACAATTTCAAGATCTGCATATGCCCACAATTATTCCCTTCTTTTCGTGTCTCAGCAGATTGCGAATGGATTTTCTCGGCATCAAACTCAGCCTCCTCAGTGGCATCACTGCTGCTCTCTTCTGCTAATGATTGTGCAGTATTGTGGAAAATTTGCTGGTGATTATGACTATGGTACTGGCTTTCAGATGTATTAAAAACACCAACGGATCTAAGCTTGCATACTTTGGCAAATTTACTAACAAATTCCGAAATATTTGAAGGTTGATTAAAGGATTTAGACTCACCTGCAAATTCCATTCCCTGACTATGTGATTCCACTCCCATCAAATCAGACAAAATTCATGATCTGATTCTAAAGAATCTTACAAGAAAAATGGTTTAAGGGAAAGCAAAAGCATGATTTCCGCTGAACATAGGCTTAAACAAATGGGTTTGTAAGGTTTTAGGTAACTCCGCAATTTAAGGGCTTAAAGTTCTACAAACACTCAAACAGTAAAAAAGATTCATTTTTTTTTTTATCAAAATTAAACAAAAAGAACAGAATAAAAATATATCCTATTGCATTGAAACAACCACACATATATTTCACAATAAGCTGCTAGATTTACAAGATTCTTGAAATAGGAAAAACACAAAAACTAAAAGAAATCAAGAACCCTTACTGCACAAGGTTTAAAAATGGCACTGACAGTTCTGAAGAAGACGCCGTTGAGCAGCAAAAAACTTTTTCTAAAGGGGTTGATAGAAAGAAGACAACTAGCTCTAGCAGGGTTTCAGAATATGTAAGGGGGTCACTGTGCTTGCGTATGATTGTTTACTGTATGTGTGTGTGAGAGAGAAGAAAGAGACATGAAAATGGATGAACAGAAGGGAATCTGTCTTCCTGGGGTACTGTGATTTTGCAGAGAGAGAGAGAGGAGAGAGAAGCCACGGATTTTGAATTGTGAAAATTGGTGCCTTTTTTTGTTGGAGAAAGTGTGTACTGTGAAAATGACTTGTTTGGGCCAGGTCAAGGGATGTGGGCCGTTGTAAAAGCCCATCTCTAGTGTAAGTGATCTATCACCCAGATATCTAGGCCACATTGAACTTTACGAAAAATATTAAATTAAAAATGAAAAAATAGTTAGGTTTGTGACCTTCTTTGTTCTAACACGAGTCGTTTCTATTCGAATCTTGTGATTTTAGAGTAGACTGGTTGGGCTCGCAAAATGTACGGATATTGCTAAACTAACTTGTGAAAAGACAAATTTAACGGACCATTTTAAACCTGAGTTTTGTCCATGTACATATTTAAATCCATTACATTTATCAAAACTAACTATACTTATTCTACACATCTAGACATGGTTGTGGGCTGTGGCCCTCCATGTGTTTTGTCAATTCTCTTTGGGAAAATTCATATACAAGAAATTAACTATAACCTATTTCAAAATTAAGAAACAAGATTTAAAAGTTCAAAAATCAGAAATCATTGTCACGAATTATTTACGCTAACGAATCAAAGTTTTTATAGATCACAAATCACAAATATTATAAATCATGTTATTTATTGGTCACAATTTATTTGTTTAATTGGTTATGTTTATTAGTAACACATTAACCAATTTATTGATTACAATCAACCAATAACTTGTGAACACCACTGCCTCCAGTTGCACCGCCACCAACACAATCACCATCTTCCAACAACAACAACAACACCAACATATCAAACAAACCAACACCCCATCATTTTCAACACAAAACCACTAATACCACCGCCAGATCCACCGTCAGATCCAACAAAACCCACCCTAGCAACAAAGATGTACCACCACCACCATCAACAAAAACCATAGACAACTCATCACATTCTCACAAACATCAAAGACGACATCGGAATCTCACATAACACATGTGACTAGAGAAAAATGGAAGAAACCTAATCTACTACGCCCTTGATATGCAGTGCTGCGTGTATAGCTGTGGTCGGTGCTAAAGTGCTGTCGTAGTAAGTGGTCAGTCACCGGAGACGGATCCAAAATGAGCGACATAGAGAAAAACGAGAGATGCCTATGATGTTGAGGCACTCCTTCCATTGTAGCAGCGTCGTCGTCGTAGGGCTCTCACAATGCCTTCGAGGTGGGTAGTTTATCGTCAAAGAGTATATCAAAATGGGGAAAATAGAGAAAATGATTTGGGGTTGACTGATTTAAGGGTTGTTCTACTTGTACATTGGGGACTACATAAGGGTGTTCATAATGGACACCCGGCGGCCCCCGATTGGATGGAGTGCCGAACCCTTCAGCACTCCATCCAATCGGGGGCCGCCGGGTGTCCATTATGAACACCCTTATGTAGCCCCCAATGTACCTTTAGCATTTTCCTTGATTTAATTATTAATATTTATTTAGTACAACATTAAAATTTAATTATAATTTGAAATATGAAATATGAAACCTGAAATATGGTTTATGAAATGCAAACTTCAAAAGTAGGGTACCATGTAATTTCCACATTCTCTTTTCATAGCTGTCTTTATTTGGACAACATGCAATTTAAGTGTTTATTGGGCCTAAGATTCTCAGTAGGAAAAAAAATCATATTTCAGGTATGTGGTTTACACCAATTCAAAAGTCATGTAGATAGTTTAACAATTCAAAACTCAGGTATTATGTAATACCTAAAATATAGTTTATGAAATGCAAACTTCAAAAGTAGGGTACCATGTAATTTCCACATTCTCTTTTCATAGCTGTCTTTATTTGGACAACATGCAATTTAAGTGTTTATTGGGCCTAAGATTCTCAGTAGAAAAAATTCATATTTCAGGTGTGTGGTTTACACCAATTCAAAAGTCATGTAGATAGTTTAACAATTCAAAACTCAGGTATTATGTAATTAATTAAAAATATTTAGCACATGTTTGATCTACATTATTATCTCATTAAAATGAAAAATATGACCGTTATCCATCACATTAACATTTAAATTAAAATTTTCTATCTCTTGTGTGAGCCTCTATAACGGCTATATTTTTCATTCTCATTCTACAATAATTTGACTCAAACAGGACATTATTAATTAGGTCACAATTATACAATTAATGGTTACATATACATAATTATATGTCACAATTTATGTATTGGTCACATATTATCAAATTAATTAGCCACCGATGATTTCGAGGTCACAAATTCAAAAAATTATAGGTCACAGTTAATTTTATTGGTCACATATTTTCAAATTTGTTGGTCACTGATTATTTTTCAGTCATATATTGTCAAATATTTAGGTCACAATTAAATACTTGGTCACATATAACCAAATACTTGATCACATATCATTGACACTACCACTTCAGCCACTTTTGACCACCCTCACCCCGCCGCCGCCATCACCACCACGGCCACCAACATCACCACCAACAAACCCACCACCACCGCATCCAACTACACACTATCACCACCACCACCAATCAGATTCGAACTCACCACACACCACATCTGCACCACGTCGTCGCCACCACTGCACCCACAACCCAACAAAAAAAAACCACGTCACACCATAACCACCACCCAACAAAAAATCTCAAACCCGTCACCGCCACCACCCATCGCGACACCACCACCACCACAACTCCACTCCGCCACGCACACACACCCACAACACACACGGGCAAATAGGATAGATAGTTCGGTGAGCGTAGTGGATCTGCACCGTTGTGTGTGCGACGTCAGACTACAGCGTCTCCCTCATTTCTCTATCTAAAACTCTTGCTTCTCACCTTTCTCTCTCTCCAGATGGTTGTCGACGTTGCAACCCCCACACAGCGATGGACGACAACGACTGCCACTACCCACCGGCAACAGCAACGATGATGCACCGTGAGAGTCGCTGCTATAGCCACGAAGAGAATGAGAGAAGATGGGAGAAGATGAGAAGTGCGGCATTTAGAGAGAGAGGAGATGGAAAGAAAATGACGAAGGGAAATGGTTAGGTTTGAATTGAATTGGGTGTAGATAATTATATTCATACCTGATTTTTGAATAATAAAATTTAGTCTCTGATTTTAGAATTTCAATCTTTAAACACCTGATCTATGTAATTTTTCCCAATGGATTAACACCCTTATTTATCATTAGTTTTTAGTTGACAGTAATTTCTACGTGAAGTTTAATTTGTAAATTATTTGTCACTTTCTTTTTAAAAGTGATGTGTTGGGTTTGTGACCCAAATTCAGTTAGTTTTTTTTTTATATAGAAAATATTGTTTCTTTTATTTTACGTGTTTTTTATTTGAAAAATATTGTTTCATTTATTCCACACGTTTTTTATTAAAAAAATATTTCATTTATTTCACACGTTTTTTATACTACTTCCATTTTTAAGAATATTTTTAGGATTTTGATATGTCCCCTATATATAGTTGGCTCTTCTTTACACATTGATTTATTACTGAAGTTAGAATAATTGTGAGAAACGCAATTATTATAATTCTTCCTTCATTATAGTTGAATAAAATCTTCAACACATTTATCAAATTAAATTCTTATCTATGTTCATCTTATTATTGTGATCAATACTTCATATCGTGCCGTATAACCTTGTTTCGCCCCTAACAAGTTGTATCAGAGCCTTGATTTGATTTGTTCGAGGTTTCTTGTTCTTGATGGCAATCATGAAGTATGACATTCCAGTTTTAAATTGCGATACTGAATTTTCGTTGTGGCAGGTGAAATACGAGCAGTATTTGCTCATATAGATCTAGATGATACGTTGCTGAAACTTGATAAGATGTCCACAACTTGGACGACGGAGAAAAAATAACCGAAAGATCGGAAATCACTTTCACAAATTCATCTTTATCTTTTAAATAATATTTTTCATGACGTTTTGAAGGAGAAAAAGGCAATTGCGTTGTAGTTGAAGTTAGAGCTATTGTGGTTGACTAATAGTCTTACAAGCACATTGTACTTAAAGCAACGTTTGTATTCTCATCGCATGACAGAAAGTGGATCTTTAGAAGATCGGCTAGTTGTTTTTAAAGAAATCGTCTCTAATTTGGAGACTTTGTAGGTAAAATATGATAGAGAAGATTTGACCTTAATTTCTTTGTGTTCATTGTCTGCTTCATTTATGTCGTTTAGAGACACAATTTTTATATAGTCGTGATACTCTCACCATTGAAGATGGGTACGATACTTTGTTTTCAAAGGAGAAGATAAGAATCTGGTTGGATCTAAAACTAGAGATGGAGAAGGCTTTATTATTCATGGTGGTCGCGAAAGGGGCAAATCGAAATCTAATATCTGTAATCAAGTTTGCTTTTATTACAAAACAAAAAAGATACATCAAGAGAAATTGCAACAAGTTGCAGAATAATGATAAGTTGGCTGCAAATCAGAAGATAATGCAATCACATATTTCATGTGAAGCCGATGTTGCATAGGACTATTTGGGTAATGGAAATGTATTGGCTATTTCAGACGGCGAATCTAAATCTGACGAAGATTGGATTCTAGATCCAGCTTGTACTTTTCATATGTGTTCTAATCGGGATCTATTTGCAACATATGAAACAATTTCGAAATGTGTCGTGATCATGAAAAACAACGCACATTGTCGGGTAACTGCTATTGGTAGAGTCAAGACTTAAATTGGTGGATGAGGTAGTTAGAACACTTAATCAAGTTCGACATGTTCCAATTTTGAAGAAAAATATCATCTCGTTGAGTACTCTTGATTCAAAAGGGTACAAGTTCTTCGGTAGAGGTAGATTTTTGAGAATTTGCACGAGTTGTATTGGAGGAGCAGAGAAAATCTCAGTTATGTCTTGCAAGGTTGCGTAGAATCCATGAAGAGCAACTAGCAAATGTTTAGTACCGTGGTGGATATTCAATTTGGTACAATATCGTTGGGATTTGGTTTGGGGTTTATGTTGAAAAATACAGCTCGGATTTGGATGATGTGAGTAATGCCTGCTTTGCCACCACCTGCGGTGCCATCTATTCAATTGCCACGGACAAACCCAATGAAGATAGGTATGGAAATGCTGATTTTATTGCTCATGCTTAAGTGTATTTGAAGATGTTGAATCCAAAGGGCCTTCGAAAAAAGCATTTGGTGTTGATTCTGTTTTAGGGTGTGTTTCGGCCTTATTTGGTAAATTTTAAATCATTTGTGATTTTTGGTTGAACTCGAAGTAATTCTGTAGAGCATTGATTGGATTCATTTATCCTAATTGGATATCGTGAAAGAGGTGGAGAATTTTTGGTTCATTAGAGAAGTTAGTTTTGTTCTTTTTGAAGAGTTTAGTTCATTCCTTACAGCCAGATTTTTTTTCTCTAGGTGGAGAAATTTTGGAGTTTCGTTCGTTGCAGTGGAATTTGTGCCAGGATAGAGATTGTTGGATTTGTGACCCAAATTTAGTTAGGTTTTTTTTTTTTTTTTTTTTTTTTTTTTTTGAGAAATATTGCTTCGTTTATTCCACTCGTTTTTATACTATTTCCATTTTTAAGAATATTGTTAGGGTTTTGATATGTCTCCCATATATAGTTGACTTTTATTTGCAAGTTGATTTATTACAGAAGTTAAAAATAATTGTGAGAAACACAATTGTTGTAATTCTTTCTCCATTATAGTTGAATAAAATATCTAATTCCTTTGCCAAATTAAATTATTGTCTTGTTGTTGTAATCAATACTTTATATCGTATCGTATAACCTCGTTTTATTTCCAACAAGGTATGTCACTTTTTGATTCAAAAGTGAGAAATTTTGAGTGAGATAAATATCATCTAATAGTACATATGAGAATGAAATATGATCGAGATTCATAAGTATCACCTTGTTTTGCATGTGATTGATGTGACAAAAATAAGGATGTTAGCAATGTCATTTTAATGGATTGAACTTTTTGTTTCAAAAGTGACATGCTGCTAATATTTTTATTTCAAAAGCAAAAATGACATATAGAAATATCTATTATGTATTAATATTCTATAATAGCAAAAAATAAAAGACAATGAAAAATAAGAAACTCAAAAGCTCGAGTTTCATAATGTTCCAACTTTCTTTTCTTTTCCTTTTTCTTATGGCTTCTTCATCATAGTAACAACATAAATGATTTCACTTCATGTTTCATTCATGATTTTTTCAATTTTTATATTTTTTCTATCTTGTTCCATAACATATAAAAGACGTTAAATTTATCAATATTTGCAAAAAGAATTCAAATTAAATAGTGTAAGTTTCTTTAAAAAAAAAAAAGTGGTAAGAGTGCTACGTCAATCTTGAATTCAAGCACCTTAATTCACATGAGACAAATTAAGTGTTTCGTCATATCACTTTTTAATGTAAAGCAAAGATTTAATTCATATTTATATTTACATTTTCACAAAAAACCTTGAATGTATTCCTTTAATTGATCCAAAATTAAATTTTCATATATATTAACTCACTCTAATTGATCCAAATATGAATATTCATGTAAACTAACTCAAAATCATTAATCGATAATTTTCATATGTACTAACTGTTGGGAACCTACTTAATCATGCGCAGCGAAAGTAAAACAATTTGATTCCCAAACAAGGATCTGCTTTATGTTTAGATAGAAACTGTGATAGAAATAATACATTTGATGAATTCTGCAAACTCTTTTGCTGATTCACGAACTCCAATGATCACGATCTACAATCCAAGCTGTCCAATTGTCCAGCATCCAATGGTGATCCACACAGAAAACAAGAATGACGGCTAGGGTTTTCTTTTCTCGTGCTAGCAAGAATAATGAATAATCCATTAGGTTTTTCAAACCCTAACAGCCTATTAATACAAGTCCAAACGGGCTGGCCCATCTCTTAACTTAACCCGGTCCAACATTTAATTAATCAAATTAATTAAATCCGGTCCATGAATTAATTAATCCAATTAATTAATTCGGGTCTATTAATAAGCAACACAATGAATTAATTATCCAACATTTGTCAATTAATTAATTGGTAAATCTCATTCTTCTGATTCTCTTTTGTGTGTAACCCGTTAGGTTCCCGATCACGATGCCTAACGACGTGAAGTATTATTTTGATCTAATCAAAACTGATAAATTAAAATACCCCTTTTAATTCATCATCAATTTACATTCGTTGTCCCAGATTGACATCTAGTAATGTGTCAGGGCAATACATGTGACGGGAAATGTCACTTGGCATGACAAAATCAAACTTGTTCGTTTACCGTGAAACTATAATCCCTTCGTCAATATGATCTGATCAATTACGAGATATGAACGTGTGTCAATCTCAATTATCGATCATATCTTTTATCTTAATGTTAAGTCAATGTAAGTCGAAAACTCTTTTCCGACTTATGAGTTCACCTTGGCCAAGGATTTCATTATCAACTTAACTGGATGAAATGTAGATCATAACCTCTTACTATCTAAGAGTGACGAATCCTCTATTAATCATTCACAACCTTCATATGATTCTTGACATACCCGAACGATGCCGTATTAGCGACCCTTGACAGAGCAACATCCGACATCACCAAAGCATGACTGTCCTCACATAAGGCACTATGATGACCTCAAGTCAAAGGACCAATTCCACTACCGAACATTAGAGATTAACCACTGACACTCAGATAGTTTTCCATGTGGAATCTCTCAGCGGGTCTCCAATGTTTTGTTCTATAACAAAACATTCACGTGTTCATTCAAGTGTCTCCACACTTTAGCTTGTGAGATCAACTACTTACTTCATAAGTAAGAAATGTCACACGTGATGGTCTATCCGTAATAACGATATCCGTATCTCGTTATTACATACGACCACGAACGATTTAAGATTCAGTCATATGTAATTTGTATCTCACAATCACAACTCCTTGTGATTAACAAATCATCAAAACTTGAATCTACGGATTCTATTATTTAATTAATTAGACTATTAATTGAATTAAATAATAGATCTTGCCATAAATATGCATCGGTTATATATACATTAAAAGTGCTTATGTCCAAAGTTGATTGGACCTAGGGCATAACACTTACACTAACACCAAAAAAAAAAAAAAAAAATCCTCAAAAATATCAAATTCATAGTTACAAAGTATTGTAACATTTCAAATATATACAAAAAGTTCTTGAATATGTGAAATGAGCTTATAATTACTTCCCTTTTACCGAGTAAATATGAAATCTATCATCTATTATTGAATAATCAAACAATTGAAATATTTGAATAAAAAATAAAAAAATTACTAACCTGCAGATGAAAATGCATCAAATCTTTTGGAAAAACGTAGTTGAAGGAGTTGTTGATTTGTAGTTTTGATCTATGACAAGAATTTCTGTTTGAGTTTCGATTGTTGATAGCTTTGGGTGAGTTTGTGTCCTTCGTTTTGGATTTTTTTACTCGAGTTTTTGTTTGATGGTTGGATGAATAATGTATAAAATACAATTTTAATGTGTAAGTTGATGATTTAGTTTTCAATCCCATGTTTAAACCGAGTTTTTAAATTGCCCCTGATTTTAGGAATATTTGTGTGAGTTGCCCTTCTAGCATTTACTTTCAACCTAGGACCCAATAGCTATTGGATCGCTGATGATGACTCGAAGGAAAATTGACTCGAGTAACCTAACAAAATGGTTATAGCAAATCCCAGTAAAAAGTCGAGTATATCTTAATTACACTAATTTTTTCTCTATTGGAACAAGAATATCAACCCATCAGGAAGATCCTAGAGACTGATATATTTTTCTTTTTATTCTTGGCTTAAATAAATAACTAAATTAAGAATTTGGCGCTATAGAAAATTTCTACACCAAATTAACTAAATATTCACTCTTTACAATGCTCAAAACTTTAGAGGACGTCGAAAACTTACGACATCGAACCCTTTAAGATGCACAAAGGATAACCGTTCATCTCTCCCTTACCCACCACCACCACCATCACGACGTACAAACACGCACGTATTTAACAACGCACAAATATTATTATCATACAGGCACAAAAGTAAGTGAAGAAATGATTCTTGGCAAGTTTTTTCAAGTAACATCATAATCAATGTTTTTATGTATGCTATTTTTTTTACTGTACGTTCAAAAAAATGACGTAATAGGAGAAGCCACAATTAGATAGTTGTGTTGAAAAAGTCCTACTGATTAATTGATTATAGACAAAAAGGTCAAAAGTTATAACATTGGTTTCCATGTGCATGTACAGACTTGTGTTTTTGCCTTTCTTTCGCAATACAAGAAGGCCATATGCTTCCACTTTTCTAAAGCTTAGATGTTTGATGTTTTATTAGAGGTAGCAAATGGGTGTAGCTGTTCGTCGACTCGATCAATTATCATTCGAACTTGTTTTGACACGAGTCATGGTTGGGTCGAGCAAAAAAAATTTGGACTTGTTATATTAATTTTTTTTAAGAAAAACGAGACGGTACAACGACTGGTCTAATGTGAAAGCGAGAGTTTTGTACATGACAGATGCAAGTAACATTACTGTCCCTAGAAGCCAACAGGAAAATAATTATAATTGACAATGCCTTAGCAAACAAGGATGCATCATTTGGAGTCGAACGGGTCCCCATGTCATTTACATTTCATTATCATATTTTGGCTTTCGACTAGTCTTTATCTACTCCATTTCTTTGCTTCTTCATTGATGCATCCCTTTCTTCACATTCATATAATATAAATTTTTCGTTAGAATATAAAAATTTGAATTATTTCTCCTAACAAATTTGACCATTCAAGATGAAGCTTATATACTAAAATCAGAATGCTCAAACAAAGTTGAGTCCAAGTTTGATATCTTAGACAAGTTATCGTCTTTTACGAGCACGTTAAGGATAAAAATGTTGTGACGTCATTTAAACATGAAAACTATATTCAACATACATGGATTTGAACTACTTTTAAGATGGAACTATTTATATATGTGTATGTAAACACCACTACTAGAAAAATTATTGATTCATGAATTATGTCGATATCATTGATTACTAGGAACGATTAGCGAACCATTAAATTGTTATTAATTTGAAATAATAATAATAAAAAAAGTTAAATTTGCAATTGAATTTCCAACAGTAAATACATGTAGTTAAAACTCTGTCACTAATCCATAGGTAAAAAGAAAGAAAAACTAATTAAAAACTTTGCAACAATTTTTTTCTGCTTATCCACATCTGTATAAGGTGTTACCAATTGTATCGACTCGACTTTCATCTATCAAATTTTTCGAAATTATAGTACTCTCTCCCCCCCCCCCCCCCCCCCCCCCCAACACACACACACTTATTATTTGCTTAGATTGACAGAATAAGCACAGATGCGAATTCAAACCTAAACTCCTTCCTTTTCTTTCCAACCACTCTGAGCATTCCATACAAAAAGTGACATTTCAACGCACTTCAAGGTCAATTTTGAACAGTTAATTCTTTAAGTTTTTAAACAATTCAGAATTACAAAGTCTTCTATGTTCCATTTACTTATTATTATTATTTAATTATTTAATTTTTTTTTTTTTTTTGTGGTTGAAGCATTCTTGCAGAATTGGACAACATTGCCCATGTTTGACTATCATTATTTTTGAACTCTTTTTTTATTTTATACATTCATTTTCAATCATGTATTCACACAACCATGGTCGTGGAAATTAATTAGCAAGTGGATGTGTACATGCATGTGACATGTCGCATCACATATATAGTATTCTTGTACGGGAAAATTATTCCTTGCTCTTATTATTGAAGCTTTTAGATGCACTATCATGTTGCATATACATTATTTTTTACATTTTATCACTTGTCAACACACTATTGAACAATTAAAAAAAAAAAAAAAACAGTTTTTTCACCAATTAAATCTCGCTAACGAAGATGTACACTATACATGCACAGATTATATTTCGTAAAGCTGTATTTGAATCGAGCAATGTTGAAGAATTTTTCATTGAAGTACACTATACATGCACAGATTATAAGAACCCACAAATTTTGATGTACCAAAAATAGGTACCAAATTCTTGGTTTTAATGTCTTGTCTCCTTGCCTTTGGAATCTAACAAGTGTTGAATGGAGGAACCAAAGAAATTATTGAACTACCTCGTCAAAAATTATTGCGTTCAGATCTTGTTGTAGCTTATTTTTAAAAATTCTAGTATATAGTCATAAAATATATCAAGCCTTTAATAAAATCTTGGAAGAAAAACGAACGTGCATATAAGAGAAACATATTGACTAAATTAAGCTCATGTTGGCCGTATCCTTAAAATTCTTTTTTTTTTTTTTTAAAACTCGTTTTTCAACCATATATTATTCTCTCCATAAAATAATTTATCGGTGCATTATATTTCAATTAAATATTTGCGTTCTTGTATATATGAACATGTAACACATTTAAATTAATTATATCCATATTTTTGTTCATTTCTTAATATTCGAATTTGGAATTATTATTTTTATTAATTCAGTGATGGTTTATTGGTTTCCATGTTGGAGTGTTTTTTCAATTATTGATATTTTATTAATTTTAAAGATATTCTGGGTGAGATATAGCATTTATTTATTTACTGCAATGTAATATTTTACAATTATTTACGCCTATGTTCAGTCTATTTTTATCCACGCACATGCCTACATAAGCTTTTATCAACAATTGATAAAAATATAAGTCAAATTCAACCATTTATTTTAACCACACATATCGTGAGACCAAAAATTTTATTAAATTTTCAATCATATATTTCATCAACTTTTATCAAAAGTTACTAAAAATTTAATTTTTAGCAAAACCAAACAGAGCATAGTCAATCTTCAAACTATATTGCATTCTTGGCTCAACTTAAGGTACAATTCAATTATTTATTAAAATGGTTAATTTTTTTATTGATCATTGTTAAAAATAAGTACTTATATACTTTAAAGTAATTTAATTCTCAAGCTTAATTTACCAAAACATTGCACATGTAATCTATTGGGAGTTGGTTCTAATTGGACTCAAATTCATTTTAGTACTACATGATCTTCTTTGACTAAGTTCCGTTTTTGGGGATGCAATTGTAGAATTTAGGGGTCTAATTAAAGTTATATAGTAGTGCATTTTTTCTTGAAGTAAAAGAACAAAAGTGGGTGTATGATGTAACCCTAAAAATCATATTATTTATATTTGAAGAGACTTAGGAAAGGGAGAAAGCAGCAGGGGTTTCTGCAAAGAGTGTGAGAGTTCTTGGGTGTTACTGGGTTTGGGAATTGTGGAAGACAGTAAGTGAAAGCCTGCAAGAGAATCTGTGCTCTAAACATGGCAAGGCATAGGAAGTGACCATATACGTACACTCTTCTAAACACCCCCCCCCCCCCCCCCCCCATTAACCATCTCTGAATTTTTTGTATTTGGCACTGCAGAGTGCATACATTTGCATATCTGTACTTGAAATCTAGTTTTGCCGGCACCATTTTTGAACCCCTAAACCTACCACATCACCCACACACACACACACTTCACAGAGTCCATATTCGGGTTGTCTGTAAAAACTGAAAAGTGTAGTCTATAGGGGTATGGTTCTCCTAGTCTTGCCTGGAATTTATTCTTGTTGCATGGGGCGTGAGAATTTACAGTTTGGCTGGGGTTGAAGACTTGAAATAGAATTTGGCTAAAAACCCATAAAATAAACTGCAAGAATTTCATCTTTATTCAAGATTTCTTATTCTTGTTCTTGTTAATGGAGTTTTGCTGGAAGATTACAAGACAGAGGTTTATGGGCAAATTCAGATTCCCTCTTCAGTTTCTTATTTGCTGCTGCTTTTTCTTCTTCTGCTATTCTTGTCTGCGTGCAATTTACGGTGCCAAAAACCAGGAACCTCCTTTAGGTAATTGATGAACAATATTTGTTTCTTCATAAAGTTCTTAAACCAAAATTGAAAAAATTATCCAATTTGTCAAGAATTCCTCTCCAATTTGGTGTTTGTTTTGCAGGAACTAGTCGTGTGTTGCCTCATGAAGCTGATATTTACTTGCAGGTAAGTATTATTGCATATTTACATCTACACGCATTAATCATATGTGTAGGTTTCGTCACACGCACACTTGATTTTGAACTGAATTCTGTTTTTAATACAAGTAACATCGTACTCAAGTCATTATATTATACATACTATGTGCTTTAGAAGAATCTATTTTCATCTTATTCATCACAAATTTTTGTCGCATTTCTAGAATTCGAATCCATGACTTTAAAGTCTAATTTTGGTATCAATTGGGAATGTGACGGAAATTTTTGAAGAGGTAAAATGTATAGCAATTCTCCTGATCGTACATTATGTTTGATATAATGACTTGAACATATAAGTCTAATCATCACAACATTTCTAGCTAATTATGTAAAATAGTTAAATTGTCTTAGGTCAAAATAAATTAACATACAATTTTGCATTTTCCTTTTACAATGGCTCCACAATTTGGATCAAACCCTACAATTATAAAAGCGCAGGATAGCTACTAGCACTGTGAAAAATTGGTGTTTGTCGTTTACAAACGAGTCCAATGTAGACTTCGATCAGCGTAATGAGAATAGCCATGTTTTCTGCAGCACCCTCGTGAACCCTGTTCCCTTTGTAGCGCACATTATCAAATATCTTCTATAGTTGCACTTTGTCTGTTTCTTTTACATTATTTTCCTTTTTCATTTTCCTAATCAATTTTTTACATCTGAATTGATTGGTAGCAGAAGACTTTGGATGAAAATAATAATTGGGAGATAGCTAAAGTGAGCAGGGGTGGGTCTAGAAGGCTATTGGGTGGGCTGGGATCATCGCCACCGCGTTGCGCGTCCAAATGTGGTAGATGTACGCCGTGCAAACCGGTTCACGTGCCAGTGCCGCCTGGAACACCGGTGACTACCGAGTACTACCCCGAGGCATGGAGGTGCAAATGTGGCAACAAGTTATACTTGCCCTAATTCTTGAATGCATCAAATACCCATCTTCCATCCAATTTGAAATTCAGTTACTTCCTATTTAGTGTAATGATCCATCATGACAGCACGTATTAGCATACATATTGGCCTAATTAATGCGAATTATACTTCACACTATATATTAGTTAATACTCACGACATGACATTGGACTTTCAATTATGATAATTTACGTGGTCGAATACATTCAAAGACGAGAATGTAATATTCTATAATTCATTAAGCCTTTGTTTGAGCGTCATTTTTGGGGTTAATATATTTTAAAATAGTGGTTTTTTTAATAATGTATGGTTGAAAAGTCGAAAAAAAATTGAATTTCTGTTTAAAATTATTTTATTAGAAGAATGAGCCGTTGAAATTGAATTTGGAAAAAAAAAAAAAAAAGAGAGAGAGGTTAATCCACTTCAGGACCCGTCTTACATCGGGCCTAAACTGGGCTTTTGTCGTTTGGAATCCGACCCGTAATTCTCTTGTTTCGTAAGAGAAAATTGCTTAGCCATTTTCTTCACCATCTCTCTATTCGGCAAGGTTGGTTTTTCTGTCATTTTCTTATCATCAATCAAATTTGACACGTATTATAAACGCCCAATTTTGAAATGGATCATGCTTTGTTCTTTCTAGATGCTTCCATACTTTTAAAGTGAATTAATTATATATATTACCGTTTCAAAAGTATACATATTTGAACTAAATATTTTATTTGATTTCAATATTTATAATATATTAAATATCACATTAAGTGAAAATTATTCTTTGGACGATTCTAGTCCTATTATAATTCAGTTATTTCAATAATACCTTATTTTTCATTTTTCAATATGTATTTAACTTATTTTAACCATTTAATTACCATCGATATACATATACATTTGACATATTTCATTTCACACATGATTTCATTAATGTATGAATTTCCTATTAATAATTCTCAATTAATTAATATTAACATTTATTTAATTAATATTCATCAATTTCAACGTTATTAACTATAATTATAAGTTAATTAGAATTTCACATTCAATAGTGCATTTCATTACTTACGTCTGTGTATGCTAATTAAAAATTGAAATTAAATATCGCAGCAAGTTAAAATTATTTTTTGGACGATTTTAGCCCTACTATAGTTCAATTATTTCAATAATATCTTACTTTTTATTTTTTAATATGTATTTAATTTATTTAACCATTAGTTACCATCAATGTACATTTGACAAATTTATATGTTTTCATTCAAAACCGAACTTATCCAAAATTTTCGGGTATTTAATAAATGGAACCGTCGGGTCCAAATATAATTATGGAACTGTTCGGGTTTGATTCGATTCCATAATTAAAATTTTTTATATTTACAACAACACTACATAAATATAACTAATAACATGTTCATTCGTAACTATTACAAATTAACGTAGCCCAATTTAAAAACATATAAATAACAAACTGTCCAATAATATTAATTCAATATATACAAATACCAAAAGTAGATATTAATACTAAAATATCGGTGATCCATATCAATAATTTATTTATTTCAAGCAACCTACATAAAAAAATGAAATATAAATGAAAAGTTATAATATAAATTAAGTGTTGGTAATACTTACAAACTATTTGATTTAATTATCAATTGCTTAACTTGTCATAGTAAGAAACTCTACAAGCATAATTGAAAAAGCACGATTAACAAACAAAAAATTAAATTTACCTAATTAATTTCCTAATTTGTTTAGAAAAAATTAAAATAATTTAATTAATTCAATATAAAAAATCAAAAAATTTATTTAGATTCGATTCTTATTCGGTTCTTGGCCTAAAATCGAGAACCGAACCAAACTCATAGGTTCTCAATTTAGATGCCCGTTCAGGTATTTAATTTATGAAGAACTGCTTGGTTCAGTTCGCTCAGGAACTTTTGTTCAACCCTAATTTTATTTAATTGAAAATTAAATAAGTGATCTAACATTCTTTGTTACGTATATATTCCATGATATTAATTCTAAATCAATTAACATTCAAGCATATTAAAATATTACCTTTACAACACTTAGGAGATGTTTGTTCCACATTATTTTAGGCTGAAAATGAATAATTTGACCCTTTTTTTCAACAAGCTAGGACCCACCATGACACAAGATGGTCAAAAAATGCGGCTCATCCTTGTGCAACGGTAAGAATTTTTATACAAATGGCAAACAAACAAGGACTTATAAAGTATTTCATAATAATGTAAAATGTATGTTCAACGTTGACTAATGTTCATAAATATTATAACCTGCCTACAAAATAATAGTGAGAGTGAGATGAATTAAAAGTTTATATAAAAATTACAGTTTGGTATATTAAAATTGGATAAGATTACCCAATAAAAAAAAATGTACATATAAAATAGGCGCTTCTTCTTAAAGGTAATATCATTTTATTAGGAATTAAAATCAGCCTCAAAGTTTGGCGAAATACTTACCGAGATACAATCAATCCAATACGAAGTAGCCAGATAAATGAAGCAAGATCATGATCCACTTCGTTCTCACCACGAGGAACTAAGCCACAAGAACCAACTTTTACTTATTTCAAAAGAGCTGTAATATAACTTAAAACTAGTGCAATGAGAATTAAAGAATGTTCAGATTGTAAGCTTGCGATGAAATGCAATGAATCACATTCAGCTACGTTTATGCAAAGATCAAGTTTTTTTTAACCATAGTAAGTCCATGTCGAATGACTGAGTGCCTCTCCATTTTCCACAAACTTTTCCCTCAGTCGAGCTCCATTTGCCTTGTCATGATCAAGTATCACAACCCCTAATTCATATCGATTGTCTTACATGTATATCACAACTTATAGATTTGTATATCAATAGATGATGTAGCGAGATATGAGTAAGTCAGAATTTCACCAACTAATGGTATATTTGAGCCACATTATTTTGGAAGAATATATTCTGGAATAGTAGATTGATGGAGAATGTATGGTTGAGAAAAAAAGAAAAGTTATTAATGTGATAGAAAATATTATTTTATTGAAAAATGTGTAGTTGAAAATGAGTAGTAGAATGAGAATGATAATTTTAATTTGGCTCAAACAGGACATAAAAAAAGTTCCGTCACTTTCTTTTTGTCACCTCATCAATCAATAAAAGAATTTGTAAATGATTTACACAAGCATTTTTCAACTCGTCTACAAAGAATTATTTATTTATTTAAATTAATATTTAAAATGTTTGACACTAATAATTAATTTAAATGCACAGTTGATAAAAAAAAAAATCAATGATTATGCTATTTGGACAGGGTTATATACAGATGATGTGTTAAAAAAAGATTGAAAAAAAAAATTATTTCTTTGTTTGGTTGAAGAAAATTTGATCAAATCATATTTCATTATATTATGTATATGTAAATCATTACGTACATGTAATACAATTAAAAATTCAGTAGATAAACCGCCCAAGGTGCAACTCTATGTCTATGAAGCAGCCGTCCTGCGCCACCCTCAAATAGTAAAATAATATAAATAAATAAATAAGGTACAACATGCTTTGAGAAATAAATCTCTTTTAATTTGATTTTTAATTAAAAAAGGTTTAGAGGGTGTGTGGTATTAAAATCAGATTAAAATTGAAAATATAGCCGTTATTGTTGACTTTTATTAGACGGGTGAGACCTAACAACGACCATATTTTCAATTTTAATTGGATTCTAAACCGTACCAAACAGACTCTTAAACAAACACTAAAAATAGTTTGCACCGCAATATTTTAGGAAATAATTCAATTCCTGCTTATAATCCGAGCCGCTCTTGAAAAACCGAACAAAAAAAAGCATTTTAAAGCAATCATTTCCTCAATTTCTCGTAACGCTTCTTTAGTTTCGATCTCTGGGCGTGCCGGAGATCGAACAGGTTTGGCCGCGTCGCTGTCCGTTGCCATGGCTTTCGCGTCGGAAAATTCTTTGTTTAACAAATACGAGCTCGGAAAATTACTGGGCTGCGGTGCATTTGCCAAAGTTTATCATGCCAGAGATCTCAAAGATGGCCAAAGTGTAGCCATCAAAGTGATCAACAAAAAGAGGCTGAGCATTAATCTCATGGGGAATATCAAGCGGGAGATTTCGATTATGCATAGGTTGAATCATCTGCATATTGTGAAGCTATATGAAGTTCTGGCAACGAAAACTAAGATTTATTTTGTTATGGAATTTGTTAAAGGAGGTGAATTATTTGCGAAAGTGGCGAAAGGCCGTTTCGGCGAAGATCTCAGCCGTATTTATTTTCAACAGCTGATCTCCGCCTTGAGTTACTGCCATTCACTCGGCGTTTACCACCGCGATTTGAAGCCAGAAAATCTGTTACTAGACGAAAATGGTGATTTGAAAGTCACCGATTTCGGACTCTGCGCCGTCACTGAACAGATCCATCCAGACGGGCTTCTACACACGCTATGTGGAACTCCAGCTTATGTAGCGCCGGAAATTTTGGCCAAAAAAGGCTACGAAGGTGCCAAAATTGATGTGTGGTCTTCCGGCGTAATCCTGTTCGTGCTCACTGCCGGTTATTTGCCGTTCAACGATCCGAATTTGATGAATATGTACCGGAAGATTTACAAAGGCGAATTCCGGTGCCCGAAATGGATGTCGACGGATCTAAAACGGTTTTTGTCTCGAGTTTTGGATACAAATCCCATGACGAGAATTACCATCAATGAAATCAAGCATGATCCTTGGTTCAAAAAGGGCTACAAAGAAATCAAATATTCCCAAATTGATGAGAATTTGGATACTCTAAAAGAGGAAGACAAAAAACTGTTGAATTTAAACGCATTTGATATAATTTCATTCTCCTCAGGGCTGGATCTTTTAGGATTGTTCGATCATTCGCACAGCGCGGTAGGGGATGTGGAGCGGCTGACGGTGACGGAGCCGCCGGGTAAAGTAATCGAGAAGGTGGAGGAGGTGGTGAAGGGGGAGAAGAAAAATTTTGTTATATTGAGGAAAAAAAAGGAATTTGGAGTGGAGCTAGAGGGGCAGAATGGGAAATTCGTCATTGGTTTGGAGGTTTACCGGTTGACCGACAGTTTGGCGCTTGTGGAGGCGAAAAGGATAGCTGGAGATGCAGTTGGGTTCACCGAGTTATGGAAGAAGAAAATTAGGCCGGTCATTTTGCCTCAACAGGAGCAGCAGGTTCCCGGTAACTAGGTTTTCTTGGTGAATTTTGTTTTCCATTTCTAATTCAATTATGGCGATTGCAAAAATATTGTCTTGTGTAAAGAAATTAAAAAATACTTTAGCTTCTTTTATACAAGGAAAATAAAATAAAATAATATGCATAATGTAAAGCTGGGTTTTAAAAATATTCACCCGGTTTGTTTGTTTGTGTTCCTGATAAAGAATTGTGGTATACATGTAAATAAATGTATATAAAGCAATTGAGTTGGAAATAGAGTGGATCAGTCGTTTTTATTAATTCTTTTGGGAATCTATAATATCCCATAAATTATCAAAATGCACGGATCAATCTTTAATTTTTTTAGTTCGAAAGATTACTTTTGGATTAAACGACTAATTTGATCTTATTAGAAGTTGTGGATTGTAAGACCATTATTTTCCCATGTCTTTATGCAGTTTTACGTCTCTCTTCCCTTTCTCTATATGACGAGAGACGGAGTTATATAGGTTTTATGGGGGTTAAAATTTGTTGACGTCCGACCTTCGAGGTCGCTAAGTACAGTTTGATATATGTGTTAAGCTTATGCTAATATGAGTTCGGATATATTAGGTTAACTCAGATTATATTGTTTACTGAAGTTTAAGAGATATAATGATTAAAGATTTCTTATATATTGTACAAACTGTCAATCGACAAGTAACATATGGAAGATCTTACATCAGCGTCCATCAAATCTACCAATCACATGTCTTAGCTTCATTCTCTAAATAACTCATTAATTGTTGGGGACCACGTGTATTGTGGGACCATAATGAGATTGAGAGGAGATTATGAGTTTAGACCAAAAAGGGTAAATTATAAATTTCGGTACTTCATAGCGTAGTCCTCGTGAGATGATACTGGACACACATTCATTTTACTACTTTTCATGATATCGTTCACTTAAAAATTTGCCGATCATCTCTTTAACTCACTTTAACCTCAATCAAGTGGCAAATATGGGGATGGCTCCAATGGGCTTCAGCTCACTACAGTTTTGGTCCATATGTTATGTTGTTTTGTAATCATTTTCTTAAAAAACCTTTTTAGTGGAAATTACGTAAATCCAGTTGTTTAAATATTGCTTTTTAAAAATCAGGTTTAAAGTTTATTTATTTAAAAATCAGATATTATATTAAAACATTAATTAATAACTCTAATTTATTACTCTATGCTCCCTCTCCTCTCTCACGCCTCCCTTCCTCCTCCACTTCAAATCCCGGCAAAGGACTTAATGATTTAAAAAGTATTTTATTCATCGCTCAACTCATAGCATCCATCGTTCAGTTCATATACTACCCAGATTTTCTCCAATTTCGGACCCCAACCGATAACAACCTCAACCCCCTTGTTTTTAGTTTTTTTTTAGTCCGCCTTCGCCGCTCCTACAATTTACAGTGAACTCGTAGAGACAGGCCCTTCATAAATCAGCGCTCACTTCTCCATCACGGAAGGCAATGGGGCTCACAGGAGCGCCGCCATCGGGAGGCAGTTCTACAAGCACCGAAGCTTTGAAACGTATGGTCCGACTTAAGATCTGGCGATGGTGGTTTATAGGTATGTCGGTGTGATGTTGTGGTGTAGTACTGTTGGTGGTTGTGGTTTGGTGAATGAGTTGATGATGTTGGATTTGATGTGGTGATGGTGGCGCCGACAACGATGATGCTTTGTGGTGGCGCTTCTGCGTTTGAAGGGGTAGCCCATTAGATGGTTTTGTTCGTGGTTTTGCAAGTATGGTTGTGGCGATGGAGGTGGAGGTGGTGGCCGCGACGGTTGAGATGCGGTTGCGGTGATGGTGGTTGTGGTATGTGACCAAGTATTTAATTGTGACCTAACAATTTGACAAAATGTGATTAAAAAATAATGTGTGATCTTTGATCAAGTATTTAATTGTGACATAACAATTTGACAATATGTGACTGAAAAATATCTGTGACCAAATAAATTAACTATGACTTATAATTTTTTGAATTTGTGACCTCGAAATCATCAGTGACTAATTAATTTAATAATATGTGACCAGTAAATATATTGTGATCTATAATTATGTATACGTGCCTATTAATTGTATAATTGTGACCTAATTAATAAATATTTTTAATTAATTATCTAATACCTGAATTTTGAATTGTTAAATTATCTACTTGACTTTTGAATTGATGTAAATCATACACTTGAAATATGATATTTTTCCCATATTTTTATATCTTGGCCCAAATATAGAATTGACCCACTACCCATCTCTAATTTCAGCCCAACTTCTTAAATGGACCAAATTTTAGAATTTGCCCTTACCCAAAAGAATAGAACTTCTTTCACAATTTCATGTAGCAAGTGACAGGCAACGAACAACCTTGTAATTTGCTACAAAAGTCCAAAGAAATAAAACCCAAATGCGAGGACTTAATTACAAAGCATATCCTTATTACTGGGCCTATGAGCAAGAAAACTATTTAGTGAAACTAACCATACACATAAAAAAAACTAGCGAGGTGAACGTGCGTTGCACATTAGTTGCTTAATGTAAAAAATAAGTGTATTTATATTTTAGAGAAAGTCATTTGTAAATGATAGCATCGGAGGAAAAGGCTTAATCTGCAACAAGAAGCATACAATAGAAATTTTACATCTCAATTTCTTATAAAACCTCAAAAACTGTGTTCTAAAAGGCGGTCTAGGCGCGCTTTGATGTGATGGAGGCCAAAACGCCAAGCCAAGTAATTTGACGTCTTATTCGTTGACCGCTAATGCGTGCCTAGGCACAATTATGCTAGCCTTAGCGAGCATTATCATTTTTTTTTTACAATTCTTTGAAATTAAAAATTATTAAATGTTAATTTCTTTAGTTTGCCCTAATTTAAAACCACCACTTGAACCCAAAAATTTCTCTCCTCCAATCTACAACATCTTGACAGTCAGAAAATGATATTTTACAACCTTCGAGAGATAATAAAAATGCTCAGAATGAAATAAGGGAGCTCGACGAAGAGAATTTTGTATTAGAAGACACATGGGACGAATAAGATGAAGAAGAGGATATTGAATTGAAATCCGATAAAGAGTTAGATCATATTTAAGTTCATATACTATTTACTTACTATTTTGTATTTAAATTTGGAATTTATCTTTTTGTTGGAAAACTTTGAAAAACTGTATAAAATTCCTATAAACTTGTTTTAAATGTTTAGTAAGTATTATTTTTAATTATTAAATAATTTTTAATTGATTAAAAATTAAAATAATATTAAAATAAGAAAACGTATTTTTACTCTTTTTTACGTATATGCCTTGTTTAAACTCGTCTAGTACATAGCTCGACATTCACGCATTGCCACACATTACGCCTTTTATAACACCGCTCAAAGACAATTTGCAAGTTCGGCCTTTTATTGGTAGTTAGCAAGTATCAAACATTGATCTCATGTTTCACTATTTTCAACACTTTAACGTAAGTATGAATGTAATTTTGTTACTCACCCACCTTTTGAAGCACAACTCAAGTAGATGACAACATTCATAGAATTCCTATAGAAAAAATACAATGTACTCTATTAAAGATAAAGAGATTATAACAACTTCATTCTTTTAATTCGACAAACATTAAAAAAGATGGAGGATTTCCTTTTTTACGAAAACAATAAAGGATAAAATAATCAAATAGGGAACCGAAAGAACAAACAAAAATATTGAAATTCTGAAACTGGGGATTATGGAAATGAATAATAGAACCACATATGATGCGGAAAAGGAGGACTAAGAAATGTGTACATTTAAACTTTTGGTTTGCTTAAGTTTAAAAAAAAAATAGATCTAAAGCACCAGATAATTATATAGACAACACAAATAATCATGACAAAACCTACATCCGTGTGACCTTTAAGCGCTAAACAATATACACATTGAAGCCATTGGGTCTCTGATTCAACAACTTGAATGTTGGTGCATCATATATAAATTTAAAACAACAAACATAAAAGCGACATTTTAAACTTTCCATCTACAGCAAAAACAATAACATCAAGTTATATGATTTAGTAGTGCAAGCCAACCAAATCGAGCAATACGTTGAGCTTTGGTTTGACAAAGAACACTCGCACCTTTTTAAATCCAAACTTCATCAATTCAACCGCTTTCAAATAATTCCCAACTTCAGTTGACTCAGAAGCTAAAGCATGTCTCCAAAATTCATTACTAAAACTGCCTTTTCAACCATCTTGTTGTGCTTATTTACATATAACTTCCTCTGTTCCTATGATCAACAAAAAAATTCGAAAACTATAATTATAATCGACAAAATAAATTAAACATATCATCACATATAATATATTATTTCTTGTTAAAAACTGAATTCATAGACCGTGTGTGTACCATTATCAGTACAACACCACTTGAGATACAATTTATATCTCCATATCAATTGCTCAATTACTAAAAAGTATTATGAAATTGAAAATCTTTGTAAATATATTTCGTTAGACGCAACTAAATATAGCCAAATTCTAACTATCATCGGTATACTCTTACTTTGCCATATCAATATTTTATTTTTATTTCTCAAATGTACTTACAAATATATGTGATAAATACATTTAATAAAATTAGACAAAACTTGAATACCTAAACAATGATAAATTCACTTCATTTTCTTAATTTGCTTCTTGCAAGGCCTCAATGAATAATAATAATAATAATAATAATAATGATAATGATAATGATAATAATAATAATAAATAGAAGAAAAGGATCCACCAAGCAACATCTAGGATAAATAACAAATGATCAAAACATAAATTATGAAAATTTCAACAGGCAGCCTAGATTTTAGCTTCAACAAATTGAGAAAAAAGAATTGTAATCTCCTCATAAAACAGAAGAATAAAAAAAGAAATTGAGGTGAAAGTGATTACCTAGTATATTGAAGAAAAAAGTAAAATTACTGGCAAATCTTCTCCATAATGGTTGTGCTTATCTCTAGAAAATCTTTCCTTCCTTTTCCATTTCAGCGAACTTCCTAAAATCTATAGATTTTTTTCCCTTAAATAAAAACTTATAATATGCGTTACATATATAGTTTTGCATTTTGATTCATACAATCTTCTCTAACTTGTATATTCATCCCATTCACAATTATGCAACGCGAATAGCTTGTCATCAAATTAGGTATTTATTAAGGGATGATGATACATCTCTATGTACCCGAGCACGACCTTGGTGTACCACAACTGGCCCATAAGGTTGGCCCAGTCAGGTCGGTCTCGAGGGCCCCACTAAGGAGACATGAGACCCCGAGCTCGACCTTATTCGCATGATTTATTGGGCCCTTTTCCATTACGTGAGGTCGGGGCGGATCCGGGCCAGGTGCAGTCCCTACGTCACGTGCTCTCCTCCAAGCACACGTGACCATAGAGTACTAGTTCGACTTAACCATTAAACCCCTTAACTTACCATAAATTTCAGCATGCCTAAAGGTCATAAAATCTTAGCACAACGCAAACATCTCCCAAAAGGGAATATTAGTCCATCTAGGACACAATTACCATCCTATATAAATATGTGTCCCATCCTCATGATTCAGATACGTTTTTATAAGCATTCAACATAAAGTTTCTCTTAGATACTTGACTAACTTAAGCATTGGAGGGGCGACGAGGACACATCTCGACGTCTTCGTTTCAGGTATTGGAGGCCAGATATCGTGGAGTTCTTTCATTCCGTTCGGGTTGACCAATGTACGAATTTTGGTAGCATCAAGAAATATTATATATGTGTTCTTTTTTCACATTTTTCTTACGTCTTTATTTATAGCTTCCACTATCAACTTTGTTCATCGATAATATTCTTTGTTCTACTTGTAAGTATTACATGTTAATTAAACCAGACTCATGATATGTGAGGAAGACCATTTCACCATAGTAGTTGGATTGTGTGAGTTGGAATGACTTATCCAAGTCATGGGGCAAACAACTTGGTCAAGGTTTTAGGTCCAACAAAACCATAACAAATACGGTTCCAATTTTTTTTTTTTTTTTTCAATACAATTAAAAAAGAAAATAAGTTTTTTTTTTCTTTTTTATAATATTGTTCCATATTGTTAAATACTGCATACCAACCTAAAGAGAGAGAATTTTTTTTTTTGAAGGAAGAAGAATTGAGATAATTAAAAATAAAGTTGAAAATATGAGTGCGACAATAAATAAACAAGAAAATTGAAATTTATTTTTCACACCACCTACTCGAACTTATACCCTTATCGTTGACTTATAAGGATTGTGCAAAGAATGTGGATTTTTTAAAAAAGACGCGCAATCTAGCATGATGAAGCTCCTACATATTCTAAACAAAGTGGATACATTTGACAAAAACGGTCTTAACAAAAGAATAATGAATTGCACGTTGAAAAATGAGGTCACAGAATTGGGTAAATTGGTGGGATCCAACCCATTATGACCTTATTTTATTTGAAAATTACAATTTTGAAATGTTTGTTGGATCATGACTAAACCATTCATCACTTTTTGACAACAAATTTTCTACAAGTTATAAAGATAAAGGTTGCTTCAATTGATAAATTGGTGCTTTACTATCAACTATGCGCAAATTGGTCTTTTTATCGTACAATATCTGATGTGGTACATCAATATTCCAACTCGATAAAGAGAAAAATATATATATCAAATTTTCTATCTCTTGTGTGAGGTCCAATAACGACTATATTTTCCATTCTCATTCTACAATAATGAGAATCAAACGGAGGTTTTATATGACTTGACTAGTACTTAAAAATATAATCACACAAAATAAAGATGAATAAGCATTCAAAAGATTTTTTCAAGCGAACCCATTAAATTTTTTTTAATTTTTAATTACACGTTCTCAATAAAAAAATATTTTTCGCAAATCTATATCAAACACGTCATTAATTCTATCCAAACAAATATTTGGTCACAAACTTTCATTAAAAATAAAATATGCTAATTAATTAAATATTAAAGATATGAATGCAACGAAAAAATCAAGAATATAAACACGATATTTATTAAAGGTTTATTGCGATGAAAATATGATGTATCAAAATTTTTTTTTTTTATTGTGTGAATATAATTTACTTTATAATAGAAAGCGTCGCTCCTGTCGAAGGTATTTTGTTTTTCTTTTATTTTTAACGAACAGTGTGGCTAAAAGAAATATGTTAATGACCAAGTTGTTCGATAAACTATACATTAAGGACCAATTATAAAATATTTGTTAGCAATAAGAGTAGGTCGTCTCTTTAACAACCACTAATATACTTTTCTTACATCCCAATCACTATTTTCTCTCAATAATTTCACTTTCCTTTCATGAAATTCTCTCTCTAAAACCTCATTTGAGAATCGAGAGAGAAGCTACGAAATGTGCCCCCTCAGAATAATTCTGATCTTCCTCTCTGCAACCCTAGCCGGATTCTTTGTCCTCAGAAACCTCAAATCCCCTACCATAAGCCCCGAAAACGACGACGTGAAGTCCCCAACCGACAAGGAAATTGAATCCCCAAATTCCCTCACCATTTCCTCCAAGGCATTTTTTATTCTCTGTTTCTCGCTCCAGTTTTTGCGATTGTATTGTTTAATTTCTGGGAATTTGATGACAATTTGTTATTATAATGTGATTGCAGGCGTGTGGGGCAATAAGGAAGGGGTTTTGGACCTTTGTGGACATGGCAAGCGGAAGTTATCTCTGGAGGAATTTGGTTTCCTCTTCCACTACTTGTACCGGGAAGCGTGCTGATTAGCTTGATGGTAATGTGTGGTGATGTTTGTGAATTTGTTTTGGGCGATTCTATGGATCGTTCTCTGTTGTGTAATTTTTCTTTGATATAATACCTCGCAGAACGAATCAATGTTAATTGTAGAGTTTATTTCTTGAAAACTGCACGGGTCTTGCATGTAATGTAATGCTGTAGGTTGTTATACGATGGCTCATTGTATAGATTACATATTATATCTTGTTACACATTCAAGTATTGGTATTGCTAGTTTGCTGTTATACATGATATTATGAAGGCGTGTGGAAGGTTTAATGTATGCTTGATTATCCCATTCTAGCTTTCCCTCCAAATAGCTGCTCTTTTAGCATGTTATGAGAGCATATAAATGGGGCTCTCATTTTGTTAATAAGTTTTAAATGCACTTTATCCCATTGAACTACACCTCGGTTTGATGATTCCCCTCTTTTAATTAGATCACTTCATATATTGAAATCTACAAAACTGGTAACAGTGTTGACATGAATAGAAAGATTCATTGCACTCAGTGAACAAAAGAAAAAGAGCAAAAACAGCATAGTAATGAAACTCAGTGAATCGCCCCACTCATTGACAAGGAAAAACCAACATGCCATTGGATTCTGATACCATATTCTGTCACTAAATCGTGAATGATAAAAAACAAAAGTTGTAATATGTGAAGTAGTTCCCAAAATCACCATCGTCAGTAAGTACAAATGGCAGAACCTCCTCTAGTGAACTATCCAGGTTTGTATGGTGCAATTCAGCAACTCTTAAATCCATACGATCCAATACCAAAACCTGTATGTATGTCTGACAGCAAAATAGGTGAATGTCTAACGTTTTTACTAGCTTGTCTTTCTATTTGTGTTGTAGAGTTTACTATTTGGTGGTGGGATTTCAGGAGGTAGTTGAGTTGTTAATGGTTGTTGATGGTGGGCACTTGATTGCTTGATGGTATGGTTGTGATGGTGTCTTTTCCATTTCTTTCCAGTGGTCGGTGGTGGTTTTGGTGTTAATGAGCCAGGAGGGAGTTGTGCTAAGAAGAAGGGGAGCGGTCTGTTGCCTAAAGGGGGTAAAAAGTTGAAGCGAAATTTATTTTGCTTTTTATTTTTATTGAGTGTACTTTGATATATACATAATGTCAACAGAACCGCTTAGGTCTGGCATGATACATTTCTGTTAAATTTGGACAGTTACAAATGGAATGGATCTATTAGAGTCAAATAAGTAGTAGAAAGAGGTTTAGGTGATTCAATTTATAGATGAGGAGAGCACTGTGTAAACTGATGTACACTGCGAGAGGATAAATTATATATAATCTTTTTACTGATTTCCTCAAAAAAGGGAAATGTTTTCTTATTCGTTTCTTGTGCATTTATTGTATATCTATGATCATTTTATTTCTTTGACCAGCGCCCTTTTTGTTCGCTTAAGTAAGTTAAAGAAAAACAGTGAGAGAATATTGGACTGAATGTGTTATGAAACTCTAGTTCAGAGTAGCTTTTAAACCACATTGAGGAAGCATTGGGGGACTACGTATACATCAACTACAAGATGAAATATAACCTACTTGGGACTTGGGATTCTCTTAAGAAAAATATTGGATAATAAATGATTAGCCAACTATAACTATAACTTGCACGTTAGTTGTGTTTGATTCTTGTTTACTGTTCAGTGAATTGTGAAATAATTAAGATGTGACGAATACTACAAGAATTCTATTTCCGTATTTGCACAAATTCATTTGTTAAAGTGGTGTTGGTACTCAATGGTGCATTCCCGCTGAAACTCAGATGCTTTAGATATCCCCAGGTTGTTCTGTGGACTTGTTCGAGAGATTAGTCATTGGCAAATTGGGTTTAATCATATTTTATGCTTAGAAGAGAATTTTATTTTCAGCACTTGTTACTTTTCATATTCAATCGTAATGGTTTGGTTTTGAATTTTTCAAAACAATTTATAATGGTTTGGCTTGAAAATACTTCAAAAATTGTCCAAGTTGAACCGTGTTCACCTCTGCTTAATTGTGATGGAAATCTCATTGCATATAAGTTGGGTTTAATAGTATTGAAAAATATCTTGTTGACTGTACTATAGATTCGTGTACAAACAAATTGCTCTCTTTAAGGTTTTGAAGTATACCGATTTAAGTGCCTTTGGTTATTTGATTAATGTTAATGATAACATGGTTGTGAAATGTGGTCGCACGATGTCATAAGATAAAACAGTATGTACTAACATAAAATTGTTGACCTCTTAAAAGTAAGATAAATTAACACCCTAATTAATGATTTTTAGTCCGTTTTAGCTGCTGAAGAAGTGGAAGACGTAGTTTGGAAAATCGAGTGCTGAATATTTAATTGTTTGATTTTCTAAAGTTGTTGGTAGATGTTTTCAGCTTCTGAAAAGTGATCTAGGAACTTTGTATATCAAAATTGAATTAGTTTTTTTTTTTATCTGTTTTTCTAAATTTATACACAAATATTTTTTTTATTCGTTTATGTTGTGCTGTGGAGATCAATAAGGGACACAAACGAACGATACCTCATGTCGAAATATATATATGATTTTGGTCCGATTTAAAAAAAAAAAATAAATAAAAAAAAATAATAATAATTAGAAGTTGAAGCTGATAACAGACAGGGTTGGAGTCCGCTCTTAATTATTGAACTAGAAACGTGGATAGACAACTTTTGAAATCTAATTGGTCCTTTTTTGTCAAGTTCATGTTTAAAAAACTTATTTACCTTGACCCAATTATCCCAGTCTGAACAAGCAGAAATTTGCCCTTCACAAACCATTCTTGAGGCACTGCAGGGCCACAGTCGAAATTTTATGCTATTTGATAACATATTGGAACTGAATTACGATTTACGAAAGTATTGAAATATATATTTTATGGTTTATTTTATTTCTTCTATTTTTTGTTATATATTGAGAAAATAATTTGTATTGTCAAATCACGATTTTTTTTTTTTAAATGTTATGGATAGAATCCAACACGCATCGAAATCTATGATTTTGGTTCTAGTTTGGTTGCAATAATTACGTGAACCTGAATGGTTCCACTCATCAAAATATCGAAAGTATAATAGGTGATTTCGAATATTGAATACTCGGTTCAATCCATCGAATGCCCAAGCCTAATTGAAATGTTAATAAAAATTGTGAATTTTTTCAAGTCGAGTATAAATGAATTTAAAAATGTGAGCCAAGGGGTAAATCTATGAGGAAATTAGGCTAAATACGGCCCAAAATCAAGAGAATTGATTAATACCCTTAATTACTAATTTATTCATTAATATTTTTAATGAGAATTGATTAATACCCTTAATTACTAATTTATTCATTAATATTTTTAATTAATCGTAATTTCTACGTGAAAATAGAGGATTCACATTCTGTATTAAATAGAACAAAGAGACATGAGATGAGAAATAGCTTCAGCCAGTGGCAGAAAATTATACAAAGAAAGAAAAGAGCAACCAGAAGAAAGAGCACAATTATTAGGAATCAATTTTCTGAAAATCTAATCTACAAAATATATGTGTATGTAAAATGCATGTATATATTTCGAGGACCAAGAAGTAGTTACTGATTTCTTCTTCTTCTTCTTCTTCACCATTTTTCTTTATTCAAGAGCTCAAAAAACCTTTAATGTATTGTGTTATTGTATTGTGCCAATGATTTTAAAATGAAAATGCATTAGTTCCCCAATTTTATTTAGATTTCGTGGTTAGGTTTATTTTAAAACTTATAGTGTAAATGGATTGTGTCATTACATATGAAAAAATATATTTGAATCGGTTAAATCATTGATACTTGTAAGATGTTTGACAAAATGACAATGTGAATTTTGTCACTTTTCTATGAAAAAGTGACATTCTGTCACTTTTGTCAAAAAAAAAAAAGTCACACTATATACTTGAAGCAATTAACTCGATGCATATGTGTGCATTTTTTAAAATTTGAACATACCAATTCAAGTCCCGTTTTATGGTAATACATATGAAAAAGAAAATTTTGAATCAATTAAATATTGATGTATGAAAATGTCCTTAACAAAATAAGAATGTGAATTCTGTCACTTTTCTATGAAAAAGCGACAGAAAAAAGTGACATTCTGTCACTTTCGTAAAAAAAAAAAAGTCACACTATATAATTGGAGCAATTAACTAGATACATATGTGTGTATTTTTGAAAATTTAAAAATATCAATTCAAACTCTATTTTATGGTAATACATATGAAAAAGAAAACTTTGAATCAATTAGATATTGATGTATGCAAAATGTTTAATGTGAATTCTGTCACATTATATGAAAAAGTGTTTGTCACTTTTTTCTATCACATTTTTTTTATTGTTTGTTACTTTTTTTTTAAATTTATGTCACTTTTTTATAAAAGTGAGATTGTGTCATTTACTTAATTTTATGTAGTACCATCTAGGGATGTCAAAGTTGCTCGTCAATTTTATATAACTGACATCGCGTCACTTTTTCAAATTGTCACTTTTTTTTAGTATTTTGTCACTTTTTAAATTTTTGTCACTTTTTAAGAAGATAAAAAAAATGAAATAATAAGTAATATTTTCCTAACATAATCAGCACGTGGATTAGCCTGGACGTACTGATTATTTTAAGAACATGATTATTGGTGTTGCACAAATGGATTATATTATTTTGGTATTTGTCACTTTTTTTTTTTTAGTTTGTGTCACACTATCACTTAGTTTTATGCATTATCATTTAGGGATGTCAAAATTGTTCGTCAATTATATAAAAATGACATTGTTTTACTTTTTTAAATTTTGTCACTTTTTATAGTTTTTTTGTCACTTTTTAAGCAGATAAAAAAATCACAAATGGATGGTACTATTTTAATATTTGTCACTTTTTTTGAGTTTGTATTACTTTTTGAGAGTCTGAGTCACTTTTTTTTTTTTTTTTAGTTTTTTCACTTTTTTGAGTTTATGTCACTTTTTTGAGTTTGTATCACTTTTTGAGAGTGTCACTTTTTTTTAGTTTTGTCACTTTTTTTTAGTTTGTCACTTTTAAAAAAAAAAAAAAGTAAAAAAGTGACATTGTGTCACTTTTTTATTTTACACAGTATTTTTTACTTCCTAAAAATCTTTCATATGATTTTAAGGGTATTTTTCAAAACATCTCTAATTTTAAGGGTATTTTTGTAAGCCTAACTCTTTTAAGTAAGCCCAAATGCTTACCTAGCGAAGCCCAATTAAATGATTTCAAATTCAAGTTCCTTATTTAACAATTACAACGGTCAAATTTGTTCCACTTTAAAGAATGAGTTGAATTCGAGCGAGAGAAATTATCCGACAATTGCAGCGGTCAGATCTGTGTTGCTCATAAGGGTGAATTGTATCGGAGAGAGAGAGAGAGAGAGAGAGAGAGAGAGAGAGATGGGGAAAAGGAAGGGACAAAAGGAAATCCAAAAAACCCTTATTTATGGAGAAGAAAATGTTGAAGATGAAAGATCAATCATAGACCAGCAAGACGAGGGAGGGGAAGAGGAAGAGGAAGACGGAGAAGGGTCAAGATTCTTCGCATGCTATCTGCTTACATCACTCTGCCCCCGTTTCAAAGGCCACACTTACATCGGGTGAATTTCTATATGGGCTTATGATTATTCTTCACAATTGATGTTAATGTGAATTTTTACCTAAGAATCAATAAGTTCATATGTGGCAAATATGGCAGATTCACAGTGAATCCTCGGCGTAGAATAAGGCAGCACAATGGTGAAATTAGGAGCGGCGCACGGAGGACCAAGAGGAAGCGCCCCTGGGAAATGGCTTTGTGCATCTATGGCTTCACTACTAATGTCGCTGCTCTTCAGGTTGTTAATTCCTTCGTTTTTCTTTTTTCTCCCCCTTCAAATAATTAGGTTATATACATAGCTTTTTTGTCATGAATTATATCATCAGTATTTCAGCTGGTCTTGATAAAGATGTTGGGATTCTTGAGAGTAAATTATAACAGAAGAGTAAATCATCTCCTTAGTTTTAGCAACTTATTTGCGATACATTATATTTATGTTTTTATTATTCAAAATATTAGATTTAGGTATTACTTTCAGCAACTGATATTTAGGAGCTGCAGTTTCAACAACTCTGATCTTTAGGAGTTTATTACTCTCTTGTCGTGTATATATATACTTACTCTGATCTATGAAAAGATTAACTTGAATTTGTTAATTCAAATTCGTGTTATGGTATCAGAGAATCTTTAAGAGATAGCCAATCCAATTTTTTTTAGCAGCCATGACCACCATCTCAACTCCTACCACCATTCAAAACACCAATGACTCTCATAAAACCCTCATCACCATTAATGTCGCTGCCCAGACTCCTCTTAAACTCACCTCCAGCAACTACAATTCGTAGAAGTTGCAATTTCGCACCTTATTCATAAGCTATGATCTCCTAGGCTATATTGATGGATCCAAACCATGTCCAGTAGCCACCCTCACCCAGGGGGCCAGAGGCAAACTCCATAAATTAGGTCCCCTAAAATCAACGTAAATGCAAAATCAAACAGTATATTATGCAAAATATTACTAACTTAAAACTTAGCAGTAAAATAACAAACAAATATATTATACAAAATAACTTGACAGTGAAGCAATTGTTACACGTTGGGAAAGTAATGTTGAGAGTGTGAAGCCTATAATGGTGAATTGTTGTTCTAAATCTAACATTATGTGATATGGTGAATTGTTGTTCTAAAGATGTATTCTTCTTTTGAGTGATACAACGTATCTACCCATTGTTCTCCTCTTCTACCAAGCGATGAAATTTTTTCAAATATAATGTACAAGATTTGACAGTGAAGCAATTGTTACACGTTGAGAAAGTAATGTTGAGAGTGTGAAGCCTATAATGGAACAAATTGCACAAATAAGATGTTTTACTTGATTTGGCAGAAAGTAACGAAGAGCCTAAAGTTTGTTTGTTATTTTACTGTTTATATAAATCGTTTGTATAATATATTTGTTTGTTATTTTACTGTTAAGTTTTAAGTTAGCAATAAGTTACATAATACATTATTAGATTTTGCATTTATGTTGATTTTGGGGGACCTAATTTATGGAGTTTGCCTCGGGCGTCAAAATTACAGGATTGACAAAATATAGAGACTGCAAATGTGAACATTTGAGAAGTAGTAATTGGTGAAACAAGAGTGAATGAGGGATGGAATTGCCTGTGGCGCTGAGCGATTAGGGTTGAAAAAGGGTTGGATTGTTGTGATTTGTGAAAGAGTGAAGGGAAGAAGTCGAGTAGAGCAGAGACGAAGGTAAGAATGAAAACAGATTTTCCATTTGGGAAGATTACATTTATAAGGGGTTTACTTTACACCATTTCAAAAATACAAAAACAAGTTTCAAATTTCAAAAATCAGGTTTTTAATATTTTTATTTATGAAATAATAAATTATTAAATCAATTTAATATTACATATTTAATTCTAAGAGTTTGGTCACAATCTAAGAGTTTTTAGGTCACAATTCAAGATTTTCATAAGTGCAAATTTTTAATCAGTCACAAATTAAAATTTTAAAAGTCACAATTTGTTCACCGATCACAAATCATAAAATTTATAAGTCACACCACTTAGGTCACAAACATTACATTAATTGAACATAAATTATATTTAGGTCACAATTTATCAAATTATAGGTCACAATATAATAATTTTTAGGTCACACAGTATGTATTGGTCACGATTTATCTAATTCATTGGTCACATACACCAAACACCACAGCCGAGTTCCAGTTCCAGTCCCGATCCTTCGCCAATATTTTGGTCACAAACCAACTAAATAATTGGTCACAAACCGTCACCCCCGACCAACCAAATAATTGGTCACAAACCGTCACCCCCCGTCACACTACCACCACAAACTGTGATTAATTGTGACCAAATTTGTGGTCAGTGTGATTATCCGTGACCAATTGAATCTTAATTGTGACCGTATATGATCAAGTCACAATCGACCACAATCAACACAAAATTAATCACAATCAGTCACAGTCACACATATTTGGTCACAAACCAGCACCACAATCGACCACCAGTCATCACCACCACTGCCTCCTCCAACTCAAATTCATGACAATGAATTTCGAACTAATGTTTTAACTAAAACTCTTCCCTGCACCACCACTGCGACCTTCAACTAAAATCCACCAACATAGATATTACCTACTTCTCAAAACTACACCTTTGGCACCTCCATAAAACTACACAAAACACCTATGGCACCACCATAAAACCACTACAAAAATCACCTAAAACCACCGCAAAACAGCACAAATAGCTACAGGTTCGCCACTGCAGCAATACTCAGAACACACTGCAGCTACTCCGGTCCCCGATTCTTTTGATTCGGGTCAAATCCCGCATCTCCGAGAGAGAGAGAGTCGATGAGCACTGCTTGACACAAGTAAATCAGGGAACAACTTTCAATTTGGAATCGGTTATCAACGAAATAATTAAACAACGTAGCTTTGAACACCTGAATCTCAACCCTTCCGATTCGATCGTCGATTCCTATTATCAAGGATGGCAGAAGAATGCGGATGGCAGTGGCATCACGACGACAATCAGCGAGCGACGGATGGCGTGAAAAATTATTAGCCTCGACCTACAGTCTCTCCTCCTCCACTGTCTCACCATGTCACCGGTTTCCCTCAGCCCATGCCTCCTAGCCACCATTGCCAAGTGCCAACTCAAATTTACGATCAAGGCACTACCGCCACCGCCGCTCTACACTGTCGAGAGAGAATGAGAGAGAGAGATGGTGATTTAGGGATTTTGAATCGGTGGGTGGAGTGAGGTAGTGGTGTGTATAAATTAGTTTTTAATTTTATAATATTAATTAATAATCATATTTAACACCTGATTTTTGAATTGTAAAACTTTATCCCTTTATTTTTGAATTGTAATCTTAAAAAAAAGGGTTTTAAGTAATTTTCTCTTTCCATTTTCTTCCTTTAATAATTAAAACAAATGCCCCTTCCGATTTTGGGCTTGAGGCGCAGGCCCTGACCCAAAGCAACACCGCAATACCCAATCCAGAATATATTATTTGGATTCACTAATCCTTAATGCCATAATTGGCAGAACTTCTTGTGAAGCATGGAACGTATGCCAAGCCAACTCGTATGCCAACCCCCACCCTCAATCTTTACTTAAAACATCTTCACATTGTTGAAACGGGTTTAACACTCGCATTCATCAATTCCTCTAATTAATTAACATTACTCTTAATTAATCGTATGCCAACCCCCACCCTCAATCCTTATTCCATGTGAAACTATTTTCGGGGCTACACCTAACTACTTCCAAAATCTATGTCTCTCGGCATGTCAAAGTTGTTGAATCTTCATAAATGGCGTAGGAGTATGTTAAGAATGGGCATGGAAGTTAGTACCACCTGATCCAAGTCAAAACCTTGTTGGATGTAAATGGATTTTTAACTCAAGGCTCGTCTGGTTGCGAAGGGCTCTCACCAAAGACCTGGAATAGATTACAATGACATGTTTAGCCCTGCAGTTAAACCAACTTTCATTCATGTTGTGCTTAGTATAGCTTTGAGTCGTGGTTGGTCCTTAATGCTTTTCTTCAGGGTAATGTCTTAGAAGATGTCTATATGTCCCAACCACCAGGTTTTGTAGATAAAGACAAGTGCTAAGACTCAATTTAATATTTTGAAGCTTAGATCAGACAAATGTATTGACATCAAGTTTCACCACAGCAATCCATTCGTACGTTAAAGACTAAATTTAAATGATAAACGAACTTAGAGGCCTTTGTACATAGCAATGTTTTTTTATTCTAATCTTCAGCTTGCCCGACCTCAAATTTTGTGATAATTGGCCCAAACATTTTACTCCGGAAAGACATGATCAATAAATTACTGATCAGTGTTTTTGTGTCTTGATGCTGTGTGCGAATGCATATGAAAGGTCGTAAATTTGGAAATTTATCTTTCTTCTTATTGAAGATGAACCCCAGTAATTGTATTGTGTTAATTTTAACCTTGCAGTTTGAGTGGGCATGGCAACACCCAGTAGAATCTCTAGCAGTTAGAAAGGCGGCTGCGACTTTTAAATCCCTTTCTGGAATTACCAACAAAATTAAATTGGTATACACAATGCTCACACTTCCTGCCTGGAATAGGTATGATTTATGATTTTATGTCTCTCTTTGTGAGCGATCATGAGTTGATTTAACTGAGATAAGTTTCATAGATTCGAGATTTTTACATTTTCTTTTTGGTGGTTTCTGTATTTTCAGCTTGAACCTTACTGTAAATTTCTTCTCAACAAAATACAAAACGTATACTGCTGGTTGTCCAAACTTGCCCGTTCAAATGAGGATCCAAGTTTGTTCCATGGATGAGTTGCCCTGTTACACAGGGAGCAATCCTAATTCATGTGAAAATGATTGGGACGGAGATGAAGAATTTTCTACGAGGGGCAATAACAAAGAATTATCAATGGGAGCAGCAACAAATCACCAATCTCCAAGCGATCAAGGTATTATTCCAGAAAAGGGACGAAAACAAATCAATCATGTAGAAGAAACCCGTTATGAACGTAGTAGTTGTTCAGAAATTATTTGGATGGGACTGGAGAGAAACTCCCCAATCGAAACATCTTCATCTGTTACTACCGGCTCGTATAATATTGCCGGTGGCATTGAAGATGGGCACGTGTTGAGATTGGTAGAAGAAGTTACTACAGAGTTGATGGACCATCCACTCGAGAATCAATCAACAACTGCCTTAGTTGCTGACGAAGATACAGTCTTGATGAAGAGTCCAATAGTAGTTAATTATGAAGTTGAGGTTATAGATGTTTTTACACCTTCACCTTGCTATTCTGGCAGAAAGAAGAGAAGACAAAATGTATATACTGAAATAATTGATTTGACAGTTTCTCCTGTCTTTAGTTTAGGGGTTTCGGGACTGTAAACCAAAATAAAGTAGAACTGAATGGATTCATATATTTTTAGAGATATCTGTCTTTTACAGTTGAATCTTTTACTTCCTATGGTCTCTTATGTTGAGCTTGAGTTTGTGTGCATAGTTTCAGTCTGGTTTTCTTGACTGTTTTAGCGTACTATTGGGTAAAAAACCCCGTTTATCCATTAATACGTGGTACATGACATCTGTGACATTTGTTCATAAATATGTTAATCCACGAGCTTTACACTTACCTTTTGCTCCATCGCTATGGGGACAAATTTCACCATCTCTTTCTATACATTCGAGCAAAATCATGAAAATCAAAAATATATTCCACTTCAAACCCAAATGGTAAAAAAATTATTCAACATGAAAGGTGGTAGTTAAAAGAAACATTGACCATGTGTACTGAGAGAGATTGTCCATTGTATCACATGATTGAAATGTTTTATCTTCTCTTTCTTTTTGACTGATCACATGATTCAAAATATGCTGTCTAGATTGAGCCAACAAGGATCCCTTTATTTAGGAGTGGCTATACGTAGTGACCCATGGAAGACAACTAAGCAGGAAATGTTTTGGGATTTTTTGGAATTCCTGGTAGCCATGTATCCATTTGTCCCTAAGCAATTTATGAGATGCTGTTACCATCAACAAAAAGGTGGAGGAGAAGACCCTTCATAGTTCAAGGCATAAAGTAGTTTTACATTCAATACAGCTCCACGTCTACAAATCAAAATGTGTACAACTTTATGTATGATGTTGTAGAGATAGGGCACGGTTCAAGTTTCCTCTGCCCAACATGAGAACGGACAGCTAATGCTCAAGGGAACTAATAGACCTTTAAAACAAACTAAGAAACAAAGGTCATGCAGCTCTAATTTGTGCATTTCCTACTGAAAGCCTTAGCCATCCTAATGTAGTGTCAAGATGTACCTGAGGATATATACATTCATGATATGAAAAAAATTATACGACTATACACACATTATTTATTTAAGTTAGATCTGTTACAAAAAGAGAGACGAGGAAGAATCTGGTGCTAATCAACAAAAAACTTGGTGAAGACTGATAATCAAGGTATTTGTTCCTGCAGCAGCAGTTGTTGTTGTAGCAGATCTTGCTGCTGCTGTGGATGATGTGATTGCCGGTCCTGTGGAAGTGGCTGTTGCCGATGCTCATATGGAGGCTCATGTGGTGCCTGTGGAGGTTGATCACATTGCCAAGCCCAAACAATGTCTTGAAGACCTGGTCTTATACCCTCATCTAATACCTTCTTATATTCCAGAGTATCTCCATTCGATTTATTCAATTCAACCAAGTGAAAACGTGGAGTGAGCTCAAAAATCTCTGCTTCAATTGACAAAATCCCCTTCCTACCTTCTTTGGTCCCTTCAAATTTGAACAACCCTCTGTCCTTTTTACTTGCCTTCAACTTCAAACGCCTGGCAAGTTCTTCGAGCTTGGTGATGATGGTAGAAGCTGGTTTCGAGGAAACGAATCTACTTTCTTTCTTTGCACTAGGTTCCTCAAACAATCTAGACAGATCAAATCCAGCTGACAAGGAAATGATATCAAATGCATTCAAATTTGAAAGCCTGTTATCCTCGGCTGCTGTGCTACCGTTTTCCAATGAAGCAGAAGCCGCAGCTGTACTAGATGAACCTGTTGCACTGCTTTCTGGATCATGTTTTGTAGATTTAGAATTCAATCCCCGTTTTAACCAAGAGTTGTCCTTAATTCTTGCAATTGAAATTCTTGTGGTTGGATTTGGATCTAATATTCGTAAAAGTAGCCTTCGTACCTCTTGTGGAAACCAACTCGGGCATCTGAATTCTGCTTTGCCAATCTTCCTATACATTTCCATCAAATTTGAATCATGAAATGGAAGATAACCAGCCAATAAAACAAAGAGGATCACCCCACATGACCAGATATCGGCTTTGGCCCCTTCATAGCCTTTCCTGTTAATCACTTCCGGAGCAACATAGGCAGGAGTTCCACAAGTAGTGTGTAGGAGTCCGTCTTGGCGCTTTGATTCAGCAAGTGCACTTAAACCAAAATCAGAAATTTTCAGATTTTCATTCTCATCTAACAGTAAATTTTCTGGTTTCAAATCTCGATGATAGACACCCCTGCTATGGCAGAAATCAACAGCATTTATTAACTGCATGAAATATTTTCGTGCAACATCCTCCTTAAGCTTACCCTTGGCTACCTTGTTGAAAAGCTCACCTCCTTTAGCATATTCAATCACGAAATAAATCTTAGTTTTTGTAGCCATGACTTCATAAAGATGCACGATATTAGGATGACGGACCAATCTCATAACAGATATTTCTCTCTTGATCTGTGCAATGAGCCCGACTCTCATAACCTTCTCCTTGTCTATTACTTTAATGGCTACACTTTGCCCTGTATTGATGCTCCTAGCATAGTATACCTTGGCAAATGTGCCTTGGCCTAAAAACCTCCCTAATTCATATCTTTGCATCAATACACTAACTTTATGATCCATATCAAATCTACAAAACCTAAAACAAAAATATTACTCGTTTTCCTTCACTCCAATAGTAATTAACACACACGTAAAAATGAGTTAATGCGACTTAACCATCGTCACATAGGTCATGTGTCAACATGATTTGCATTTTACGACATGTTGGCCCTTTTGTGCAGTCTCGAATAAGGAGTATGTGAACTGTGGCTTATAGCATTGGTCTCATCAAGGACAAAGAGAGGAAGCTTGTTTAAAGCCAAAACCTTGCAAACATCAGAGCAAGATCTCAAATTTCTCAAGCACATATTTCAGCATTCCCTGGCTTCTCTCTTTGGAGATCAACACAGAAAATGCTGAAAAAGTTCTGTAACAATTGAACAAGATTTAGTTCATTACTGAAAAGCGTGAAGTTCACATATCAAAACAAAAGAACACTTTTGCACAAGTGACAGAAGGCATTTAAGATTGTACTACATAATCTAGTCTAACCAAGCTAAAGGTTGAATCTATTTAAATAATTTTTGAGAAGTCAACAATGATGAAGCCTATTTAAACTTCCTACCATAATTGTTGGCAAAATCAAGGGTAAAAAACAAAAACTAGAACTTTATGGGTTCCATACTATTTTCTATCACGAAGTATATTTTAATAAATATCAACATATAAACTGATATAAACACGCATAAATCAAATAAACTAACATATTTCAAACACTGTCCAGTTCAGAAAGCCAGGATCCTCGATAGATACCTTATGTGGTGAAGAAAATGGATAGCTGGTAGCTCCTAACTTCTTATGCTTTTATTAAACTCTAGTTGCTTTCCTACATTTATTTTCCGATATATCCTACTAAAGGGTGATTGCCAATTGCCTATGTGATCAACCTGTAATTATCTAGGTATTTTCACAACTAAGATTCAAATGTTAATTACAATTTCCTTCCAGAAAAAGTAGATATTTCCTATCAATTTCTAAGAATATACCAGAAAACTGAAGTTTCCAACATTCCATAAGATTAAACAAGATGTCTACTAAAGTGTATAATAGAAAAAGAAAATCCCTATATTCAAACGCCATATTCAAGATTACAAATTGATAATATTCTAAAACATAGATTTAGCAATAAGCAAATTAAACCTAAAAGAAAATACTAAAACAGTAACAGAATCAAAAGTTTAAAGAAACAAATGAACAAGAAACGGAAAGATTTTCATCCATATCTAGATTCAGATATCAACACAAAAGAAAAAAATCCCACAAAATCTCTGTTAATAATAAATAAAAAGAGCTAAGATTTAGCCATTACCTTTTGGTTTTTTTCTGAACAGATAGAGAGAGAGAGAATTTGTTAAGAAATTGTGCGATGGGTAAATAAACTTAAAACAAGAAAGGCTCTTAGCCTTGAGAATGATCTTTTCTTAATTCCAGGAAGAGAGAGAGAGAGAGGTCAAAAGTTTATTTGAATACATCAAGAGACAGAAAGGTACAATATGTTACACGAATTCATCAACGCGTATATCCGTATGGCTCCTCGTAACCTCCCGCCCATCGTAGCCGACAATTAGCTTTACTATTTTTTTTACTTTCTTGTTAATCTTCTTCTGTAGCTAAAGATAAGATTTTTACGAATATGAATGAAATAAGCGATTAAAAAATTATAATTAAAAATGAGTTGAAGAAAATATATTTTAAAAAAATAAGGTCCAAATGGGAGCTTCCCGTCCAGACGACATTAATACCCATTATTCTTATTTTTAAGCCAAAAACGTTTGTGATTGCTAGGGTGGAGCCATGGGATTGTGGATTTTAAATTTAAAGTCAGGTTCGATACGATTCAATAGCCTTTAAAACTTAGCTTGCCCCAATTCTACTACGAAGGAAGAGTAATATATTAGATTATGCAATATTAATAGTTAAATGGAAAGAAATAATTAATAATATAAGCTTATTATTGAGACGTTGAAACTTGTAGAAATGTCGTCAAATGATAACTATAGAATTTCGACACGTTTGTTAAAAGAGTTGGTACGACAATTGCTGGTAAAACTTTGACCTTTTTAATTTCTATTTTAGTTACTTTTCCAAAAAGGTTTTCTAAGTTTTGATTTTACTGCTTAATAACTTGTCGACTTTATCATATTTATTTTCGACCACACATTCATACAATAAAATATTTTACACGTAAATTCAAAAAAAATTATCCCTACTTTCAACCACACAAACTCCAAAAAAATTATTATTCAAAATATCATTTTCCTCAATTTCTCGGGGGCTTACTATCTAATAAACGCATCACAAGTTCAATGTGCACTTCAACGTAGGTCTAATCTCTTTTAATCCGACAAATGTGCATTTAAGCAGAGGGTGACTATTATTTTAATCGGAATCAAACCTTTTGAATAGGAGGTTCCAGTCCATCTCAAAAAAAAAAAAAAAAAAAAAAAAAAAAGAATCGTGGGTACTCAATTTTGGAATTAAATTTGTCATTTTGTGTGTGTAAATAATTTATTTATCCTAACTCAATGACACGGCCCAATAAGTGGCAAGTAACAAGTTTGCAAAACCCAACAATTAAGTATAATAATCAATCAGATTCGTTCATTTGAAATTGAATCAAATCACTCTATTTCTTATCCATTTTTAATCGCACTTTACGCGCTGTCTACCCTGCAAATCCTTCTTGAGGCGCCACAAGTAGAATTACAATCAAAATTAGATAATATGTAGCGACACATTTGTAGTAGATTAAGAATGTTTTGAAATATGTATTTTGTGTCATATTTTATTGCTTATATTTCTATTTAGAAGCTCGTTTGGTAGATGTTAAAATTGGATTAAAATTGAAAAATTAGTCGTTATTGTTGACTTTTATTAGACGAGTGAGACCTAATAACGATTATATTTTTAATTGTAATTGGATTTTAATCGATACCAAACATACTTGAATGAATTTTTTTTTTTTTTATTGTCAACTCATTTAAAAAAAAAAAATGTAATGAGTTTGAGTTCGTTTCCAATAATTAAGTGAATTTCATTGATTTCATTTTGAAATATTCAAAATTTAATAGATAATTTCGAATATTGAAATATCTTAATCAACCCACCCGACGCACAAACTTACGTTTTAAGTGTAGAACTCTATGAAGTTCTTGAAAAAAGTTGTTGCTCGTCATGATCCACCAATCATTGCCCCATGAAACCCTACAGGCCCAACTAAAAAAACCAACATGCCAGGCTCTGGTTTCTAGGTCTGTATGTTCATGCCCATCACTCTCATTTATTATGAAGGGTTTATCTCATGTTTGGACACTTGACTTTCGATGAAATTACAATTGGGCCAGTCAACTTCAATTCATCACATCAGGTCAATTTAGTTGTTTCAAATTTCAATATCTACAGGGCCCTCACTTATGTCTAAGGGCAGAGTTGTTCTGTTTAACTTCCACTAAGAAATTGAACGTAGAGATGGCAAAAAAATTCGTCCTGTCCCAACGGGTTGGAGGGGCGGGGCGAGGGTGCCCCACCCCGTGAAGATTAAAAAAAAATAATAATAATAATAATTGAACATTGTTTATTTTCATTGCTTGGTTTGGATATTGATGTAGTTATTTTAAGTGTTGTTTGTTTTGGATTATAAAATTTTGAATTTGTATTTAATTGGAAATTTTTGGTTTAAAAAAAAAAAAAAAAAGAACGGGGCAAGAAACGGGGCAACGCCCCGCCCCGAACCCGTCCCGTTGCCATCACTAGTCTCAATTAGGGGTGGACGTGAGTCGGGTCGGTTTTTGCCTCAATTCAAACATAATCCAACATTGTCGGTTTGTTCAAAATTCAACCCAACCCAACACATATAAATGTTGAAATCCAACCCAACCCAACCCAACTCAATTATGTGTCGGTCGGGTTGGATTGAGTTGAGTTGGTCGGTTTAAGATAAACTTATTGCACAAAAATTAAAATCATCCAATTTGAACTTGACTCGCATAGAGTAGTAACCAAAAAAAAAAAGAGCATCAAAGACGGACTCAAGAAACAGAAAATTAATATTTGATCAATAAGTTGGCATGATAATAACCATTACCTTATTGAGCATCAACAAACTGAAAACTTTGTGGACATAAATCTCGTATAATGTTTTACAAACAATGTCATCATATTACTTATATTCTTTGCCTACCGCACATTTCACCAAATAAATTCAAGTCATCTTTTCCCAATACAAATTTGTTTTATATATTCACCAATTATTCAACATCAAATTCCATTTAAAAGGTCAATCTAAATCTAATTAAGAAGAACTGAAGCCCTTTATGTTAGTTTACCCTATACACAAACATGACCAAACAACATGAAATCCAACACAATTCAATAAATACGAGAGAAAATTTCAGAAAGCAACTGGACAGACAAAGAATAATCAACCAAAAGTTAACTATAGGAACAATTGAAAGCTTAAAGCATACAGTCCAGAAACTGGAAAAGAAAAATATATGAAAACAGAATATTACTGGAAAAGAAAAAAGAAAATCCGATACCAATTCACCTCAAGTTGTCGATGACGTGAAAGATAATTTCTTGGGCTTCCTCCTTAAAGCTTGAATCGAAAGCAAAATCGAACTAACTAAAGGAAGAGAGTACAGTTTCAATAATAAAAAAGACATTTTTACTACTTGCCTTTTAGCTTCCAAGAAAGAGATTACCTTTTACCAAAATCCCAATCAAAGAAATCTGATTCAGCGTAGACAATGGAGAGGGAAGGTTGGACTTCGAGAGTTGGAACTTGGAACTTTGAAGTGATGGAGTCTGCTTCGGTTTTAGCTTTTAGGTTTTTCGTGGATGGGTCGGGTCGGGTTGGGTTGGGTTAGATCGGGTTTAGGGTGTTAACCCGCAACCCGACACCCGACCCGAAACCCACCCAAAAAATGCAAAAAACCAATCCAAACCGGTCGATTTGGGTCGAGTTGGTTTGAGTTTTGCCCACTCCTAATCTCAATTCTACACGGAGGTTGTAATTTGACGGTAATCGAATAAATCTCACGTTTTCAAGTAAATATGTCACTTAATTAAGTTGGGACTCCAAAATTAATTTGAAAATATATATCACCCGACTAAATCTAGTAGATGACACAAGTTGAGTAGTTGGCATATTTAGCTAAAAAATGTAAGATGCATCATACTACCATTAATTTCTTAGTGTTCGCGTAAGATTGTAAGATTATAAGTGACGGGAGCAAATGGAGTTACTAAGTAGCATCTCCAATACATTCTATGAATTGATATTTATGTGAAATATAAGTTAAAAAGACTTTCGATCTAGATGACATTGATGCGATATTTAGGTTCAAATTTGGTTTCCAATGAATTCCATTCACAATCCAATAACAATTTCAATTCGAATCGATCCATCCAATATATTTTCTCCGTTCACACTTCATATGTTTTCCTCTATGCCATTTATCTTTTTAAAATAAAAATAAAACCACATCTAAAACTTGGATTGGAAAAATCTTTTTTTTACTTATGTAGTTAACTTTTTATTTTTTTAATAATCTACGACTCCATTGAAAATTCCGTGATGTTGGGATTTCACAGTTCCAAATAAACATCCACAACAATAGAAACAAAAAAACACCAGTATTTTTTGCCCGAAGGCCCGAACGTTCACCACAAATGGCTACTCACCCGTTGAGTATTCACCTTAGTGAATAACGCTCCAATCCATTAGTATAAAACGAGTTCATCAAATACAAGAATGATAGAAACAAGAAATCACTCAAGAAAAGCCCTCAGCCCACTCTCTTTCTCATATTACACCAAGTAATCGTATAACCCTCTGCTCACCAAGAATCATAAGAGTAAAATAACTCAGAATAGAGTAATCAGGATATAGACATCACCAAGATCATCTACCTAAACGATTACAACAAAGAAAACCAAAGGTTTTCTTCGAGAGAAATCTCACAGACAAATGAGAGAGAAAACCCTATATCTAAGAGAGCCAAATGAATCGTCTCTCAATAATGGAACCATCTGGAGAGTTATAGATTAGGATTGCATCCAATGGTCATGCCTTCACCACGTGTTATCATCTCAACTTTTTTCCAACATAAGGAAGAGCGTGTTTAACAAGTGCGAGAATCAACAGTGAATGAGCTACCCGGTTGCACTTATCCATTTTTGGGCTGGATCATGGTTTGGGCTTCAGCAGATGTTAAGCATATTCAACAATCCCCACCTTGTTTGACATCATCGGGCCTCTAGTGGATTAGAGATTTTCACTTTGGTTTCATTTTCTCGGGTACCTGCAAAAAATATAGTTAGTAATAATATTTAGGAGATTTAAGCAATCCCTAAATTTATATAAAGGAAGTATTTTTGTTCCCATATCTGCTGGATTACACTTAGTAAAGATCTTATCAATTTTTATAACTCATTTTTTTATGATATCCCTTATAAAATGAAATTTAACATCTATATGTTTTGTTCTATCATGAAAAACTAGATTTCTACTAAGATGTATAGCAGATTGGCTATCTGAATAGACAGTATCATTGTTATCAGAAAAACCTATATCATCTAATAAGTTTTTCATCCAAATACCTTCTTTAATAGTATCAGTAGCTGCAATATACTCAGCCTCTGTTGAAGACATAGCAACTAGTTTTTGCAGTTGTGATTTCCAGCTTATACAAGTATTATTAACAGTAAAGACATAAGCAGAAGTAGATTTTCTATTATCACAATTACCAGCAAAGTCAGAATCAACAAAACCTTTAAGTTGAATTCCAGTTTTACTATTACAGGACATCAAACCTAGATTAGCAGTACCTTTCAAGTATCTCAGCAGCCATTTCAAAGCCTCCCAGTGGTATTCACCAGGATTGCTCATATATCTATTCAAGGTACTTATAGCAAAAGCAAGATCAGGTCTTGTACAGACCATAACATACATCACAGAACCAATAGCATTTGCATAAAGAACCTTATCCATTCTACTTCTTTCAATTTCAGATTTAGGACATTGTTCTACAGAAAACTTAAAGTGACTGCTAAGGGGTAATGTAACATCTTTTGCCTCATTCATAGAAAATCTAGTCAATATTTTCAATATATATGCCCGTTGTGTAAGAAAAAGTGTATGATCAGATTTGTTCCTCCTAATTTCCATTCCTAAAATTCTTTTTGCAGCACCTAGGTCCTTCATTTCAAATTCTTGTTTCAATTTTTGCTTGATATTATTAATTTCAATTACATCACAACCAGCAAGCAACATGTCATCAACATAAAGCAAGAGATAGTAAGAATTTGGACCTCCTTTACCTTTAAAGTAAAAACGTGGATCATATTCACTTCTATTAAAATCAAGGCCTTTAATAAAAGTATCAAATCTGATGTACCATTGTCGAGGTGCTTGTTTTAAACCATAAAGTGATTTTTTCAGAAAACACACACAATTTTCATTACCTTTTTGTACAAAACCTTTTGGTTGCACCATGTAGATTTTTTCATCCAAATGTCCATGCAAAAAAAAAAAAAAAAAAACAGTTTTCACATCTAGTTGTTCCAATTCAAAATCAAATTGGGAAACAATAGATAACAAAATTCTTATGGAAGTATACTTGACTATTGGAGAAAAAATTTCATTATAGTCAATTTCCTCCCTTTGGTTAAACCCCTTTGCAACTAGTCTGGCCTTGAATCTTACACTTCCATCCTTAGGATCACCTTCCTTAATCATATAGATCCATTTACAGTCAATAACTTTAACCCCTTTAGGTTTGTTGACTAGGACTCAGGTTCCATTTTTCTCTAAGGACAACATCTCATCTTTCATAGCTTTAAGCCACAGGTTTACATTTTTTTGCAACAATAGCCTCTTCATAAGAGGTAGGCTCATTCTCCAAAAAGTTTTGTATGTTTAAGGTAGTAACAAAATCAGGTTCACTGTATCTGATGGGTGGCCTAATTTCCCTTCTAGTTTTGTCCCTGGCCAGGTTATAGTCATCGAAGGGATTATGATCAAGTTCAGTTTCAGAAACAGGATCAGTAGTCTCATGTTCAGGTTTTGTTTCATGCTCCACCTCAAACTGATCTTCATTTCCGTCATTAAAATCAACTGGAAGAAATTCAGTTTGCAAAATATTTTTGTTTTGATCAGTTTCAGTGGAGATGGGCTCTTTCTCTTTAATACAGGGCATGTCTAACTAATTAAAGACTACATTTCTACTTATGGTGACTTTATAACCTCCTTGATCCCTTAACCAAATCCTGTAACCTTTGACTCCTTCTCCATACCCCAAGAAAACCCCTTTTATAGACCTTGGCTCTAATTTTCCTTCATTTTGATGTACATATGCTGCACAACCAAAAACTTTTAGTTTGGCATAGTCAGTAGGTTGACTAGTCCAAACATGGTCTGGGGTATCATATTTCAAAGACTTGGTGAGACATTTGTTAATGAGGTATGTTGCAGTTTTGACAGCTTTCCCCTAGAATAATTTTGGAAGGCCTGAACTACTTAACATATACCTTACTCTTTCTAACAGAGTCCTGTTCATCCTCTCAACTAGGCCATTTTGTTGTGGGGGTATAGGTAACAGTCCTATGTCTAAGGATCCCATTTTCTTTACAGAAATTGTCAAACTCTTCGTTGCAAAACTCAAGGCCATTGTCAATTTTGAGGGCTTTAACCTTTTTATTTACTTGATTTTCAACAAGAGTTTTCCAAGCAACAAAGTTTTGAAAAGTATCAGATTTATTTTTCAAAAGTATGACCCAACTTTTCCTAGACAAGTCATCAACAATCATGAGGTAATATTTAAAACCAGAATAGGTATTCACAGAAGCTGGTCCCCACAGATCAGCATGCAGATAATCAAGTATACATTTTGATTTATGTGTACCTGTAGCAAAAGATAATTTCTTTTGTTTTCCATATATGTAATGTTCACAAAAGGATACCTTTTCTATCTTTTCATTTCCTAAAAGTCCTTGTTTCTTAAGGATGTGCAGATTCTTATCACTGATGTATCCTAATCACTTATGCCATATTTCTGATTTATCAGATTGTGTGACAGAGGCAGCAATGGACTAATTCTTTTGATGAGAGGCTTTCAAAATATAAATCCCATTCGATTTTTCAACTTGAACCAGTTTTGCAAAATCTTTTTGAAGTATCAAGGTTCCTTTGTTTATGATAGTGTTAAAACCTTCGTCATCAAGTGTACCTAAACAGATTAAATTTCTCTTTAGGCTGGAAATGTATCTTATCTTGTTTAAAATCAGATCATTCCCATTTTCAAGTTTCAAAACAATTTTTCCAATACCTTTAATTTTGCAAGAAAAATCATTTCCCATTATTACTTGTCTTCCATTAATTTCCATGAATTCAGTAAAGTACCTTATACATGGAGTCATGAGAAAAGTACACCCCGAATCCAAGATCCATTCATCTTTAACAGATGATTGACATGTCACATAGACTTGTCCATTTGTGACTGCAGCTTCCTTATATGCTATAGCAGCCCCACCCTCAATTTTATTACAGTTTTTCAATTCATCCATTCTCTTGATACAATCTTTTATATAATAACCCATTTTTCCACAAAAATAACATTTTTTCCTTTATCCTTACTATCAAACTTGTTGTACTTGGATTTTCCTTTTGAAAAGTTTCCAGTATGCTCTTTTGGTTTTCCAAGAAATTTATTTGAAAATTGATTATTGTTCTTCTTGAAGGAATGATTGCCTTTTATGTTATAACCCACTCCAATAATGGAGGTTTTTGATTCACTTTTTAATTCAAATTCTTTATTCCTTAAAGAAGACACAATATCATCAACAGTAATAGAGATTTTTCCATATTCAAGAGCATTTTTGAGATCTTTGTACTTATCAGGTAAGGATGATAGTAGGATACAGATTGTTGGTCATCAGATAGTTTCTCACCACTGTTAGTGAGATCTTGAGATAGTTTATTAAATTTATCCAGATTGTTTTCAAGATCACAACTAGGGTCAATTTTAAAACTGAAAAATTGTTTCCACAAGTAACATTTATTGGGAAGGGTTTTAGTTTGATACAAAGATTCAAGTTTAGTCCATATCTCAGCTGCAGAAATATGGTACTCTAAGCAATTTCATCTTGTTCAGTCCTTTTAATTTGAGTGGTTTCTTCACCCCAAGATTCATCTAAGGCTCTAGCACATTTTTGTTGCATCAGTAATGCCTTCATCTTTTTACTCCAGAGACTGAAGTCTCCTTTGGCATTCCATATTTCGATGTCAATTTTAGAACTTGTCATGATGTGAATACAGAATAATGCACACAAAAATAACAAGTATGGTGAAAGCATAGACGAATGTATGCACTACAGAGAGCACACCAAGTGTTAAGGTGCATGTAATATTGACACAGAGTCACTCATATATGAAATCACATAAGCAGTTTGTATCAAGTAACAAAACTTAGTTTCTAATGATTCGAAATAACAGATTAAAAAGGTAATCTTGAAGAAACCGTTAAACCTTATCCCCTTAGATTCTAGGTTTCTCGTATGAAACCATAGACAAAGGAAGATCAAAGTGGGTTTCAACCAATAATGCTCAGATATTTAGTAATTCGAAAAATAGTAACCAAGGTAAGGTTTAAAACTCGTTACTAGACGCGTCTCAGTGCAATAGTGTAAAATAGTGAAACCCAAAACTATTTTACTTCCACCAACATCGAAGATCAGGTTCCAATAAAGCAGATCTTTTAAGATCAGTAGCCAGATCGACACGAATGCCAGAAATTATTCAGATCGAAGGCTTCCAAAACTAGATCGGATGCTCTGATACCACTATTGGAATTTCACAGTCCCAAATCAACATCCACAACAACATAAACAAAAGAACACCAGTATTTTTCATCCGAAGGCCTGGATGTTCACCACAAATGGCTACTCACCCGTTGAGCATTCACCTTAGTGAATAACGCTCCAATCCACTAGTATAGAACAAGTTCATCAAATACAAGAATGATGTAAACAAGAAATCACTCAAGAAAAGCCCTCAGCCCACTCTCTTTCTCTCTTTCTCAGATTACACCAAGTAATCGTATAACCCTCTGCTCCTCAAGAATCTGAAGAGTAAAATAACCCAGAATACAGTAATCAGAATATAGACATCACCAAGATCATCTACCTAAACGATTACAACAAATAAAACCAAAGGTTTTTTTCGAAAGAAATCTCACAGACAAATGGGAGAGAAAACCCTAGATCTAAGAGAGCCAAATGAATCGTCTCTCAATAATGGAACCATCGGAGAGTTATAGATTAGGATTGCATCCAATGGTCATGTCTTCACCACGTGTTATTATCTCAACCGTTTTTCCAACATAAAGAAAAGCGTGTTTAACAAGTGCGAGAATCAACAGTGCATGGGCTACCCGATTGCACTTATCCATTTTTGGGCTGGATCATGGTTTGGGCTTCAGCAGATGTTAAGCATATTCAACACGTGACATCTATTAGAGGAAATTACAGCCAACCCTACTTTTAAATTATCATTTTCATATTTCATATCACATGTTTAACTTTTCAATAATCAGGTTATGATTAAAAAATTTATTATTAATAATTATTTACATATTCAATTTAATCAATTTTCGTTTCTCTCTGTTTCTTTCTCTCTCTCTCTACCCTCTCCCCGTCCGTTTTCTCTCTCTACCCTCAGTGTGATTTTCTCCTTTCCATCACTATCTTCTCCGTTTTCCCACGCCGGCGACGATGGCTCTTGTCGAGGTGGACGCGGTTACACAATTTAGTAGGTTGCGAAGGGTGCAGATCCGTTTTTGGAGGGGGATGCAGATCTGTTTTTGGAGGGGGATGTAGATCCGTTTTCAAATCCGTTTTTGGGGTGGGTGCGACGGCGCCGATGATCGAAGCTTGCGTTTCTCTCACTTCACTCCGGCGCTCGAAGCACTTCAATCTGTCTTCTCTCCCTCACCGTGTTGTCGCGCACCCAGATCTTTTTTTTTTTTTTTAGTTTTTGATTTTGATTTATCGAATGGTTGTGGTGGTTGTAGATCTGTGTACGGTTGGGTGCCTGTATGGGTGCGGCGACGGTGCGATTGGGTGTATGTGGGTGCTGCGGTGGGTGTCGATGCGTGAGGCCGCGTTGGTGTTGGTGGCATTGTCTTTGCTGTCTTCTCGATGATGGTGAAGCAATGGTGGTTTTATGGTGGATGCAGTTTTGGGGTGGTAATAGTGGTGGAATGAGGGTGTGGTGCTTTATTTGTTTAGGATGTTGATGTTGCCATGGGCGGCGATGGTGGTGGTGCCGCTTGTGGAGGCAGTGGCGAATGATTTGGTGGTGGTCACAAATGATTAGATTGTTTGTGACCAATAATTTGGTTGATTTGTGATCAATAAACAATATGTGACCCATACATACTGTGTGACCTAAAAATAATTAATTTGTGACCCATAATTTGATGAATTGTGACCGATGACCAATTATGATTTTCAAATTTGTAATTTGTGACCGATAAATAAATTGTAACGTATGAAAATTTTGACTTGTGACTTAAAAAATTTTGAATTGTGACCAAATTGGATAGTTCTGTGACCTTAATATATTCGCCGGAGTTAGAACACTTGTCGGAACGGTCACCGGAACAGTCATCGGAGAAGAGTTGTGACCTATAATATTTTTAAATTGTGACTATAAAATAATGTGACACATGAAAATTTTGATTTGTAATCAAAAAATAATTTGTTACTAATAAAATGGTTAATTGTGACCTAAAAACTCTTAGATTGTGACCAAACTCTTAGAATTAAATATGTAATATTAAATTGATTTAATAATTTATTATTTCTTAAATAAAAATATTAAAAACCTGATTTTTGAAATTTGAAACTTGTTTTTGTATTTTTGAAATGGTGTAAAGTAAACCCCTTATAAATGTAATCTTCCCCATCTAAAATTCATCCCTCACGTTGTCCTTGTAATGTTTATTTTTATTATTCCATATTAACTATCCCTTAAAAGTTCCGAATCCAAACCCCTTTAACAAATTAAGTTCAATCTGTGTATCTCTCTCCATTCCAGCAAAAAGAACCATAAAAAATAAAGTCTTTCTCTTAGGGATGGAAGTCACCAAGGAAGCTCCATATTCAATTTAAACTGGCAAATGGCATAAGAAGAGCAATCATACGCTCATTTGCTTCAACCTAAGCAATACTCATTTTTGAGACTTAGGCCCTATTTGATATGGAAAGTTTTCCATACGATTAGGAAAACATTTTCTATTTTTCATCTTTTACGTTGTTTGATTGTAAAAAATTTCCTTAAATATTCCTTTGGGTGAGAAAATGATTTTCCATCTTTTTTTTTTTTTGCAATTGAAAAAAACTCCAATTTTCGTAAAAAATAAAGTCAAATGGATACCAAACTTTTAACATTTTTCACGTGAAAAATTATGCCAATCAAACTTAATTAATTACAATTTTCAGTAAAACAATTTTTAGGCAATTCATTTACTTGTAATTCATTTTATTTCCACCCATTTTTCACATTTGTAATTAAACGAACCCTTAGTGATCTATACTCTCTTTCAGGAATATTATAGTTTGGTCTTTTTTCTTGCCTGATTGGGTACCTCATGAGCCGGAATGAAATAATTTTAAAAAATACACTATTCAACTTGTGTCATATTCTTTAAAAAGTCAACTTTCTTACGCGAGTTTGGTTTGTAGATCCAAAATTGAAGGCCATTTATTTTAAACTTTCAGGTCGCCATGAAAATTAAGAAATATTCAGAATGACATGTGACCCGTGAGATTTCATGTGATTTGGACGCCATCTTGTCTAGGTTACACTTTTTGTCAACTGTTTAATTTGAGTTCATGATCAAGAGGGGCTGAGGGATGATCAATTTGAAACTTGATTGATTTTTTTATAGTGTTAAACTATACTATATTTATTTTGTTTTAGGATTTTTCGGTCCATTTCATTTCAATGGTTTAAGCTTTTTTGATTAATCGGTTGAATACTAATGTATCAAACTACAAAAAATTTACGTGATGCAGTATTGAAAATACATAAAAAAATAGGGCAAAGCCCTTTGTACCGGGGCGGGGGGGGGGGGTTACAAGCCCCCCCCCCCACCGGCCCCTCACAAAGAGGGGGCCCACATGAATTTTTTTTTTAAAAAAAATGTGGGCCCCCCCTATTTGTGAGTGGCCGGTGCAAATAGCAGGGTTCTAAAAAATAGTATGTTTAGATAGGTAAAGAGATATATATGTTGAACATTATATTAATTAGCATACTCCCAATGCAGCATTTTATTAGCCCATTGATACACATTTTTTAAAATACATCTTTTCAAAATTTATTTTTAACGATATATTTTTTAATAAAATAATATTTTTCATCACATCAATAATTTTTTCTTACTTTTTAACCACATATTTCTCATCATATTATTATTTAAAATATATTTTTTCCTTAATAATATCCATCAAACACACCCTTGTTAATCTTTAATTGATCATTGCGTATGTTTAGTTGACTGAATAATATATTTAATTTAACATATGATGCTTTTGCAATTGTTTTCCCCTATACGTGAACGTGATTGCAACAAAAACAAAAGTTTCAAATCTCGAATAATAGGGATGTTTAAACATACTTATTTCTTAAAGCATTTATTCAAAAAAGTTCAAACTTTTAGAGATAGAACACTTTTATTTATTTAAATTTAGCTTTCAACACCTTTAAATATTTGATATGCATAAGATTTTATAAGCCCATGTTTGACATTCATTTTAATCTCATTTTCATTTTTTTTCTATTTCTTAATTTCAACCACACATTCTCCAAATAAAATAATACTACACACAAATCTAAAACATTTCATTACTTTTTCACCACACATTCTCCCATTAATCGTTATTCCAAAAATTCTATTTTCATTTTAATGAAATTCAAACACACACTAAATGACTGGTAATGAAATTCGAAAAGTACTTTTTTTTTGGTATTCTGATAAGATCTCTAATTGAATTACTTAATCTAAAAATTTAAATCTTCATTATTGCAAGTTTATTTATTTTAATTAATCTTCGCACTCAACAAAAAAAATAAAATAAAAATGAAATTAGATCATTGGAAGCCTAACTGTGCATGTATCAATTAAAATGAATCATGCTAAATGAACATTTAGGTTGATATAATATCACACAGTATTCTATTATTAGATAGTTTAAAACACAATCAGTTTCTTCATTCAATCAATTACTGCCATATGCAATTTTGTCAAGGTTATTTTGTCAATTTTTTTTTTTTTGAAAATTAAAGAAGCTTTATCAATGTATAGACGGTGTTTGGTGGTGATTAAAATTAGTTTTTAGTAAATTGTGATTGAAGGTTTTGAAATGTGTGATTGAAAAAATATGAAACCCATAAAAGATATAATTAATATTGAATGTTTGACTTTGACTTACGTTAAAAATCCAAAACAAACATGGTCATAATATGTATACATGTCACCCTAATGCCCAGTGTTGGGAGTTGGGAAGTCATGTTTTGGATGTTAGCCTTCCTTTGTCAAAGACTTTTCTACTCCATCTTACTTAACTCTTAACAGTTTCTTCTCTACCTTCTTCTTCAAGTCCTTTCAATAAAGTACAAACCCTAATTAAGAACCCTAGAAACTAAGCAAAATGCTAGGCAGCATCTCAGAAGATCATCCAATGAAGTTCAACAGAATTGAGTCAGGAGAGATATTCTCTTCTAGACGTCTGTCCAGCGAGTTATCAATTCGTACTGATGAGTCTTTTGAAATGTATAATAGGGATTCTTCTGTTGGAGTTCCATTTCTGTGGGAATCACAGCCCGGTACGCCTAAAGTCAAGGTCAGGGAAAACCCTCTTCCTCCTTTAACACCTCCTCCTTCATTCCATTCTACTCCTATGAGAAATCCCATGAAAATTCATTCGAAATCCAGTCTGATACATTATTTTCTGCCTAAGATAAGTGTTAAGAAAAGCCAGGACCAACAGTCACCTTCATCATCATGGTCATCACATTCCGTGCCTTCGTCTCCGTTTAGTACTCCGAGCTCACGCGAACAGCAGCGCAGAATTTCAAGTTCAAGGATGTCTTTGCATTCCAGGATAGGTGAAGATGATTATGGATCGCCTACTGGTACTTTGTGCTTCAGTGCCGGCCGTAGATCCAATGCTAGGTCACGAGGTTGCTCATCGAAGATAATCAAGTTATTGCTTTGAGAATTTGCATGAATGTAATTTATATTAATTAATCTGCCATATAGTTAGCATATTATCTAGAAATTAATTGAAATTAGCATGTGGTATATTATATGCAGATGGTAATAATTTGTGGAAGAAGCAACTGCTTATATTCTCATATCCTTTGCCATTTTCAGCTAATTTTATGCAGTTAACAGTTTGTTTTTTGCTATGTATCTTTCTTTTCATTACTTGGGTTTCACAAGCAACATTTATACTTAATTTGTACATTTCATATGCTGGATCGGACATATCAGACATGGCAGTTAACTAATTTTTTTACACATCTAATCCAGCATGGTAGCGTCTAATCTGTCTTACCTAAAAACTCAAGGTACAAATGTGTAAATTTACTGATGATGAAATAATTCATTACACCCAATTAAATTTATGAATCACTAGCATACATAAGTTCATGTAGTAGCGGAGTTGATTACATTTTTCTGCTGTGTTGAACAACATATAAAAATTTTATTTAGCAGAAATATTTAATTGGTTTTGTGGAATTGACTATATATTTTAATTCAGATTCGAAGTTTCTTAGTGTCAATTAGTACAATAATTTAATGCCTTACAATTTGTAAGAATTTGTAACTCTAATCTTCAATTTTCGGGCTCAGTTTTCAACCAAAACGACACCAACCAAAGAGACTTCGACCCACACAACTCACACACTTCGGTTGCCACTAGTTTTCTCACCCCACAAAGGACACACTAGGTGGTGGTGATTTGAGGCTACAAAGGCAAAGGAAAGGAGCACCACAAAGGAGACAAGGAAGAGACCAACACACAAAGTAACAACACCAGTTTTGGAGCACCAAGCTCGCCGGAAATATCTCTTCAAGAGGCCGCCTGTTTTTGTCCACCAAGGAGTAGCCGGTTCCCCTCCAATCCTTTCAAATCTCACACACTAAGTTAATCAAGAGAATAGATACATATAGGATGGGTATTAGGTCATACAAAATTGGGCCACCAATAAAGTCCACAACTATCCAATAGGATTGGGCTAATGAAATCACCATCCAATCCAATAATTTGGATCATCCATGAGTGTTGGGCCACGAGCAACATTAACTCAATAAGTTGCTTCTAGTGGCCCCGAGTTGTTTTCGGGTCGAGCCATCGCTAAGGTGTCGATATAATTTATCCAACAACGATTTTACATCATCGTCCAGATTTATTGGGTATCAAAAAATCCAACAAATCTCCACATTGATTCCTAATAAATCTGCAAGCAAACAAAACACGAAATTTATACTTGCACAATCAAAGTAACCAATAAAATTGGTATCACAGACCTTACCTAGTGTTTCGTACCCGAAACACATATCATACCTGCTCCATGTACTCACCAGGGCTAAGATGAGGAATACCTTAGTAGAAGCAAATAATCACAACAATCAATCAAGAGCAACTAAACATGCAGCGGAGATATCATATATGATAACGCAGATCTTTCGAAACATATTCATACAGAACTACAGATTAACACCAAGTTAATCAACATGCCAACACATACACAACAAATGCATAAATGGCCTCACGAAGAAGATCTCACCACACTTATTCTATCATATTCCGTGTTACTCACTCTTCGAGCACACATATATCATCTCATCACCCACCATGCTCACTAGACTAATCACTCAACCAAACACATGTCTAACTGGTAAGTCTCTATAGATCCTAAGTTCTCGGGATAATCATCTATCACCACATCACTCCTTCAATCTAAGTAGATAATGGGTCTCCACCTAATAGAACTGATAGAAGTGCATCACTCACACTCCACCTGATCATGGTCTCTTACAGATAAAGGATTTCAGACATTTAATCACATCTCCACTCGTGATCCAAATGTCACACTCCACATCCCACGGTACAACCATCAATGTACCCCTAAGCATCTACACTTCACCTTACCAAAACACATACAAACTCTGCTAATGCATCCCAAATCCATTATAGCAAATCAATACCTTTCGGATACTACAAAGGTTAGAGCTCAATCTAAATTGACCCACGCACCACAATGTTACTCCAACACCGAAGCTCAAAAAAATCCACAAAGGATTAATCCCACAAAAGGAAGGGTGAAATGTAGCACTCACAAAGAGAATAGAAGAAAGAGTTGGTTATTTCACTACGCTCATAAAAGAAGCTACACAGAGAACGAAGATAACCCTCACAGGCTGCCTCACTCAATCTCACAAACCACACAGGCTCACAAAGATGAAGGAGAAAATGGCTGCCCCTCTTACTTCTCACTTTCACACACTCTCACACCACTCACAGAGCAAAACAGAGTACACCATAAATCTCAATCCACTATGCATGCAAACCATCACACCAAGTAATAAAATCACTTCAATTCATGCCAATGCATGTATCAAACACATTAAAAATGCACATATAATCATGCAACCAAATTAAGCAATCACAAACATGAAGAAAGGATTATAAAACGGATGCACATGCAATAACCATGTTTACTCTCAATAAACCTCACACATGTCATCACTCGACCCAAACACAGAATTTGCCTCACCACTCTTATCAACTTTCCTTTTATTATCATTCATATGATAGTCTATTTCAACCATGTCCAATTACTGTAGTTAAAAAAACATCTTAATTTTCGCATTTGCTTTAGACCACATTTGCCATAAAAAAGTTCTATGAAAAACATTTTCGCTTTACCAAATTAAAAAACTAATTTTTTCATTAAAACATGCATACCTCATAATGTGTCGCCATTTTACCCAAAAATGCACAGAACACAAAATGTAACCAACAATGACCACAAGTAAAGTACCAACACAATTCACACAGAATAGTCAAGTAAATTTTTCTAAGGTCATGTGCAATTCTAATAATGAAAAATATTTAATTGACAAGAAATTCACAGAGAATTGAAGGAAAATAATTAACAAGTAATTCCTAGGTCTAGTAACAGGCAATGGTTGCTCCTTCACGATAACCCCAACCTAACGTCACCCTACACGATGACTTCTATTGCGAAAAATAAATTATCATACACAATAATTTTAACTGCAATAATAAAATACAAAGAACACGATACCGAGCGGACCACGTCTGAAGGTCCGTAAATATCGAGAGATGTGAATTCACCATTTTTGGATTTCCGCAATCCGCCCCAAAGCTTCTGTCAACACGAAACGGCACCCGAACGTCCAAGGGCAAAATTGTCCAACTTTCATCGTATTGCCCGAAACTGAAATTTGACAACACCACAGGGTCCGTCTTGAAGTCCCGAAGAAACTGTTTGAAAACCACCTCGTCGAAATAGGGCCCACGCACCTTCACGCGTTATCGTCGGCGCTGATTGTGGGCCTCACACGCTGGCAGACTCATTGGCGAGTGTTTGACACGCGCTGCTCCCCCAGCACCGCCTCCACCTGCTAAGTCCGCTAGTGGTGTCCGTTTCACCAACAGACCACTGGTTTGGCCGAAAATCACATTTGTAGGTTCGAATTTTTGGCAAAATCTGGACAACTTCTTATGCTTCGATTATGCTCCATTCCTGGTCATCTATTGCTCAATTTTATGGTCTGAAAACCACCCAACCTACTCTGATACCATTTGTAAGAATTTATGACTCTAATCTTCAATTTTCGAGCTCAGTCTTTAACCAAAACGACACAAACCAAAGAGGCTTCGACCCACACAACTCACACACTCCAGTTTCCATTAGTTTTCTCACCCACAAAGGCCACACTAGGTGGTGGTGATTTGAGGCCACAAAGGCAACGGAAAGGGGCAGAGGAGACAAGGAAGAGACCAATACACAAAGTAACAACACCGATTTTGGAGCACCAACTAGCCGAAAATATTTCTTCAAGAGGCTGCCTGTTTTTGTCCACCAAGGAGCAACCGATTTCCCCCAATCCTCTCAAATCTCACACACTAAGTTAACCAAGAGAATATATACATATAGGATGGGTATTAAGTCACACAAAATTTGGCCAAGACATTAATTGTGCCACTAATAAAGTCCACAACTATCCAATAAGAATGAGCTAATGAAATCACCATCCAACCTAAAAACTTGGACCATCCATGAGTGTTGGGCCTCGAGCAACATTAACTCAATTAAGTTGTTTCTAGTGGCCCCGAGTTGATTTCGGGTTGAGCCATCGCTAAGGTATCGATATAATTTATTTGATAACGATTTTATATCATCGCCCGAATTTATTGGGTATCAAAAAATCCAACACAATTGATATTGTATATTAATTATGCATACATTTAAGAGTAAATATTGCATCAATACTCTATCATTTATTAATTGCACAAAGCTTAGATTTTACTGCAGAAGTAAGAGAGCATTGACTAAAAGTTTAAATAATTGGAGTCGTATTGGGTTTTGATACTTAATAAATTCGGGCTATGATGTTAAAATGATTTGGATTAATTAATCAACACCATATTGATTGGCTAGACCTGAAAATAACTTGGACGATTAGAAGCGACATAATTAATTAAGGGGAAAATTACATAAATAAGAGGTTAAGTTTCACCAATTTCAAATTTAAGATACAAGTTTAAGATTTCAAATTTCAGATTTTTTTAAATTTTATTTATAAATTTAATCAAATATATATTTTATTAATTAAATATGTTAAGATCACAATTCCATATGATTTGATCACAAATTCCATATAATTGGTCACAAATCACAATTTTTATATGTTACAAATTATTTTACGATCACAATTCAAAAAATTTATAGGTCACAATTTATTTATCGATCACAAATAAAAAATTTATAGACCACAATTTATTCATTGTCACAAATCACAAATTTTATATGTCACATTATTTTAATGTCACAATTCAAAAATTTTATAGGTCATAATTTGTTCACCGACCACGAATAAAAAGTTTATACATTACAATTCATTTACCGGTCACAAGTCAAAAGTATCATAAGTCACAACTTATTAGACGGTCACAAATTATCAAATTATCAGTCATAAATTATCAATTTTTTAGGTCACATTATTTCTTGATCATAAATTATCGAATTTTAAGATTACATTTTAATAGTTAGTCACAATGAACATTATAATTGGTTACACACACCAAAGCACCCCAATCTTGATCTCGATTCACCATCAATATTTGGTCACAAATCAACCAAATAATTTGTCACAGACACTACCCATCGTCGCCACTACCAAAATAGCACCACAACACCAACACACCACACCAGCACCAATAAAGCCACCACCACTAGATCCAATACTGATATGATCTAGGGTGCGCCACCATTTATCAAGGTTTTGATGATTGTTGGAGAGAGAATAGAGTCAAGTTCGAGATTTCAAAGAGTTGATAAAGCTGGTCATTTACATGTTCGAGTAACGGAGTCCATAATATTGAGGAAAATAAGCCAATGGTCTAGTAACATGTTGGGGACAAAGTTGGAACGGGTTGGAAAACACTCGAATTTTCAATCTCAGTTTTAGACTCATGTTTGGAGTATAATACGTTCGAATTTTAAGATTTATACTTATAGAAGATTTATAGCCCTTGAAGTAAGGTTCCCAACGCATTTTGAATCAGCTCAATTGGATATCGATAGAGGAAGATATGACAAAAATACTGAAAGCTGTTCGGATCCGAGAAAACTGTTTTGACGCAAATTTCCTTGTTAGACTAAATTCTATTTTATTTCCAATTTTACAATAATTTGTAACTTAATTACATTTTTACTACGATTTCTAGTATTAGTATAAATAAGAGATTTATTTCATTGTAAAACCAAGATTTTTGATAATGAATTAACTAGATTTTTCTCTCCTTTGATTCTTGAATGGACTACTGAACTTATCAAACATATTTTTATATTTGCGACATTTAACCCTTATAACTTATCAAAGGATTATGTACCATTTGTGACGTTCGCAAAATTATGATTTTTGTTTTCGCACATCAACGAGTCTAGGGTTTAATATATCTTAGGTTCTTGGTTCGTGAGATTCAGGTCATGATTCTACAACCTGAATTTGGGCTTTTTCAACGTTTTCAATTAATTTGCGATTTTCAAGCTGATCCCATACCTGGGTTTGCGTCATTTGATATCAGCGTTTCGGCTCCAGATTCAAGTTCTATCCTTTTTTTTATTTTCTTTGAGTCGTTGTTTTCCTTTATTATTCGTTCTTTTTGTTCTTGTGTCCAGTAATATTTTTGACTTTTAGATCTAAAAAATTCCAAAAAAGTGTCAAAAGTTATTTTTGGGCTAATTCAACTCTTGTTTCTTTTGTCAGTTTCATAATTGAATTTCAAGTTTACAAAAATTTTTTTACTGTTCATCCGTACGGTAGTGTAGTTCGGGAAAAAAAATTTGATGACGCGAACCAGGGTACGGGATCAACGTGGAATCACATAATTAATTGAAAAAGTCGAGAAAACCCAAATTCAGGTTGTAGACGATAGAATCCTGACTCGAGTCTCACGAACCAAGAACCTAAGGTATATTAAACCCTAGATCCGTTGATGTGCGGAAACAAGAACCATGATTTTGCGAACGCCATAAATGGTGCCTAATCCTTTGATAAGTTCTAAGGGTTGAACGTCACAAATATAAAAATATATTTGATAAGTTTGGTAGTTCATTCAAGAACCAAGGAAAGAGAAAAATCTCATTAATTCATTATCAAAAGTTTTGGTTTTACAATGAAATAAATCTCATATTTATATTAATACTAGAAATTCTAGTAAAAACGTAATTAGGTTAGAAAATATTATAAAATTGGAAATAAAATAGAATTCTAGTCTAACAAGAAAATTCATATTAAAACAGTTTTCTCGAATCCGAACAGCTTTCAGTATTTTGATCATATCTTTCTCTCCCGATATTCGATTGAGGTGATTTAAAATTCGTTAGAAAGCTTACTTCAAGGGCTACAAATCTTCAAATTCGAACGTATTCTATGCCAAACATGGATTTCAAACTGAGATTGAAAATTCGAGTGCTTTCCAACTCGTTCTAGCTTCCGTCCCCAACATATTATTTGACCATTGACTTGTTTTCCTCAATATTATGGACTCTGTTACTCGAACATATAAATGACCAGCTTTAGCAACTCTTTGAAATCTCGAACTTGGCTCTACTCTCTCTCCAATAATCATCAAAGTCTTGATAAATTGTGGCGCATCCCAAATCATATCAAATACACTCCCAAAAAAAATCCTCACAACCATCCATGTTATCGCCACCACCAGGAGCCGCCGTCGCCACCACCATTTTTGCAACACCACCATCAGGACACCTCACCCAACCACTGCAGCACCATACCCAATCGCCAATGACCGCACCACTGTCACGACCACTACCATCACCATTACCATAGAGGTTATCTCTCACGCTAGCCAACAACAACACAACCACAACCACAACCACCACCACAACTGCAAACACAACAAAACTCACCTAAAAAACTCTGGCACCATTTCATCGACACATCAATGCCTAATTCACCATCACCACCCCCTTCACCAACAAAAGCCACCCCACCACCAGATTCAATAAATCCCTTTTGATCCACCACCAATCTAACACAATCGTACCAACAAAAATTATTGCCAAATCGTGTTGCAGAGCACATCACACCATCATCACACTCTACCACGGCCACCACAAATCGCCGAAGAAATATCACAAATCACCAAAACACAACAACTTGGGATATGGTTCGATCCACCACCAATCTAGCATCACCACACCAACAAAAATTATTGTCAAATCACAAAGCAGAGCACACACACCATCATTGCACATACATGTACAATTTGCATGACAACCTCTGCGCAATACCACTGTGTAGCAATATCGTTGCTACAGGTCACCATCGCACAACACCTTATACACAGATCAACACCGCATCACCACAGGTTTCATCATTTTTTCTATCACACATAGAGATCACCATTTCATAATGATGCAACGCCCCTCATAGCGTTATCGCCCCTCACATAGCAGACCACCCATTCCATTAGAACGGATCGAGGCAGCGCTCAAACCACCGTACAAAACAAAACTCCAGATTAGATCGAGGGGCGCTGCAATCAACCTGCTAAACAAAGCAAAACTCTAGCAGATCGGCTCTACAACAACGAGCAACGCTCGCCGCTGTGAGCATTAATACCATGCCGGTGCTGGTGCCGGTGCCAGTGTTGGTGATGGTGAAAACGACGGGAGAGATGAGAGGTAGAGAAAGTGAAAATTTAGGATTTGGGGAAACGAGGTAGGTTTGATTATAAATTAATTTAATTTTATAATAATATTATTATTATTTAATTATCATTTGATTTTTGTATAAACAAACTTAAATTTGATTTTTGAAATGGTGACTTAAAACATCTGTTTGTATGTAATTTTCACTCAATTAAGTTTGCCAATGACCTAATTCACTTATTAGAGGGTACTTATAATGTTGGTTCATTTACCTTAATAGTCTTGGCCAAACTTTGGTTTCAACTTAATCTATATATTCCTTCCTCTTGCTACGGTAGCCTTGTGAGTGTAAATTGCAGAGAAAAAGAGGCTGTCGTCTTTGGTGATTTCTCTTATTTGTGCTTTTGAGTTTAAATCAATTGCTTCCTCTATATTTCTGTTGGAAAAATTGGAAAAAAAAGAGTTTGTGGGCTGACTTTGACACTAATTTTGAGCGGGTCCCGCTTGGCTATTTTGAAAAATGAAAGTTGATTTGCGTTCTCCTCCGTGAGTACATCGCAATCATATATTTACTTGCCAAAAATAATACTCGAGTGAATGAGAAATTGAAGCTCAAAGTATGTCATGTGAAAGGAGTTTATGTTGGTGGGAAAACTAAAAATAAGGTTTGTCCCACATAAGAAGTAGATGAAAATTAAAACCACTTTATAAAGGACTAAACTTTAGAATTGTGTAATCATGTGTAGCATAGAGGCTCTCTCCACGCGCGCGCGCAGGGGGGTGCAAACCTTGGACCGAAATAGGTTTCGGACCTTGAACTTGTGTGCGTACACGAATGTCGGACCGAAAGGAGCAAAATTGGCCCCTTAGGAGTGTCACATTTTGCTACATTTTTTAATTTTTCAACAGACTTTTGATTTTCCAAAACTGTTGAAACTCCAAAAACTCATATTATAATTGTTAAGAAATGAATGGGTAGCCGTCTTTAAAATGTATCTCGTTTTTCCACAGTTTAATACACGAAGAATCATCTGTGATTTCATCTGCATACAGTCTCTGGTTTTCTGCATTTTCCATTTATGTTTGAGTCTGTGGTGATATTTTTCAGACACTTGTTCAGTTCGCCGGATTAGAATCTGTCGTGCTTAAATTTTACTGGTTTCTCCGTTGTATCCTGGAAAGCAGACGCTCGGATTATACCTCAAGCACTTACGGTGAGGGGGCAAATCTGTTTTAAGGAAAATGTGTAACAAAACTTTAAATCTGTTATTTCTTATGGTGGTTATCAAGTCATAGAAATTGTCATACAATTTGACTTGTTATAATATATAAAAACTGTATTTGTAAATCCAGTATCGATTCTGTATATCTGGTATCTAAGTATAAATCCGAGATCCAAATACTTGAAACAATTATCCTACAATTTCTTCTCCTTTGTGGCCTCAATTAACCAGATTTGTATCCTTTGTGGGTACAATAAAGTGGCAACCGAAGTGAATATTGAGTTGTAGGTTGGAGCCTTTTCATAAGGAAAATTGAGCTCGATTTTGTGCACGATTCAAAGTACTTCCATGACAAACAGTATCAGAGTTGTTATGTGAGCAATAACAGTGTAAAATCTGGGCTGAATAAAGGCAGAAAATCGGCGGAAACAGGCAGGAACAAATCGGTGCAAAAAAAGTGAAAAACCAATCTGACCGAATCTGTATTTGAGTTTTTCAGCCAATCCAGAACTCCCGTGGAGAAACCAAGATCGTAGCCGTGCTCAGGATGACGAGGCGCAGGTGGTATTCCGTTAGAACATCTGGATTTTACCCGTTTAACAATTCTCTTGATTTGAGATGTTTAACAATTCCCTTGATTTGAGATTGCAAATTTTAAGTAGCCGAATTTAGAACGGTGTATATTGTGACGTTGGACTACTTTGTGATTTAATTGTGCATTTTGTTGGTTCTATGTTCAAAATACTACACGTTTTGACTTGAAGATTCTAACGAAAAATGAGGCTTTTCAATTTGACGACAGAATACAAGATAGATTTTAATTCAACAAAAAATTTCAAAAGTCAGACTAAAAATGATAGAAATTTTGATTCAACAAAGGATTTCGGAAGTCATAAATGACAATTTTTCTATTTATTTGTCACAAGAATATGACGAACTTACTTATATTTCAATAATTTTAATTAGATACTATTTTGCGAAAGGTTTGTCAACTTAAAACCAAGAAATAACTTTTAAAAAAGTTAGAGAATTTGTACTTGCTTGGTTTATCCATAACAAGCTTTACTTACTTGAAATATTTTTCAGTTTTAAAATAATTTTAACATCACCGTTTGAATTTATTTGGTATCAAAATCTAACAAGTTGGATTACAAAATTTTGATAAGATTATGACAACGATTTTATATTACGCACAAGATAAAAGATAATACTACTTTTAACGAAAGTAGGTTAATATCCTGTGCGTTTTCCGATAACTAAGGAACTGATTGTAGCGCCAAAAACACAACTTCTTCTAATATTTAAGATTACTAAGAGTTTTTTTGGTAGGGATTAAAATCGGATTAAAATTGAAAAACTAGCCGTTATTGTTGATTTTTATTAGATACGTGAAACCCAATAATGACCATATTTTCAATTTTAATAGGATTTTAATTGTTACCAATCAGGCTCTAAGTCAGTTATGTTATTGATATTTTTTTCCACATCTTTAAATAATTCTTCTAATCTTTTGGATCAAAATCTGTTTTTTTTTTTATTCAACTTGTAAAAATGTTTTTTAGTGGTGGAATTTTTTCTTTATTTGATTATGTTCTTGCGAGCCCTTCATTCCATCGTGAAAACTATTTCCGTTAGAATCTTTCAATTAATTTGATAATCAGAGCTTTGTATGGCTAATGTCTTTCTTGCCCAAATTAATGGGCATGGAATTTTATTCGAGGAAGTTATACCCACACTTGTTTTTCAATTTCTCATTTCCACAATTAGGTACATGGTCTTTTCTTTAAAAAATCATGTGTACCCTACCCCGCCTCACTCCACCACCCACCCTAACGCTAAAACCATTTCCACCCAAAATCTTCCCCCCGTCCGCCTCATCATGTGGCTACTGCTTCACTTCTCTGCCTTTCGTGCACGCACAATAGCGCTTGTCACTACTTTTATAGCTACGATGTATGTGCGGTGGGTTGTTCTCTCCATGTTCTCACCTCCAACTGCATTTTAGTTTATCTTTTCTTCTACTTTGGTGTGATGGGTTGTTGTATATGAGGTGATGGTGTTGGTGTAATGCGGTGATGGTGGTACGATGGATTTGGGGTGGGATGCAAGTGTTGGTGATGGTGTCGATGTCGGTGCGATCTATGGTGGTGGTGGTGCTTGTGCGATCTATAATGGTTGTGTATGGGTGTGTGTGATGATGGTGTTGGTGCAGTGTGGTGATGGTCAGTGGCGGAGCCACGTTTAGTCAAGTGTGGGCACAGGCCCACACTGAACTTTAGGCTAATTATTAATTTTATTTTTTTAAATTTAAGTTAAAGGAGATGAAAGGCTTTCCATTTCTAAAATTGAAGAAGAAGAGATGGTCTTCAATTGTCCTTAATCAACTCCAATTTGATTTATTCTTAGTTATATCGCCACTCGAAATGGACATAAAATTATGTAGTAATTTGTTTCTCTCCTTTACCTAAAATGAATTTTTCTAAAATGCATTGATAATAAAACATTTCCGTGGAGAATGTTGTAAATACGTTCTTAGGGTGGAAATGACGTATACAAATAATGAATTAATAACGTATTAAAAATAAATAAAATTCGGAGGCACTACCCCCGTGGCCTCCCACCCCTTCACCTCTAGGCCCCCCCTAGTTCGACGGGCTGGCTCCGCCCCTAGTGATGGTGATGGTGGTGCGATGTATATAGTATTGGGTGCAGGTGGTGATGTGATTATTGGTGTGATCCGTGACAGTGGTGGTGAGGTGACAATGATTGTTGGTTGTAGTGGGGGTGATTGCAGTTCATTAAAGGTGGTGGTTGTGGTTGAAGTGATGGTGCATTTGGAGGCGATGGTGATGAGTTGTGGATCTGAAGCGGGGGGATGAGATGAATGGTAATTTGTGATCATTTTAATTGGGTAAATGAGATCAATTAATTCGACAATTTTTGATCGAGAATAAGTCATGAGAAATTAATTTAATAATTTGTGATCAAGAAATAAATTGTGATCCATTAATTTTATAACCTGTGATCGATAAATAAATTTTAAACTATAAAATTTGATATTTATGACCTAATAATTAGTCGTAATCAATTAATTTGAAAAATTGCAACCAATAAATAAGTTGTGACATATAAAATTTATAATTTGTGACTGTGACGTCTTGTGATTGTGACTAATATGTAATTGTGATAATAAATTGTATGTTAGTGTGACCTTAACTTATTTAATTAATACGAACTAATTTTTGAAAGAATATCAAATTTGAAAAATGTATTTTTAAAGGTTGATAGTCATGTAACTGTTTCCATTTTATTCTATAATCTACAATCTTGAACATCTATAATGGCCGTGATTATTTTCGAATTATAATAAAAACAAAGAATATATTATTCAAAATAAATCTCAAGTGATTTTTCAGTAATTTTTGAAATTATAAGTGTAATTTTTATAGAACATAGGTGCGAGTTCTGAGCCTTAAAATACGGGTCAAACAAAAATTGATTAATCCACCCCTGCAAGTTATAGCATGTTCAACGTACGAATGTGAACGGCCAGGCCAAATTTTTTATATCACACGCTTTAATTAACAAGTTTCCATCATTTTCTACACCTACCCCCTCTAAGTCCTTATTTGATATTTTTTTTTTTTTCAAAATACATTTTTCTATATATTCTTTTTAATTATACATTTTTCAATAAAATAATATTACACGTAAACCTTATTTTTCAATCATACATTTTCCATCAATCTAATATTTCAAAATACATTTTTAAGCTTTTAATGGGACTTAAACAAGCTCTTAATATTGAGCTCGATTCTCACAGCTATTTATTGATAAATAATTGTACGTATGTTAAATTTTAATAAACTAAAATATAAATATAACTTGCACACGAGCAAGTATTTTGAATAGAAAATTTAAATAAATAAGTATATTGCATTTTTTTACGGGTGTTTCGTAAAATTCAAATAATCAGACTTGGTAGACTAATTCGACAGACGAATGCCTTGATCACGACTTGATTTCAATTTTCAACTACTCTTTTAGAAATGACAAGCAATTTCATTTTCTTCTTTTATACAGAAATTACCAACCAAAACGACGTTAATTTTGTTGACCAACGAATTATAAACTATGACAAACCATGAATTTAACTCGATTCGAGCCTAACTAAATATAGTCCTATACCAAACAATATCAAAACGTCTTTTCAATCAATTGAATAACATTTTCTATTTTTTTATCATCCACCATTAGGGTGCAAAATTCATTGCCACGTGAGAGAGCACGTCTCTTGGAAGAGATGACCATGCCTAACCTCCATTCCATTTAACATTCAAGTTAGGTTACCAATCAAAACAAATTAGGAACTAAGGTTGGTACAAATGAAGGGATTTCGATTGCCAAGCAATTGAACCACCCCAAATAAATAAAATTTTACAAAGCATAAAAAATTATAGATTTATCATTTTTTTTATATCATTGATATACATTGACACATTTTTCTTCGTGGAATAAAAAATTAAGTTAAATTTTTTTCAAGCAGCATAACATTGATGAGAATATTTTATTATTCGCACTTTAAAAATGTTGTATAGTTATATAGTTATCAATATTATCAAATACACCATCCTCAATATTCACAATTAGAATATCAATAACTTGTTCATCAAATGTCAATATCTTGATTCATGCAAATCTTATGGTAACATTCACACAATCGAAATAATTTATTTTTATCGAAAAAAAGAAGATGATCAATGAACGATGACGTAACATTAAAAAAACTTGTTAAACGTGAAACGTCCGACTAAATCCTCAGCACCATCCAAAAATTCAAAATCCATTCCCAAAATTAACACACATTAATCCGTTCTACACTTCACAAACACAAGAGAAATTGCAGCAATGGCAATGGAAGCCACCCAACAATTCACCCTCACAAAATTCTTTTTACTCCACTGAAATCAAGCAACTCCTCTCGCCACACAAAAAAACTCAATTTTATATTCTCCCCATATGTCGTGTTTACTCCATTTCCTCCACCACACGACCCTTGAAACCCTTAAATTTAAAAAAACTAAAAATAAATAAGTAAATAAATAAATATTGTGGGTTCATCTGACCCCAAGACATCATGTAAATTCACCCAGGTTGACACATCCTTCTAAACTCAAGTTGATATTATAGAAATCAAATTGAGTTTTAAGAAAAAATCAAGTTGATAGATAATAATAACAATAAATGGATAATCGTTTGAGTTACTTCTCTTAGTTGGATGAGTTTTTTTTTTTTTTTTAAGATAGAATTATAAAAATTAATAAAGTATCCACATTAAACAATTTGATCCTTTTAGAGCTCAAACGAACAATCGAATTACAAAATTGATTTTCTCAAAATGAACTATCACATCGTGTACCGATGGTGTTTAAAAAAACTAAATTATCTCTACATTATTAAGGCCATTTCTAGCAACTCAACAACATCTTTGGACGAGTAAGGTGGAATTTTATTCCTTGCCTCACTCCGCTATTTATCTCTCCGCATGAAATTAAATTCCTATTTTTTTTTTTTTAAAAAAAAATGCTTTGCCGCTACTTGAATCGGTTTCCACTTGCAATAAATATGTTTCCCTTTGAAAATTGAATAAAATACAAGGCTGTTCAGTGGTTGAAATCGAGCCGAGAACTTAAAAAGTCTCAACCCTAAATCAGATTATCAAACAGGAAGGCACGGAAACGAAAAGGTATCTTACTGTAGTAATAAGCTAAGATTCTCTGAATGAAATCTATGATTACTTGTAAACTTTGAAGTTTGAAAAACATGACATTACCTTCACAACTTGAAAACGTAAAACCATTTGCTTTTCAACGTGTGAATTGCAAAGTCAGATTGTTGCTGTCCAAAGTCAATTTCCGCAATAAGTCACACGTGGGCAGCCCTTGAAAGAGCTGGCATTCTCTCTCCCTCTCTCTTGGTGTTCAATTTGAAACAACTGATCTCCATTTGTCTGCTTGATTATTAATCTGTCTTAAAAGCAACCCTGAAGTACCTCATTTCTATACTATTTATTTGACCATAATTTTGTCTGTTGCGTATGAAGAACACGTTGCCTAATTTAAGAGAGAGCACTTCTTTTAAGCACCCTTTTCCCTTTTGTTCTTTCTTTGTTTTCCTCTCCTCTTGAGGTTCCAAGATTCACCTTTTAGGCTCGGATGTCCAGAATAAGGTAATCAAAATATGAAAGTAGAATAATATTTTTACTAGTACGAATAATTTTTGTCGTTTCTTTGTTCTTGATTTTGTCTTGTACTGTTTCTTAGGGAAGGATTTGATGAGATTGGAGAGAATTTGATGGCAGGAGAGATAGATGCAGTGATGGTAAGGAGACATATGTTGGGTCCTCCAGGAAGTTTAAACACAGTCACACCTTGTGCGGCATGTAAGCTTTTGAGAAGAAGATGTGCAGAAGAATGTCCTTTTTCTCCTTATTTTTCCCCACATGAACCTCAGAAATTTGCAGCTGTTCACAAAGTTTTTGGTGCAAGCAATGTCTCCAAGATGCTCATGGTAATTACCCTCTTATCATTTTCGCGTTTCCTTCGAGTAGATATAACAATGATTTCGATTAAAGTGAAAAAAGAATTCACATAGTCGACCTAAAATTTTAAATTTTGTATCAAATATTTTCTTTTTATGGGTATTTAGGAGGTGCCCGAGCCCCAAAGAGTTGATGCAGCTAACAGTTTGGTTTTCGAAGCAAACGTGAGGCTGAGGGATCCAGTATATGGAAGCATGGGTGCAATTTCGGCTTTGCGACAACAGGTTCAAACTTTACAAGCTGAACTTAATGCAGTAAGGGATGAGATACTAAGATATAAGTACAGAGAAGCTGCAAATACTATAATTGCTTCTACTAATGCTGCGGCTTTGTTTTCCTCCGGAACCGTGTCTGTGGCTGAGCTACCACAAGCTCCTCCTACTCCGCCTGCTGCTCCACCGCCACCGCCACCAACTCCTCCTCCTCCACCTCCATCGGCTGCTGTTGTCTCTTCCTCGTCTTCAGCTGCATCTTTGTACACTTCCCCTCCTAGCATGGCGAGCTTCAACAACATTTCAAATAATAACATACCATATTTTCGCTGATTTTATTCAGCCTCTGTTCAACTTATTCCTCTCTTCATTTTCCAATCAGAAACTTGTAGTCCAATAGATCAGAAAAGGGCCTTATTCAATACTATAATCATAAACTTGCAGAAAAATTCGCTCTCATTTTATTAGGGGTTTCTGCTGCTTTGAATCGATGATTAACTTTTGCTATATCAATCTACAGTTTCATCGTGTTCCAGAAAATCATATTGGAATCATAGAAATATTCATAAAAAGTTTAAACTAAATGGAACACAGTGTCTACAGCCCTGAAAATGTTCTCCGGCAGGCGGCCAATTCGGTCATCAAAACACGCCCTAGGTGGTTGCACGTGCAGGGGTTGAATTGACTCAACAAAGATGTGTAATGTGTACATTTACATTTTTGTTTGTGCCAATTAAAGAGGTGTATGTGAAATGAAATATTTATTATATAAAGGAGACAATATGTATGGTGATTGCGTTGCCTAATGCTATCAAATAAGGTCAGAAACTGTGAGTTTGGTCAGAAAAGCAGTGCTGTAACATTTAAATACAGATCCATTTTAATGAGTAAATGAATTCCGGAATAGAGATTTTTTTGGATTATAAATCATAGAATATGATTCAGTTATTGTATTACTGAATGACAAGTAATTTGTGACATAATAACAGTTATATGAAAACATTAATTCAATCTACAAAGCACGAGGAGTACGACAATTGGTATTCAAATAGGTCTAACTGACATATGGTGACTTCGTATTATCCTTGGAATTGTATTAGTACGTATAGTCCTACACATTATAGAATTATACCTATTTTGAAGAGGTTTATTTTTGTTACTCTCAATTGAAAGTGATGAAGATCAAGTTTTTAATTATCTTTTAGTTGATATTTTTTTATTAAATAAATTTGAATTTTAATTCCGTTTATTAATATTAGAAATTTTAATTCATTATCTTTTATTTTTAATAATTATTTAAATTTTAGTAATTATCTAGATTCTAGTTATTTCTTGAAATAAGGGTTGTAAGTCATCACGGTAAGAAAGTGGTTTTTGAATTGAAATAAAATATTAATGGTAGATATCTTCTTCTATTACTTAAATTCTCGGTATTTTGATATTTAAAATGAATTAATTCAAATTCTCTGAATTCATGTGGAAATTAAGGTCTCGTTCGGTAGGGATTAAAATATAATTAAAATTGAAAATATGGTCGTTATTGGGTCTCACTCGTCTAATAAAAATCAACAATAACGGTTAGTTTTTCAATTTTAATCTGATTTTAATCCCTACCGAACGGGCCCTGAATAATTTTTGATGCCTAGATTTTTTATATTCTTAGAAACTTACAAAAATTAGAAGGTGATCATATTGCGGTAGTTTTTTGGAATCAACAAAACTTCGTTAGCTTTTCGTTCAACATTTCAATGCTTTCGCCACCCTACATCAGAAATTTAGTCAATTATTTCCTAGTCAAAATAGAAAGAATTGTCATCTCGTAAAGATAAATAGGACTATAAAAATCATCAATCTGTAATTTTTTTCGAACCATTTCTGAAATGGTCATAGTTACTATTCATTTATTTATTCATATATTGCTTAAAATCTCAATTCAGAGATTGTGCACGTCTTAGTTACAGCTGCGTGAAAATAAAATTTACAGAAAATACATATAGAGAATGTTCAACAAAGTGATTGACGTGCCTTTTTGTTAAAATACTCTATATATTAAATTGATGAAATTTTCGACATAAATATAAGATTTGATTTCGTATCAAACGGTCAAAGTTGTATATAAAATGACATAAATCAAATTTGGTTTCACATAAAAGGTTCCCTAAAAATATATTTTTTCTTCTAAAGACTTTTTCAACTTTATTTAATACAAGGAGCCAATCTTGGACATGCACGCAACCAAATAACATAAACATCAAAATGTGCTTACAGCTCAGAGAGCATAATTTGATAGTCAACGACTGAGGTAACATTTAAGTAGGATATGATTAATAATTTCTAAAAGATAAGTCACGTCGACAAGAAAATCTAAATTTTGTCGGCATGAGTTTAGTTATTAATTAGAACATCTCCAATGCAATAACGTGAATTGTTATACATATGTCAAGTAAATGAAAATAGAGAGAAGAAGATCTCCAATGGGAAAATAGTATACTTTTTGATGCAATTCACAGTCTCATTGGAGATGCTCTTAATCAGTTGAGCTTTGGAGGACTGTTTAGGCCGTTCTCTCTTGTTTTTATGTACGTGGCTAGGGTTGAGGAATAACTATAAAGCTAGTACCATGCGAGTTTTCTTGTTGTGGCTAGTTTGAAGAGTAGAAAAATGTGTGTAAGCCTCGAGTGATTACTTTTCCTACTATAGTTGGGAAATTTGGTGAGTAAAAAGTCAATACCATTGTAATAGTTTTTCATACCGTAAAATTTTGACAATTCGTAATCTTTTCGTTTATATATACTTTTTCTTATTATTTTTACTTGTTCAAAGTTTTTGTGGGCAAATTAAAGAAAACTAGCCTCAATTCCCAAAACATATAATATATATAGAATATGTTTGCACAAAGTTGTAGCATTCCATATGCATTAATTAATTATCTAGCATAATATTTGCAATGATTGATTAAATAATATGATTTCCTGATATTGTGTTAGTGCCGTGCACATTTAGCCCGATTTTGATTTTGCTAAAAATAAGATTTTAGTACATTTTAATGAAATTTGATAAAATGCGTGGCTGAAGAATTGATAAAAATTATGGATCTTGTGATTTTCGGGGCCCAAGGTGAACTCCCAAAATTGGGCCCCCCAAAATCAACATGAATGCAAAATTTAAAAGTGCATTATGCAACGTATTGCTAACTTAAAATTGAAAAGTAGAATAACAAACAAATATAAAGAACAATTACACAATATCTAAATCATCTCACAATTAAAGTTTTCAACACAGTTACTACGTGCGCCTGTCCAATTGATCTTATAGGCTACAATAACCATTCATATGAGCTGACCAGACCACAATTATATAAACCGACAAGCCTCAAACATTTTTAATATCAAGCTAGAGCAAGTCATTGCTTACTTGAAAAGTAGAATTTCGGCGCAAATTATGGAATCGCAACCTTGAGAATTCAACTGCCACATCTCACAAGCCTAAAATCAAAATTGAACACGGACTGGAGTCAAATAATCGTCTAACACGGAGGCCTGAAGTCAAACGTATATAAGCACACAAACGTGCTCCATAGGACTTCTTTTCCTAAAAAAGTTTGCTTTTCTGTTTTACTATCTAACATCCTATAAAAATTTTTTCCTCCAATTATCTTCGTCATTAAGTCATATGATGCATTCTAAGTGTACAAGCGATCATCAGAAATGTCCTTTGATTTACTTAATGAAACCAATAGTATGGCTTCTTAATTCTGTAAAAGTTTAAATGTATGAAATGATAAGCAATTATCTGCAAGAGAGCTAAGTACTACTTTCTCTTATTAATTCATCCCAAGATGTGTTTTAAGGGCGAAGACACAGGTGAGGCATTTAATCAATAGGGCACATGCTCTACAACCACAAAGTTTTTTATTTCGACTACTTTTGCAAATTATAAAATGTATTTTACAATTACATAACATATATAAATTTGCATAAACATGGAGCTGCCAAATGTAATGGAAGGGCCACTGAAGGATAAATTCCTTTGCAATAATACCATCCGACTGAGGTCTTCCATCTTTAACATCTAAAATTGAATTATTATTATTTTTTATTATAAAGGCCTATTTGATAGCTTGCATTTTCCATGGAAAATGAAAACATTTTCATTTTCCACCCTTAAAAGACTGTTTGATAGATTAAAATTGCCATGAAATTTTTTTTCCCACCCACCCCTTTTTCCTTCTTTTTGGCCTTCAAATTTTTTTTTTTTTTTTTTTTTTTGGTAACAAATTTCATAACCAATTGTAAAATTTAAAAAAAAAACATTTTAATGGACAATTTTCATGTAAAACAAAGTCAAACAAACACTAAATTTTGATGAAAAATAGTTTTCGAGCAAACTTTTTTTTTTTTTTTTTTTTTTACTTTTTCGCAATGGTAACAAATTTCAAAACCAATTGTTAAAAAAAAAAATCACTTTAATTAACAATTTTCATATAAAATAAAGCTAAACGTGAATAAAAAGATCCAAAATTTTAAATTTTTTTGGGTGGAAAATTATACAAATCAAACACACTTATTTAACAATTCCCTGGAAAACAAGTTCTATGCAATATTTTCTTTGTAATTCATTTTCTTTCCACCAATTTTCATCCTACCAATCAAACGAACCCTAATATTTGTCTGTCTTCATTTGGTATCCCAGATTCCCACTTCCCAGTTTACTAGTTAAGTAACCTTACTCGAGCTCCAAATTTGGGAATCTATTTCAGGTTTTCAAAAATTATTTTATCTAATTAAAAGGATTAGGGCTCTGTGCTTACAGATAGTTTATTACAAATATAAATTGAATAAATCTTTGATAAATTTCAATTATTTACCTGAGCATTAAAACCTGGTTTGAATGGAGTCTGGAGACAATTCCAATTGGCTATGAAACTGGGGGAAGTACCACTATACCAGGCTACCAACAGACGCACACAGTGCTGACTAGTCGACGGTCGACCTCGAAGAGCGACTCATAGTCGCCGTCCGTGCAATTAGGGTTCTTTTGAAAAATGGATCAAAAGATTTGTGAAAGAATGATGCATAAGAAGTAAGAAGGGAGGGAAACGAAGGAAGGAGAATGGAGAGATCGGCATCCACGGCGTCGGGGCGGTTACCGGTTGGACTTGGAGTTGAAATGAAAGGGGATGATACTCAGTGAATGATTCGTTTACTATTTAAAAAAATAAAATTAATTGGACCAAAATTCAGGCCCACCAGTTTTGGGCCAGATCGAAAAAAAAAGGGCCAACAAAATGAGGCCCCTCCAGTTTTGGGCCTGAGGCGCGAGCCTCATCCTCCTCGCCTCGAGGCCAGCCCTGGCTGTTAAATGAACTTCAATACCTAAACACGAGTTGACTTTTCTGCTATATATATAATATGCTATAGAATATGTTTGCACGAAATTGTAGCATTCCATATGCGTTACTTAATTATCTAGCATAATATTTGCAATACTTGATTAAATAATATGAGTTCCTGATATTGTGTTAGTGCCGTGCACATTTAGCCTGAGTTTGATTTTGCTAAAAATAATATTTTAGTAAATTTTAATGAAATTTGATAAAATGTATGGTTGAAAAATTGATAAAAATTATGGATACCATAAAATGTATGATTAAAATTAATTAATTATTTTGACTTCAATTTTTATCAATATTTTTACTAAACCCAACAAGGACTTACGTGTCAAATTCACAAAATAATACTTGTATTCAGATTTTTCATCTTTCTTGGTTTATAATAAATATATTTAGGGAAGATTGTAGCAATTGTCCCTAACCTTTTTAATTTTCGTAGACTCTATAGTCTATCCTAACCTGCAATTTGTGTCAACGAATGTCCCTAACTTTTCAAAAATATACAGCTGAGGTCTAAACGGATGGAAACTATCATTTGACCTTTAGCTGATAAAAAAAATTGATTTTAACCAAATTTGATAAGGTCAAAATAGTAACTTAGTTAATTCTATATTATAAAAAACCAAACAAAATCAGAAAAAAATAAAAATAAAAAACCAAAAACACCTTATCTTCCACCTTAGTGCACCCTCCCTCCCAATCAAAATTGCCTTTCTTCTCCTTCTTTGGTGAGCCCTACCAAAAATCGCCACCACCGCCACCTTCAACCCACACCGTCAACATTGCCACCACAACTCCCTTCACCACCACCCACTACAAGTTTTGGCACCCCCTACTGCCACCTTCTAGCGCACTCCACATTTGCCACGTAGATTTGAAAATAAACCGAGAAGACCACCTCGTACTCAAAAATCAAACCAAGAATATTCACCCACCGTCAAACGACAACCACCGTCGCCACCCACATGACGTCGTACCTAAATTGATACCACCGGCTTGTTAAACAATTCAAAGAAAATAAAGAAAAAGAGGATGCTAGAGTTTCATTAATTCTGCATGATGAAATTGAATATGAAAGAATGATTTAATCTAAATATAAAAAAACTATATATAGGCTAAAACAAAAGAAACTAAAACGATTATTTTATCCTTAATAAACGATAAAATAAAATACTACTATATTATTTCTTAACATCAAATCGCCAACAACCTCTATAATGAAAACTCATATCTAAGAGTGAAATGGTTGTCAAATCCTTTGCAATTTCAAAACCCCAAAATCAATACCAAAGATCTAAGGTCATCTCCAGTGCTACACCAAATTTGCACCAAACTAAAATTAATCTCCAACCATTACACCAAATGAACAGTGTTTTATCATTTTCTTCTCTTTTTTTCTTCTTAGTAATTTATTTATTCGGAATATTAATTATTTATTTAGTTTAAAAATATATAAATTACTAAATAAATAATTATGTGAAATTCAGGAAAACGTTAAATTTATTAAATAAAATATTTCATGTTAACTAAAAATAATCGTGTTAGTTATATTTTCAAATTTTTTATTCTTATTTTAATTAATTCAGTAATTATTATTTTTAACATTTCAAATTTAATTTAAATTCAAATAATAATAATAATAATAATAATAATAATAATAATAATAGTATTAAAAATTATATAATGAAAATGACACAAATACCCTCCAAAAATAGTTTGTCAAATTAAAAGAAGGGATATATTGGACTTTGCACCATTTTCCCAAAATGGTGCAAAAGATGGTGCTCTATTGGAGACACATTTGAACCAAAATTTGGTGCATTTTGGTGTAATTAATTTTACTTCCTTGTGCTATGCTTGAATTACTTGATCACTAATTCGATAATTTGTGAATTTTAAAAAACCAAGAGATGAGTTATAAATTTAGACCATTAGTAAAATTATGTACTTGCGTAGAATGTAGAGATATACTTCTACTATTATTGCAATCCTTAATTGAACTCTTAGATTATATAATGCGACTAATGAGTTAACTTTGCTAAATAGGATTTATTAGAACTTGAAAGAAATAATAAATTAAATTAGTTAATTCTCGACCCAATACACCCTCAGGAATTGAAAATGAGTCCCGACACTTTAAGCATCCTAGTTAATTCATTACTCGTTGTTCAAAAATACTTTTTAATTGCTTTTTTGTTGTTAATCTTAGTTTTGATTAAAACCTTGCAATCAATGTTCACTAATTCAAATAGGAGTTATGAATACTTAGATTAATTATTAAATATATAGCTCTCGTGAGAATAATAATATCAACTCTTCGAATTCACTATATTATTTGTTTTTCAATATTGTCGACTTGCAATCTTTGCCCAACATGGTATACTTTTTTGCTCACTGATGTGTCATTTGAAAGTTGATGAATAATAAGTGCAAAGGGTTATAAATGACGAATAAATCCCCATCTACAGAAGATTTATTCACAGGGGTCTTACAGGCCCCTCACAAGGGGTCGGGCCCCACATGTATTAAAAAAATTGTACGAGTCCCACCATGTGTGTTGTGTTGTCTGTAAACTCTCTGCGAAAAAATTTTGTAATGCAAGCATGGTTCATAAATGACACACTTTTTGTAAGGCTGCCCCTTTCGATACATGGATGACTCACTAGTTTGGTCAATTTCTTGACTGATTTGTTTAGGACTAGATGACGTAGCACACTACCACCGATAGTGTAAGATAATTGTTGATTAAAAAATTGATTACACCACCTATTCTAATATGCCACGTCACCGAGTGTTTAGCGAGCCATCGATGCTTATGATATATGTGTGAGAGAGAGATAAAATTAAAATGTCCATGATCAACAATTTAGTGTACGAAGATGATTCAAGGATTGAAACATGCAACTCATTGAGGACGTCAAAGTTCTGTCAATGAATGGAGATTTTGGTATATCAAATACAATATTATAAATAAAATTAACGATTCAATCATATTATAATATTGTAACACTAGCTAGTTGCGTACACTCACAGGAAAGAAACGAAACAAAATTAACTCAATGACAAGTGTTCATGTTGGATATGCTGAATTGGACAATATAATAAACAAGATTTCATTTGTTTTCTTTTTTTAATATTGTCCAATACTATCCAATTATTTCTATCAAACAAACCTAAACGACTTTATTCTTTAAAAATACAACATATTTACCTCACTTCATCAATTTGGCCTTCCACATTTTTTCCTTATCTCGCCTCTTGATCCCGTGAGGGGACTAATATTACCCATCCTTATCATTGCAGCAGCAAAATCAGAGTTGAAAGAATTAGGGCTCTTGCTGTAGGATTCAATCAATGAATCAGTTGATCCACCATTGTACAGAACCTGATCAGAATGCAAAAGTCCTTTCTTGTTTATTAGGTTTTTGAAGTACTTATTGTCAAAGTTATTTTGGGTTTGGACGTCGAGAGGTGCCAAGTTGTTGTCCCCAGAACCCACAGTTCTTGGACAGGTTCTTTGCCTTGTTCGAGCAAAAGAAGCATCGATGTTGCTCTCGTTGTATATGCGACGCCTGAAGATTGTACACCTTGATTGCCCGATTGTGTGAGCTCCTAATTCATTACAATGAAATCACTTCAAAGATGGAAATGGATTTCCCGAATTTGAAAATCACAATTTTTTTCTTCAAGTAGCAAGGTCAATATTAGCTGGATAGAAATATTAGAGAAAACTCGCAATTCGTCCTATTGAGCAAGTTATACGATACTTAAATACCTGATAGAACAACCATGTCCTTGGTGGAGAGGCCTCTTGCTTTGAACCTATTTTTGAGGTTGCTAAGAGTAGAAGTTGGAGGTGGTATTACACCACTATTTGCAGCTTTAAGGCTTGCTGATTTTGAATCCCTCCTTCCAAGTTTCACTTTCCAGCTAGGTCCTCCGAGCTAAAAAAAATAATATTCTAAAATTAGTATTAACTATTTAAGCTAAACCAACTTGCAATAATTAATTTTGTAAGCAAAATGATTTTAATATGACTCACAATAACAACAGAATCACGAGCAGCAATGGCTAAGATATCAGCACACGACACGACACCTGGACATACAGCCTCGACCTTGGATTTAATGTTGTCGACCACATTGAATCCTCTAAGGGAGTTGTTATTGGGCCGAGCAGTTTGCTCCCCGGTGAAGGAAGAAGTGTCGTCAAGAAGAACCGATGCATCACAACCCTATTAAAAAAGAGAAAGATCGTCAATCGTACTTACATAGCTCCAAGACATCAATTAAAGTACTCTAATAAGTACAAAATTTTTATAATTATTTGACAAAGACGACGTACCAATTTAGGCTTTTCGTCACATGACAAGACAACAGTTACTTAAATAAAAGTTATAAAAAATGATTTATTTAAAAAGGAGAATAATCTTATGTTAATAGAAGAAATTGTGCTCTGTAGATTGTGACAAAAATTGTGATTACTAAGTGGAATCTCTGAGGATTCGATTGGTCGCTCGAGACCAGTCATCAAAAATTAATAAACGTGGGTGACATAATTGATAAAGTTTTTAATTTATTGCTAAAGTGAAAGTTGATTTTAGCGCCAATGCAAGTCGAGACCGACACATATGTTGAGCACAAAGTCAACAACACAAGTAGCTAGGCAAAAGTAAGTAGGCTGCGAAGGCAATACGACAAAAATGAAAACTATTGAGTTGAAAAATCTTTTGACCGCTATTTTTTGACAATATTTTGTTGGTAAGAAAATGAGTATGAAAAAAAAATAAAAAAATAAAATTGATTTTGTTGGTACATATTTTGGATGTTTTGATGGAAGACCCTATTGCTCCCTTACATTCTGAAGTCAAATTTTGAGATAATTACCTTATAAATTTGATATTTTGAACATAACTTGGAATAAAATATCATATAATAGTTACAAGATATTGCGCAGTTAATGAAAAACACTATAAAAAGCCGACATGGTAAAAACTATCAAAGATAATAAGTACATTCATTTAAAAAGTCAATAAACACATGCCAAAAGTAATTATCTAATTATTCATGCCTTTACATAAAGGCAAATTATAAGTTTATTAAGGAGCCTAGTGCAATTACACCATGAATTAAGAATCTAATTATCGTCATTGTACAGAGTTTCTGTTGTTTTATTAAGTTGTGAAGCCTAATTATCGTCGTTGTACAGAATCTAATTAGAGAAAATAAGATCCGTAATTTTATTTTATAAGTTTCTTTTTATCATAGTAAAACATTGCAGCAGTGAAAGATGACGTAATCTTGAGACAAACATCTATAAATCTTGCTTTTTTTTTTTATCTATTTTTTCCTGCAATTTCATTTCTTTTAGTAGTAAAATTAGAGTTACTAAATTTCAACAGCATGAAGAGCCAAATGTATAATCCATAGTTTCTCCACATTTTTCTCTTCACGTGTTCAAATACGTGTTTAGCATGCAATAATTCGATAGTTCTATGGCTATTTCATGATATAAGCACCAAGGCGATCGATCGGGGGGCTTTTAGATGAATGAATATAATTAGAAATGAAAATTACTTGGACAAAGCAGTCGTGGAAGTGGAGGCGGAGGAGTGAAGCACCCATACGTTTCTCCTTTGCTACGGCGGATTGAACCACCGATTTCACGGTGGATAACACCTTGGGGCAAGTCTTGTCATAAAAATTAGTGGAAAGTTGAGCTGAAGTGCTGCCAATGAACAGGATAACGATAGTGAAAAGGACAGCTGAAAAAGTAGCCATCGAGTTAAGCAGTTGGGAGTAGAATATTGCAAAGCATTTGGGGCCAATATATAGAGCTCCGATGGATGTCTTTGGCATAAACAGCTTACCTAATGATGCAGACCATTGCATGGCTAATTGAGAATCTTGGGGCCCACTGCATGCACTCTTCCAAGCAGCGGTGGAGCCAGACCGTCGAAGTAGGGGTCCCAGAGTTGGAAGCGGTGGGAGTCTACGGGGTTTGGGGGCAGTACCCCCGAATTTTTTTTTTGAAACATTATCTGTTAAAATGAGGAAAGTTGGTACGTTGTGATAGAGAAATGAAACAAAGGAATATAAATTAATGTACATTATTAACAAAGAAAATCAAGAAACGTATAAAAGAAAAAAGAAAGTACTAATCTTTAATTTAGCAAAATCATACCTTATTACAAGCGTTCATTTCGAGTTCTCATACTTTGGATTGGTAGGATTTAAGTTTTTTATTCATTTGATGACAAAATGGTAAATACAAAAAAAAATAAAAAAATGAAAACTTTGTCAAAAAACTTGTGTGTGTGGGGGGGGGGGGGGGGGGTCCGGGTCCCCCCAGGACCCCCCTGCCTCCACCCCTGCTTCCAAGTATTTTTCTCGTTTTCTAAAATTCATTTTCCCTTCAACTCATTTTCAATTACATATTTATTGAACCCAAAACTTTTTAACCACACATTTCATCAATTTTTATTAAAATCTACTAGAAATATAATTTTTAACTAAACCAAACATGGTTTAATCTAGTGTGTGAGTTTAGTTAAAAAGTTTAAACGAAGCTGAATTAGCAATAAATCTAAACTACCAATCGGATAACCAGATGTTTATGTTTTCAAAAGAGCTATCATTTTACAAACACGTTAAATTAAGTAAAATCCGAACTTCATGTTTGGTTAATCTCATCTTAATAGATTAACTTTTGAAGATGAATTTTTTTTTAAGATTCCATAAGTGTTTATACGTTAATTTGAACATATAATAATATGATTGTAGGACAGAAAAGTATTGTTTTTATAGAAATACGAGCAAAACCAATTTGATTGCATCAACAAGAATAAATTAAGGACGTGAAATCAACTGCGTTGAATAATTGATGTTAGCAGGTGGGAAGAGTTTGTCAAGTATGGTCCATTAATTAATAAACCACTATTTAAATAATAGTCAATAGTATAAGATGCCATGCAATATTACGTGACTTTTCAAATTAGTTCTCTTGATATAATAAAGCCAAAAACAAACGTTCAGTCTAGAGGGGTCGCATCAAATATTATTACATGTTACTATTGTTGAATTGTCCAATGTGGTCATCTTCTCGAAAATGATGAGTTTCAATGCCGTTCTATTTCCGTTCTCCATACTAATTGTAAGTAAGACCCAGTTTAAAAAGTAGGATAGAATTAGAGTGGATGGGATGAAGGGATGATGGGTATTCTTACAATACTATGTTTGTAAACACCTGATTCGAAAATATAATATATAAAATAATTAGCACATAACGTCCCTACATTTTTATTATTATTGTGTAAAACGTTTTTATCTTCCAATTTTTTTTAATATATTTTCAAATAATTACGTATTTGATTACACAAAAGGTCATTTTTCTCAATTTTCGTCAAAATTCCCCATTAAGTGAAAGGTACTTTCGTTTTATAACATTTTTTCTCTCTTTCTTCCCATCTAAACCCATTTTCTCCTCTGTTTTTTCCAACCTTTAGTTTCTTACTTTCTTATGTTCTTTGGCAGCTTGAGTGCAACAGCCACGCCCAGCTCACTTTCAAATAGTCTCATTCCTACTTCCTTTCCTTTTCTATATTTTGTTGGGGCTTGTTTATTGTTGAAAGGAAGAAGGAAGAATTTGGAGCTATTTTTTGTTGGAAATAAATAATTATGGGAAGAAAGGCTAGAGAGAAAATACAAGAATTTCTCCAAAAGATATTTGTATTCTATGGTTTGGCTCCATCAAATGTCTCAAGCACAAGGCCTTTTATAGGTACAAAGAGTTCCCAAATACATTGTATAAGTTCAAGAAACTAATTAATGACTTCTCCTATATATTATGAATAGTAGATTACAAAGAACCATATGGATACATGAATAAAATAAATACATGAATATTAAATAAGTTAATTCATGTATTAAAATGAATTTCCAACATTCATGAATCAAGTTTTAATTTCCAACGGCCCTTCTTAAACTTGATTCCCTCTTGGTGACTCCAATCCAAGCACGCAATCTTGCAAAATCATCATTCTTCAATGGTTTGGTGAAAAAGTCTGCTACTTGATCATTGGTTTTCACATAAACAAGCTCTACTACTTTGTTCTCAATGCACTTTCTAATGTGAAATCTCGTATCTATATGATTGCTTCGATTATGGAACATGGGATTTTTACCCAAAGCAATAGTTGAATTGTTATCAACATAAATTCGTGTAGCTTTGTTTTGGGGCATGTGAAGCATCTCTAACAACTTCCATAGCCAAATAGCATGACAAACACATGATGCAGCGGAAACATATTCAGCTTCACAAGTAGAAAGAGTCACAATGGGCTGCTTCTTTGAACACCAAGTGAAAGCGGTGTTACCCATGAAAAACAAAAATTCAGTGGTACTTTTTTGATCATTAACATCACTAGCCCAATCACTATCGCTATAACCATGAAGCTTGAAATTTGTAGAAGAAGAAAAAGCTAAACCATAATCAAGGATACATTTAATGTAGCAAAGTATCCTTTTAGCAATCTCCGTGCGGGTTAAAGTTGGTGCCTCCATATAACGACTTACAAGACCAACACCATAAAAAATATCGGATCTTGTACAAGTCAAATATCTCAAGCTTTCTATAGAGAGATGGATCCACTTTCATGCTCTCGTCGTATTTTGACATTTTTGTTTAGCACCCAATGGGAGTACTCACCAGATTGCAATTTTTCATTTTGAACATTTCAAGAACTTTCTTTGCATAAAATTCTTGAAAAATAAAAATGTCATCTCCATTTTGTTTTACCTCAATTCCGAGATAATTGGACGTAAGCCAAATGTCAGTCATCTCAAATTCTTGAGCCATCATTTTCTTAATTTCTTCAAACATTTTTTCATTGTTACCGGTGAGGATCAAGTCATCAATGTACAAGCACGCAATCATAAAACCTCCATATGCATCTTCTTTTACATAAAGAGCATACTCATGTGGACATTTGGTGAATCTATGAGCTTCAAAATACTTATCAATCTGGTTATACCATGCTCTTGGCGCTTGCTCCAAGTCATATAGTGCATTCTTCAACTTTAAGACTTTATCTTCATGTTCATTGACAACATAACCCAATGTTTTTGAACGTACACTTCTTCAAAATATCCAGTCAAGAAAGTGGACTTGACGTCCATTTGATAAGTTTTCCACTTATTTTGAGCAGCCAAGGAATTGATTAATCGAATGGTTCCCAAGCGAGCAACGGGGGCAAAGACTTCATCATAGTCAATGTCGTGCTTTTGGTTATAGCCTTTGGCAACAAGTCTTACCTTGTATTTCTCCACTTCTCCTCGAACATTTTTCTTTACTTTGTATACCAATTTCACGCCAATTACTTTTTGGCCTTCAGGAAGAGACACTAGCTCCCATTGTACCGTTCTTTTTTATTGCTCGAATCTCCTCATCCATTGCATGCCTCCATTTCTTGTCTTTTGTTGCCTCTTCAAAGTTTAATTGCTCGGTGTCGACGAAGAGATAAAACAAAGATGGATTATCAACCATTTTAGTTTCTTCATAAATTTCTACAAGATTTCTAATACGGCTCGGTCCCTCGGAGGGACTATCATGAGGAGATTGAGGAATAGGAGAATGCGGTGGAGTAGTAGCATTTTCATTTGCTTCTTGGATATAGTCTCTTTCTTGAAAAGAAAAAATCACGTATTCTTCATTTTTCGGAACTTTCCAATCTGAGGGGCTTCTTTCATCAAATTTCGCATCTCTACTAATAACAATCTTTCCATTGCAAGGATTGTAAAACTTGTAGCCTTTGGAGCTTGAATCATAGCCGATGAAAACAAACTTCTCACTTTTCTCATCAAGTTTTAATCTTTTCTCATCTGACACATGAATATAGGCAATACTACCAAAAACACGTAAATGAGAAACACTAGGTTTCTTACCGCTCCAAGCTTCTTGTGGAGTCATGCCGTGAACACTCCTTGATGGGAAAAGATTAGACAAATACACGGCACATGCAATAGCTTCAGCCTAAAACTCCTTCTACATACTCTTACTCTTAAGCATACTACGAACCATGTTGAGGATGGTTCTATTCTTCCGTTCCACGATACCATTTTGTTGCGGTGATTTTGGAACTGTGAGGAAATGTCGAATTTCATTAGTCTCAACAAAATTGTTAAACTCCTTAGAAGCGAATTCTCCACCTCGATCGGTCCTTAAAGATTTGATGGTTTTTCCACTCTCATTTTCAACAAGAGCTTTGAATTTTTCTTCATCTTTCTTTGCTTCAACATAATTAAATCTATCTTCATTATTGGTGGTGTCACTCCTACATTTGGAAGCATAGTGACCATATTTATGACAAGTCTAACATTGAATATTGGACTTGTCATACATTTTCCGCCACCTCTCTTGGAGCCATAGTTCCAACGGCCTCGTCCTCTCGATTGATTGCTTGATCCTTCATTATTCAAATTTTGTTTTCCATCATTTCTTTCATTACAACGACCATAATTTCCTCCACGACCGCGACCACGTCCTCAACCACGAATTTGACCTCTTCCTTGAGATCGTCCTTGCTCTTTCCTTGATCTCCCAAAGAGGCCTTCGTTTGGAGAACTTGAGCCATCGGCTCCCCTTTTTTCTTCAATATTTCTTCATATGCTTGCAAGGATCCCATGAGTTGATCAAGAGTCATGGTATCCATGTCATCTGACTCTTCAATGGCAATACTAACGAACTCAAGTTTTGAGTCAAATGATCTAAGAATTTTCTCAATTATATGACTTTCTTCAATATTCTCCCCGTACCGCTTCATATGATTGACAATGGAGGACACTCTAGTGAAATAGTCAAAAACATATTTAGACTCTTTCATGTACAGAGATTCGAACTCCCCACGAATGATTTGAAGGTGAACCTTCTTTACCTTTTCATTTCCCTTGGAATTATTCTCGAGAATCTTCCAAGTTTCCTTAGATTTTGTTGAGGAAGCAACTTTCTCGAACATTGCTTCATCTAAGCCCATGTGAATAATAGAGAGAACGTGTTGATCCGACTTGTTGTTCCTTTGCAAGACATTCATTTGATCTTGATTTAAAGCTCCTTCATTCTCTAGTTCATCATAGCATTTCTCTACAACTTCCCATGCATCTTGTGAGCCAAGCAACACCTTTATGTGTATGCTCCAATTTTCATAATTTTCCTTTGTAAGTTTGGGAACAACAAAACGAACTATTCATCTTTTCAAGAAACTCTGATACCACTTTGTTGGAAATAAATAATTATGGGAAGAAAGGCCAAAGAGAAAATTCAAGAATTTCTCCAAAAGATATTTGTATTCTATGGCTTGGCTCCATCAAATGTCTCAAGCACAAGGCCTTTTATAGGTACAAAGAGTTCCCAAATACATTGTATAAGTTCAAGAGACTAATTAAAGACTTCTCCTACATACTATAAATAGTAGAATACAAAGAACCATATGGATACATCAATAAAATAAATACATGAATATTAAATAAGTTAATTCATGTATCAAAATTAATTTCCCACATTCATGAATAAAGTTTTAATTTCCAACATTTCTAGTTATGTTGGGTGCTGTTATTGTTGGAAGGAAGAATGATGAAAGAAGAAGGCCGCTTTAAAGTTTTAAAAAGAAAATACACCTCACTTAGTGGAGAAGTTTGATGAAAATAGAGGAAAAATACTTTTTGCACAATCAAACATTGAATTAGGGTTGAAATGCCAAAAAATGGGAAAGTAGAAACTTTCTACACAATAGTAATGAAGGATAGTCTAAAAAATGTCAACTTATTTTTTTTTCTCCCAACATGGTTTACTTTTTTTCTTACTGACGTGTCATTTGAAAAGTTATAGTTGATGAATAATAAGTGCAAAGGGTTATAAACGACACACACTTTTTGTGAGGCCGCCCCTTTCGATACATGGATGTCTCACTAGTTTGGTCAATTTTTTGACTGATTTGTTTAGGGCTAGATGACGTGGCACACTATCACATATGGTGTAAGATAATGGTTGATTAAAACATATTGTAATATGCCACGTCACTGAGTGCTTAGCGAGCTAAGCATCGATGCTTAGGATATATGTGTGTGTGTGTGTGTGTGAGAGAGAGAGAGAGAGAGAGAGAGAGATAAAATTTAAATGTTCATGATCAACAATTTAGTGTACGATGATGATTCAAGGATTGAAACATGCAACTCATTGAGGACGTCAAAGTTCTATCTATGAATGGAGATTTTAGAATTTATGATTCAATTATATTTTAATATTGTACACTAGCTAGCTACATACACTCACAGTAAAGAAACAAAACAAAATTAACTCAATGACAAGTGTTCGTGTTTGATACGCAGAACTAGACAATATAATAAACAAGATTTCATTTGTTTTTTTTTTTAATATTGTCCAATACTATCCAATTATTTCTATCAAACAAACTTAAACGACTTTATTATTTAAAAATACAACATATTTATCTCACTTCATCAATTTGGCCTTCCACATTTTTTCCTTATCTCGCCTCTTGATCCCGTGAGGGGACTAATATCACCCATCCTTATCATTGCAGCAGCAAAATCAGAGTTGAAAGAATTAGGGCTCTTGCTGTAGGATTCAATCAATGAATCAGTTGATCCACCATTGTACAGAACCTGATCAGAATGCAAAAGTCCTTTCTTGTTTATTAGGTTTTTGAAGTACTTATTGTCAAAGTTATTTTGGGTTTGGACGTCGAGAGGTGCCAAGTTGTTGTCCCCAGAACCCACAGTTCTTGGACAGTTTCTTTGCCTTGTTCGAGCAAAAGAAGCGTCGATGTTTCTCTCGTTGTATATGCGAGCCCTGAAGCTTGTACACCTTGATTGCCCGATTGTGTGGGCTCCTAATTCATTACAATGAAATCACTTCGAAGATGGAAATGGATTTCCCGAATTTGAAAATCACAATTTTTTTCTTCAAGTAGCAAGGTCAATGTTACCAGGAAACGGAGACGCTACACTTTATGTATACTGACAAGGAATATAACTAGGTTGAATGAAATGTAGTTATCTTTAACTTTTGTATTGTATTTCCCGTTTTCGGATGGAGAGAATTTCTTTTTTTAACACTTTTAGCCGGAGGCCAGGCCGCCGAGCCCCTTCAAAGTATGTACTATTTTTTTTTTTTTTTTACCATTTTTGTCCATCTTTGGCCCTCCCTTTCCTCAGTATTACAGAGATCAAACTAAGCAATAAAAGATTATCTATAACTATAAGAAATTAATTTATTCAAATATGTATTCATAGAAAACTTACCCTGTTTGGCAAAAATAAAGTTTTTAATGGTAAATGTTTGGAAAATGTGAAGTTAAAAAGTAAGCAAAATTTTGAGTTTATTTGCAAAATATTTTATTGTGTGGATGAAAATGAATATATAGAATAAAAAGTTTTGAAGTAATGATTATCAAACAAGGGCTTAAAGTTTGACTTATTTTCATTATTGGGTAAACATGCTTTAATTTAATTGATTATTTAGCATCGGGTAATATTATATTACATAATCATTATTGAGTTATCGTGTGACTATATTCTTTAATCTTGTTTAGTCATATTTTAACATGATGTACCACTTGCTAGATAGAAATATCAGAGAAAACTCGTAATTCGTCGTACTAAGCAAGTTATATGATACTTGAATACCTGATAAAACAACCATGTCCTTGGTGGAGAGGCCTCTTGCTTTGAACGTATATATGAGGTCGCTGAGAGTAGAAGTTGGAGGTGGTAGTACACCACTATTTGCAGCTTTAAAGCTTGCTGATTTTGAATCCCTCCTTCCAAGTTTCACTTTCCAGCTAGGTCCTCCGAGCTAAAAAAAAATATTCTAAAATTAGTATTAATTATTAAGCTAAACCAACTTGCAATAATTAATTTTGTAAGCAAAATGGTTTTAATATGACTCACAATAACAACAGAATCACGAGTAGCAATGGCTAAGATATCAGCACACGACACGACACCTGGACATACAGCCTCGACCTTGGATTTAATGTTGTCGACCACATTGAATCCTCTAAGGGAGTTGTTGTTGGGCGGAGCAGTTTGCTCCCCGATGAAGGAAGAAGTGTCATCAAGAAGAACTGATGCATCACAACCCTATTAAAAAGGAGAAAGATCATCAATCGTACTTACATAGCTCCGAGACATCAATTAAAGAACTCTGATATGTACAAAGTTTTTATAATTATTTGACAAAGATGACGTACCAATTTAGGCTTTTCGTCACATGACAAGACAACAATTACTTAAATAAAAGTTATAAAAATGATTTATTAAGAAAGGAGAATAATCTTATGTTTGTGCTCCGTAGATTGTGACAAAAACTGTGATTAGTAAGTGGAATCTCCGTGAGAATTCGATTGGTCGCTCGAGATCAGCCATAAAAAAATATTAAACGTGGGTGACATAATTTTATGTGGATCTTATCAAAGAAGTCACTTTCAAATCTCGACATTTTCTTGGTGGATGTAGAATATAATTGTTATATGTTAAGTACAAAATAATTTTATGCATTATCATACATAATTGAAACGTCACCACAATGATTGAATCGCTATTTTTATCCTTATGTACGTTTGTACGGAGTAATATATAGTCTCCCTTTGCCAAAGTGAAAGTTGATTTTAGCGCCAATGCTACACAAGTAATGTATAGTCAGCAACACAAGTAGCTAGGCAAACATAAGTAGGCTGCGAAGGCAATACTACAAAAATGAAAACTGTTGAGTTGAAAAAATCTTTTGACAACATAACATAAATAACGACATTTTTTTTTTTCGTTTCTAAAAGTGTAAGTTTAGTAGAGACAATTGCCACATGATGGATACGTTATTTCAAACTGACTTTGTAGATGTTTTATGGAATTTTTTAGATTTTTTTTTTTTTTTTTTTATCTTATATTGTTGATCATTTCAATTAAAAGTTTAAATTGTTAGAAATGGATTGAATGTATACATTTATCTTCTCTTCGGCACTTGTAACTTAGCCCCTGTTTGACATTCATTTTAATGAGCTTTTTCAGGGAAAATAAGTTTTGAAATAATGATTTTTATATTTGGAGAATGTGTTGTTAAAAGTATGAAAAAGTTTTGAATTTACATACAAAATATTTTGTTGGTAAGAAAACGAGTTTGAGAAAAAAAAATTTGATTTAATGGATGTCGAACGAGGGCTTAGAGTATTCTAGGTACATATTTTGGATGTTTTGATGGAAGATCCTATTGCTCCCTTACATTCTGAAGTCAAATTTTGAGATAACTACCTTATAAATTTGATATTTTGGATAGTTCTATGGCTATTTCATGATATAAGCACCAAGGCGATCGATCGGGGAGCTTTTAGATGAATGAATATAATTAGAAATGAAAATTACTTGGACAAAGCAGTCGTGGAAGTGGAGGCGGAGGAGTGAAGCGCCCATACGTTTCTCCTTCGCTACGGCGGATTGAACCACCGATTTCACGGTGGATAACACCTTGGGGCAACTCTTGTCATAAAAATTAGTGGAAAGTTGAGCTGAAGTGCTGCCCATGAACAGTATAACGATTGTGAAAAAGACAACTGAAAAAGTAGCCATCGAGTTAATCGATTGGGAGTAGGAAAAAAATTGCATGGTGAATATTGCAAAGCATTTGGGGCCAATATATAGAGCTCCGATGGTTGTGTTTGGCATAAACAGCTTATCTAATGAGGGCCCACTGCATGCACTCATCTTCCAAGTATTTTTCTGAGTGAACCCGACACTTAATCAATGCTCGTTTTCTAAAATTCATTTTCCCTCCAACTAGGGACGGGACCAGAAATATACATTAGGTTAAGGTAAAATTTAATTTTTTTTTTTCCAAAGAACTTATAACATAAAAGATGCTCTAAATCACATGAGATTTAGTTTAAAAAGTTAAATTCATGACAATCATATAATGTAAGTCACAATCAATATTGTCAAAATCGGCCCGACCGGTTCAACCGATAAAACAAAAATCGGACCCAAATTGGTTTTTAATTTTTTAAGTGTCAAGAGTAATTGTAAGATAATGAATCTAATTAATAAAGATAGATTTATTTTGAATCATTAATATAAAAATTAAAAAAAAATATTGTTTTCATAGTATTTTATTATTTTTGTATGTATTTATTGCATTCTATTCGATCCCGATTGGAGCTCGGTGGAACCTTTTATTTTTTAATAATCTAGTCATAATTCAAAGGAATAAAATTAATGGTAAATTACACTATTAATTCTCAATTGAAACATAATCACAGCAACTATATGTTCCTTTGTCTGCTAAGTGCATTGGATAGGGCTGGGTTGGGGCAAGGCTAGGCTATAGCCCATCCCATCACAACCTCCCTCTCCTTTAGCCACTGCCTCCAACTCATTTTCAATTATATATTTATTGAACCTACATATTTTTAACCACACGTTTCATCAACTTTTATTAAAATCTACTAAAAATATGATTTTTAGCTAAACCAAACATGATTTAATCTAGTGTGTGAGTTTAGTTAAAAAGTTCAAACGAATAGCTGAATTCGCAATAAATCTAAACTACCAATCGGACAACCATATGTTTGTGTTTTCAAAAGAGCTATCATTTTACAAACACGTTAAATTAAGTAAAATCCGAACTTCTTGTTCGGTTAATCTCATCTTAATCAAATTAACTTTTTTAAGATGAAAATTTCTAAGATTCCATAAGTTTTTATACGTTGATTTGAACATTGTAGGACAGAAAAAGTATTGCTTTTTATAGACATACTAGCAAAACCAATTTGATTGCATTAACAAGAATAAATTAAGGACATGAAATGAACTACGTTGAATAATTGATGTCAAGTTTGGTCCATTAATTAATAGACCACTATTTAAATAATAGTCAACAGTATAAGAATATGGCCATGCCATGCAATATTACGTGACTTTTCAAATTAGGTCTCTTGGTAGAATAAAACAAAATACAAATAATAAAAAAATTTACGGTCTTCATAGGAAAATATTACATGTTACTATTGTTGAATTGTCCAACGTGGTCATCTTCTCGAAAATGATAAGAGTTTCAATGCCGTTATATTTCCGTTCTCCCTACTAATTGTTAGTAAGATCCAGTTTAAAAAGTTGGATAGAATTAGAGTGGTTGGGATGATGGGAATTCTTACTACGCTACGTTTGTAAACACGTTATTCTAAAATATAATATATAAGGTAATTAGCACGTAACGTCCTTATATTTTTATTACTATTGTGCAAAATGTTCTTAACTTCCATTTTTTATATATATATTTTTACCCTTAATTACGTATTTGATTACACAAAATGTCATTTTTTTTCAATTTTCATCAAAAATTTCCCATTAAGTGAAGTATTTTCGTTTTATAACATTTTTTTCTCTTTCTTCCCATCTAATCCTCTAAAAAATAACCTTTACGATCCGTTTGATTGCAAGGGTGAAAAATGTGTGAAAAGAAAATGAATTTCAGTGAAAATAATTGTCTAGAAGTTGTTTTTCAGAGAATTATTAATTAAGTGTGTTTGATTGATATAATTTTCCACTCAAAATTTTTTTAAAATTTTGAATCTTTTTGTTTTCGTTTGGGTTTGTTTTACATGGAAATTATCCATTAAAGTGATAATTTTTTTCACAATTGATTATAAAATTTGTTTCCATTGCAAAAAAATCTAAAAAATCAATTTTTTCATCAAAGTTTAGTGTTCGTTTTGCTTTTTTTTACATGAAAATTGTCCATTAAATTGAATTTTTTTTTTTACAATTGATTATGAAATTTGTTTCCATTGGGAAAAAAAATCCTGGAATTGCATTTTCCCACCAAAATGGTGGGAAAAGCAATTTCCCAAATTTGAGGAAAATAGGCGTGTGGAGGGCAGCCATGGAAAAAAAATTTGCCTAGAAAGTTTTGTTGTTCAAACATGCCAAAATCAGGAACTCGGAATTCCATGGAATAAAATCACAATCAAATAGGCACTTAGTTTCTTATGTTCTTTGGCAGCTTGAGTGCAACAGCCACCCCAAGCTCACACTTTCAAATAGTCTCATTCCTACTGCCTTCCCTTGAACGGAAGAAGGGATAAGTTGGAGCTATTTTGTTGACTTGACTTGAGATAGATATAGAGTCTTCGTTTGATAAAAATGACACATAAGATGTCACAAGGTTTTGGAAAAGCGGAGCCAAAATAAAGATAAGTTGATGGAGAAATGGGCGAAACGAGTGGTGGAGACTATAATGATGACTCTGGACTTGTTTAACTTTCTAAAAAAATGAAAAAACTAAGTAGATTCCGGGACAATATTATGACCCTCAAAATTATAATTGAAAAACTTCGAGGAAGATTAGACAAGAGGATGGTTTAATCAGCTTGATCTTAGAGTAAACACGATTTTATTTACTTTTAAACTCTCAACCCAACCCCGCTCCTCCCAACAGAATCTCGCTTCTCCCCTTCTCTCTTTACAAACATATACAACTCAGAAATTCTAAGAACTTCCACCAACTTATGTTTTAGGATTTTTTATTTTTTTTTTTTTTTCATTTTCTAGATATTCATAACTAGATACTGTTCTTTTTGCATCGCAAGTAATAATATCTAAATTTTTGTAATAATTCTTTTCCACCAATGATTTTCCGGGATTTTTTTTTTTTAATGGCCAAGCTACTGAAGTTGTCATACTCAAAATTTCTACTTATGTTGGGTCCTGTTATTGTTGGAAGGAAGAACAATGAAAGAAGGTCACTTTAATTATTAAAAAGTGCAAACAAGTCCCCAATAAATTATTAAGTCCCCAATAAATTATTAATTTTTTTAAAAGTGCAAATGAGTCCTAATTAAATTTATTTAAAAATAAAAAAATGCAAACGAGTCCCAAATAAAGTATTAACGAATTAGAAATATAAAAAAAAAAAAATTAAATATGAGGTGTCAACTGCTTTGGGATTTTTTTATAAAATATTCTAAGTATATTGAGGCAAAAAGTGCAGAGAATAGTGTTTTGACACAAGAAAAATCGTGGATCCTTGTTCCTGAGTAATAGAGGTTGGGAAGAGTTCTCATAATCACTATGTTTGCTTCTAATTTTTCACATTTCTGTATACTTTGTCAAATTTCGAAAACTTTCGTTGAGCAAACTGTATGGATTTATAGACTGATTGAGACGCACGACTCAGTACTAACGCAGTTTGTGTTCATTCTTCGGTTGAACTCTGTGTCAAATCTCATGGTTCACAAAAATGTTGTAGCATCGAAAGTACATCACCAAGCTTGTGCCTCCCACCGCACCCCATGCCACACCGTGCCTGCCACCATAGTATTTGGATAGGAGATGTTCCAGATTTAATTTGTTCTACACATAGAAGACCTCGTTTATTTCGTTTAGTTAAAATGAAACAGTGCATTATTGAGATTTAGACGTCTGGTCCTTTTTACAAAGGCTAATCAATTAAAGAAAGAATCACGTCCAATTACAAATGGTTTAAACGTCATTTTTTTTGTCGGCTGAAAACACTATTTTAGCAACAGCCAAGGGATATGCATGGATTAGAGAAAAATCTTATTCTTTTATTTAAAGGAAAAAAATATTGAATTGATCTTCCAGATGTTGATGTCTAGACTTTTCTACATCTAGATTCCGCTGAAGCAGTTATCCAGTAAGAATGCCAAATAGGAAAAAACAAAATACATAATTTTTTTTACTGAACAAAGGTGAATTGTTGAAAATATAGACAAAATATATGTACATTCTTTTCTCGAACCAAAGTTCGTGTTTGGAAAGTTAGTTGACTGATGTTGGAAGTGACGTGCATTTGTCCATTGATTTGTCTGTCAAAACATTTCGTAGCTTAATTCATATATAGAGAGATAAACTATCAATTCAGTGATTTATTTTAAATAGATTAGACGGTATTAAAGACAATAAATATATTAATAATTTTCAAAGAAACGATGTACTGATTTATCATTGATTTTCTATTCTCTTTCATTGAAAATGACATAGTTTGACTCTATTGCATATTCATTTATTATTAAATTAAAATTTTTTTTCGACTGGTTCAAATATTAAAAGAAAATATTTTTCAAAATATCTTTGAATAGCTACCAAATCCCAGAAAACTTTGTTTTTGATTTTTCGACTGCAGTTGGGAATGCATTATTTTCAACACCTAATCGGGCCCTTGTTGGAAAAGTTAACATCTTACGAGTAGACCAAGTCTAGATGCAGCTCCTTTAGTTTGTTGCCTCGTTAACCTAAGTTGACACAAATGTGACAGTTCCTATATTTGTTTTTGCTTCTCTTTTTCGAAGATGTTACAATTAGTCGAGCTGCACTTAGTAAGCGACTCTAGGCTATTTATAACAAATGATTGTTACTCATTATACTATCTAACTCTATGAATAATGACTTTCGGACTTTCGGGGTCTCGATAAGAGTATAGCACATAAATAAACAAATTTTAAAGTTTTATATTTCAAAATTATCTAATTAAATGAGAGAAAGTAAATAGTGTAATTCAAGTTCATTGAAAAATAAAGTAAATGATCATTCCTTATTTTGTGGAGAAAGAAGGTTAACAAGAGAAATCATTGTGCGTGAGTTTTTATTTGAATTATAAAGTATTTTCTATTTCTAGAGATAAATAAAGGAAAGTATCCTCCAAATCAAAAACTATATTTTGAGAAGAAAAAAAAGAATATAATTGTTTTAACAATCTAACCAAAAATATAACGTCATAATCGAATGTAAAAGAATTAAATCTTAAATTTTCATAACCTTCAAGTATCTTGGACTAAATAATAAACACTAATTTGACTCGAGTAGAATTTCGTCATACACGTGACGACATATATGTTGACAAGTATTCCTAAGCATATTCGATAAGAATAGCCCATAAATACTATGATTTTAGTGTTTGGACAAAGTTTTAACACCACAACTTATGTCAAAAATAATAAAATCGAAATAATTAATGCAAGTTGGACAAGATGACATCTTGTCTGTGTTGTAGAATGACAAGTAAATAATTCGTGGCTTTCCTTTTACTTGGATAGAGAAAACTTTATCAAGTGTATGTGGCTGCTAACAAATTTTGTAACATTAAAAGAGTCTGCTGACGGTGACCATTGCATTATTTCAATTTAAGTAAATAAATGACAATTTTTAAGTCTTTGATTTTTTTTATTTTTTATTTTCTCTCTTGTAAGAGTGTGTTTGGTGTGTATTAAAATGAGAAAATGCATTTTTTTGAACTGATGTGATGAGAAATATGTGGTTGAAAAGGAAAGAAAAGTTATTGATGTGATAAAAAATATTATTTTACTGAAAAATGTGTGGTTGAAAATGAGTAGAAGAATGAGAATAAAAAAAATAATGTGGGTCAAACACGGGCTAAGGCTACATTTCCAAGAGGCTTTAGCTTATGGAAATTTGGTTGGATTGAACGAAAAGCAAAAGCAAGAGTTTTGCAATAGGATTGAACATGAACGAACGAATAATTGATTCAATTCAGCTTTGATACTAATGTCGAGATTGAAGGAGTTAGTAAATCTTGGATCCTAGACAATAGTATTGGATATTTCGAAAATCTAAACTCAACAAATTTAAGTAGGAGAAACAAAAAATTAAAAATCATTCTTAATTTTCTGATTATGTTCTAGTACTACATTTAGATTATCCAGCACAATCAAAATAACTACCAAAACCATTGGTCGAACTCTAGGATGAAATTTGAATTCGCGTGGTGTCACTTTATTCCCGTACTCAGATAAACTTTTCAACGCGGTGCCTCTATTGTCGATTGCCACTAACAGGCCTAGAAACGTGCATTCAAATGTCAAGAAATTAGAATTGTTCAATTATGAAAAGTCAGCTGTGTATCTCAGACTTGCGTGGTTGACCTAAACATATTTTCTATATACTATTTTCTTTTTTTAAATCATGATTAGACAATAAAATTTATTTAATATTCGATTATTTGTGCGAGTTTCTACTTATATTAATGGGTTTTTTTTTTTAATCTATTAAACCTCAAATTTAAAGATAAATTGAGAAAAAAAGGAAGTGGTTGGAGCATAAAAATTAGACCAAAAGTTCTACATATCGGTCTCACTGCAACCGCAACAAGCATATTACGGGACACTACTTTTGCGGAAGTAAACATTTATATAAAGATTATATCTAGATCAAATAAAGGGGGATTTCGTACCGCCGCGTAATAGAATATCATATATAGGAATTTATATAAAAGATATCTATTTTCTTAGGAGCAAAGTTACAAGAGATTCTTCAAGGCTTTGGATGATTTTGAAGAAGGAGGTGATGTCTGAGATCGTTGATGAGATTCAAGATTAAGGATTGGATCGCTTTTTATACATGTATAATTCTAAATTTATACATGTTATGTATTCACTTCTTATCTTGTATTTTTATGATTAAAACATGATAATCCTTTAGGGCTAGAGTTTTGATGAATCCTTGTTAGCTCTTTGACTAATTAATTAGTTTTTAGTTTAAGTTCTTGTTTTTAGGGTTGATCGTTCTCTTGATTTCGTTTTGATGCTTGATCATCATTAGAACGTGTTTGTGAGTTATGTTGTTTACTCAGTATAAATTAGTACGTGGTAATAAAAAAGCATAGGATCCAACAAGAGATATCATTATGCTCTATGAGATTGTTCTGTGATGATATTTGTGAATTAATGCATATATTCATATCTTTGCAATTTAGTTAATTTGTGAGTTAATTAAGTTAACATATATGATTGACTGGCCTTGAGAGAGGCTATTGATTATAAGTAGAATCATTGATTTTCAACCTAAGCAAGAATTAAATTCTTGTGATGGTTGATTGATTATTATCGGATTGAATGATGTCCTATTATCTAGCTAATTCAAGGATTTTTTTGGGATTCGTTGATTATAACGATAGATAAATCATGTTTCTAGATCAAATAACAAACAACATTATGTTCTAGAGACGAGGGAATCTCATCAGGCAAAGCCTCGAAGTCTTGAAGCTTGGCTGCTTCAAATGATCAATGATCACAACGATGCTTTTATCAAATTACTCAAACAATTGGGTCAGTTATATCCGAAAATGCTCAAGTTGAGAAAGGGATATCACTGGATTTATGATCAATAAATTGAGTTTAATCATATATCGATCTTTGTTTCTCTTTTTGTTCATGTTATTTCAATTGGTACAAAATCAGAACAAGCAAAGGAAGACTCAAATTAATCAATCGCAATTGATTTATCAAAAAAGAAGTTTTAAATCTATTGGATTTTTTTTGTCTTTTTTTTTTTAATTAAAATGAAAATAGGTTTTGAATCTTTAGCACAATTCATATATTCAAAAGAAATTCAGAATTGAATAGATGTATATAGAGAGAATTCGCTTTCAAGTGATTATTCCCTAGATACACACCTCGTGTTATTTCATAATTGAATCAATTTTTTTTAAAAAGACCTAAAGTTGGGGATTTACTTATACCCAGCCAAAGAGCGATAATTGTATTGTCCAGAACTCTTGAAAAGTGATCGTTCTAATCTTAGAAGCCTACCCTGGCATATTTCATTTTCTGTTGGGCGGTAAATTGTGGTCTCCCGTAGTTATCCACATACTATGTAACATTTATTTCTTGAGAAATTGTGAAGTAATGGATTTCTATGGACATGAGATTGTTAAAAAATTAGTTCTGCAATCTGTAACATTTACTGAGCATGATCTATGATGAGGCAAGCTATAAATTCCTTTGATTGTGTAATTCCTGATTCTACTATATGCTATGTATTTAGTCTTATGAGAAACTATTCTTTGTAAGTAATCTGAAAACCTTTTCATGATTATTTGAATGGATCCTCGAAACTAGAATCTAGAAGTGTCTGGTTCATAAGACTATAATTAATGTAGTTAATGGCAGACTTAAATGCTTTCTTTGGCCAGTACTTATGGAATGACTAGTTGCTGATCTCTGTCTTTTTTCATCTGAGATGTTTTTATATAATTCTTGACACTCTTTGATCTTTGGTTTGTGAACTCACGTGCGAAGTTACTGGTATTCCTGATGTTGTACAAGGATATAAAGTAAAGAAAGGACAATATTTGTACACACATCAAACAAACATTTATTGTCAAACATGTGAAGAACAGAAAGTACTAATAGAAAAGCTAGTATTAGCCATCCAGATGGATTCTTCATTGCAGACAATTATCTTCTTTTCCCTCCTGCTAAGTTACACACACATATATTCACTTATTTGGGACATTGATTAAGTCTAAATGCAGTAAAAGGTGATTTTCATTTCCAAGCCTAATTTGTCTTCCTGCAATTGGTTCTGATCTGACCGTCGTTTCCTGTAAGTGGGCTAAGGCTCCCCATTTTGATCATTGCACTGGCAAAATCAGCATGGAATGTTGCAGGATTGGAGCTATAAGTGGTGACTTGAGAATCTGTTGAATCACCGCTGAAGAGTTGTTGGTCAGAATGAAGGAGCCCTTTGTTGTTGGCTAGATTTCTGAAATAAGCATTGTCGAAAGAGAAAGGGCTTGCTGCATCCAGTGGCGAAAGATTGTTGTCACCGCCTGTGTTTGGACAGTTCGTTTTGAGGGATGTTGCAAAAGATGAGAGAATGGTGCTTTCGTTGTAGACTCTGTCACGAAATGCCATGCACCTCGCTTGGCCTATCGTGTGAGCTCCTGTTCACAAATAGTAACAATCAGCAATGATTGGAATAGAGTTGTGAAAAAGATTCACGTAGCTAACCCTAGATTTTTTGGGACGAGCTAGAAAATTTAAGGGAAATAACAGGATTCCTAGTACCTGAAAGGGTAACCATTTCTTTTGAAGTAAAGCCTTTGTTTGAGAAGGCTGAGGTGAGATCCTTGAGATCCATTAGAGGGGATGGAATATCACTGTTTACAGCACTTAAACTTGCAGTGGTTGAGTCTCTTCTGCCTAATTGAACCACCCATGATGGCCCACCCAACTTCAAGAAATAAACAGCCAATCAGAACATTGTAATTAGAATTTTTTTTTTTTTTGGTGTGCGTCTGTACTTTGGAGTTAAGCTGGTCTAGACAATGTAAAATAAAATAAAATAAAATAGGTTAGTCTTGTCTCTGTCATTTATTAAGTATTTTTTTTCAATCTAACTTGCCAAATATATCATGTTTTTTCTGAACACATCATTAGTACATATGGTGGAGATTTGAGATCCAATCGTATAGAAGTAAATCGAGGGTTTGACACGTGATTTAAAAACATGAAAACATGAAGAAAGTAGAAAGGTCGAGGAGATTACGGCAACAACAGAATCTCTAGCTGCAACAGCAAGAATATCTGCACAAGAAACAACTTGGGGGCACAAGTTCTCTAGTTGGGATTTGATAGTATCGATAACCTCAAAGCCCCTTAAGGAATTGTTATTTGGTCCGGCAGTTTTCTCTCCAGTGAAACTTGCAGTATCATCTAGTAGAACAGATGCATCACATCCCTGTTGATCCATAATCATACACAAAAACCTTGTAACTTTCACAAATGAAAACCACTAATAGACAGTTAAGTATATATACATATTATTGTACATGGCTACATGCATAAATAATGGAAATCGCTCAAATTGCCCTTAAATCATCATATGATCTTGTGAAAATATGCCTCGCTTGAAATTTTTGGGCACCAGCCCGAGTTGGAAATCAAAAGCTAGTTTTATAAAATCGATGGGAACTAATTGTGTAACTTAATGGAAGGACGATGAGAGAGAGAGAGCTTGCATTAACGAAGCAATCATGAAAATGAAGGCGAAGCAATGAGGCTCCCATGCGATGTTCCTTAAACAGTGCTTTAGTGACTGCTGCATTGATGGTGAGAAGAGCTCTTGGACAGGAAGTGGAGTAGTAATTAGATGATAATTGTGAGCAACTTATTCTAAGCTGAACCCACAAAATTATGAAGAAGAAAAAGCAGGAGGACAAGTTTCTTCTTGCCATGAGTTCAAGCAGATAAAATTTAGTTCTGTTCAAAGAAATAATTTGTGTTGTTCTTGGTGAAGGTGGAGTTCAACGAGCTGCTGGCATGCAAATATATAGCACAAGCAATTTGCTCCCACCATTGACATTTTGCTCTGATAACTAATAGTCAACTTATTCTTTTGACAATTTGCTCTCATACTATTTTATTCTCTCTTTTTTTTTTTTTCCAATGCAAATGAATTAGCAATTAACGAATAAAGGGAAGGGGATCGGGGAAGGGGAAAAGACAAAAATGGAAAAACGTTCCCCTTAAAAATATCGATCTTTCTATTTGGTTTTATCAAAAGGCCTAATGAATTATAATTTTTCTATTTGTCTAAGTCGTTTTGAGACAAACAGCTCATTTGTGATGAAGAAATGACATTCAAGAGAATGTTTTGAGATTCTTGCTTAGTAATAAATAAATATTGTTATGTTTATAACTTGAGTTTACGTAGAAATATTCAGAGTGATTAGGTTTAGAAAGTTAGAGATTTTCAGTGTCTTATAATTGTAAAACATAAATATATGCTAAATGATAGTTCAATTGAAAAAATCATGATGATCTAAAACAATAAAATTCTCGAATGGCTCAAATACAACAAAGGAGTTTTGGATAATGGTCATGATCATGATCATAGAAATAAAAGAAATTATAATCTACTTTAAAGTTGTTGAATTTTAGTTCGATATATTGTTGATAAATTTGAGCTATTGCCCTCTCATTTTGGAGTTAGGCATGAAGTAAATTTGATCAAAAGTATGGCTAGTGCCTCACTACATAATTAAATAATGTAAGAGTTGAATTTGAGCTTCAGTAAGCTTTATCTAAGTTGGAATTGTGCACTAAACCAGACCAACAATTTCAACTCAGGCGTGTCATTTTAAAACAAAGTTGACGTGTATTATTGAATTGTTGTTGTCACGCTTCTACCTATATATCCGGCCATGTAACAGCTAGCTAAACAAAATGTCATGCAGGGTCAATATTCAACTTCGCATCACCTCTTCTACATGTTTCTTCAGAGGCGATTAGGTCTTGCATTTAGTTGCCTCGCCTAAAACCTTATTGTCATCTGGGACGATGCATCCTCTCTTTTGTTGCATGTCTTATCTGAGGCAATGGGCTTCTGTTAGAAGCTTCGTCTTAGTCGAGTTGCAAAAATATTACATTGTACAAAATGATTGATGTGATAGCTATATAGTTATAGTGGCAACATCCAATCATATCACAACTTTTCGGCCTATATTTCGAGTCACCAATTATTGACCTGATGATTATGAATTGGTACAATTGAACATGACAAATGAGTCGTTCGAAAGAGGCACATGTCAAGCATCCAGATCCGTCTCTTCCACATATAAATTATTTGTCCTCTCTCGTTCAAAGGTAAGTGCAATCTAAAATCCAACATCCATTTTTTTTATTTTTTTTTTCATTCGTTAGGTCTCTTCCACGCCCAATATACTTCATATCATGACTTGAGTGTTGAAATGCACCCAATCGTTATAGCCTAATTTGATTGTTCAAATGTCCAGGTAATATACGCATGGATGAGAGAGAGCTGGGCCCTGTTGACAGTCTCATTGGGATTTTGAAAATTCAAAATAAATGCACAATTTTGTCCGTTTCTGGAAATGGGTTTATGTAGAAATGAAACACATTAACCTAAGCAGAAATCAGATAGTCAAATTGAAAAAGATAGTGTTGATAGATTTATCAGATGATTTCTCTACTTGTACAGGATTTCTTGCCCACCTTGTTTATAGACTATCTGCCAAAACTGTTTTTTTTTTTTTTTTATTGATTTAAATCAGATTTTAATTTTAAGTCTTAGTCAAACAATCAATATTAATCACAATTTTTATGGGTCTCGTGATTTTTTAATGATACATTTCAAAAAAATTTATCAAAATCTACTAATTGTAATCCCACCAAACAACCATTAACTAAAAAAAATTCACTTTTAGATTTTTTTTTCTTTTTTTTTTTTATTTCAAAAATAAAGCTTTGTTTTTTTATAAGATCATCTCCAATAGGCTCCCTATATTTTTTTAATAAACTTTCTATAAATTTAAATACTAAAAATTTTTAAATACTCCAACGGCCTCTTTATATTTAAGACTTAGATTGTGTTTGTCATCCATTAAATCAAAACTCTATCTGTTACAAATTCATTTTCAACCATACATTCACATAATAAAACATTTTGCACATAAATTTAAAGTTTTTTCCTACTTTTTAATCACACATTTACCAAAAAATCACTATTCCAAAACTTATTTTCCCTAAAAAAAAAAACTTTTTCAATAGAAGACAGACACGGGAAATTTTACTACTCCTAATATGTATATCTCTATTTTAAAATGTTAATTTAAAAATTCTCTTGACACGAGAATTGACTCTTTAAAATAAATAGTATTTCACATTTAAAGGCCTTTTGAAAATTATATGAGTTGTAGTCAAAGGCTCAGAGCACTAACAAAACGTATAATCAAAAGTTTAATCCCTTTAAAATAAGATACATTTGTACCATTGGTCCCCAATCGTTTGCTCTAGTAGCATATAAGTCTCCAAATTTTAAAAGGAGCCAGTTGGTCTCCAAACAGTAATTATAATTTCACTATCAACCTCAGTAATTAAAATGTCAAAATCTTGTTATAATCACCATGTATTCGTTAGTTCTATAAAGCCAAGTTTTGCGGAGTGAGGTTGTTTTCTATGAGAGCCAAGTGTGAATGAAGATTTAGTCAATTTTAAGCTCTTGTTTGGGTAACTTAATGTTTTTAAAAAAAACTCTAAGTCAGAATTAACAATTAATTTTAATCACATATTTCATCAACTTTTATCAAAATTTATTAAAAATCTGATTTTTAACTGCGACAAACAGAGGCTAATTATTAAACTTACAATCTGCATTTTGCTTCTCATAAATCAGTAGTGGGACTTGTTTTATTCGGACCATGTGACTATTTAATCAAACTTTTACCATCCTTACAAACTTATTTTACAACTAAAATGAAAGGTTGAATACCAACTTGCTATATATAATATTTTACGGACCAATAGTGCAATTTTCCTCTGAAATACTGATCGAGTGGTGGTGGTTGAAGTTTTAGGGTTAATTGAGTGTGAACCGAAAGTCGAAAAGAATCTGCCCATCTTCTGACTATTGGTTTAATTTTGTATTTTAGTCAATAATACTTGTTGAATTGCAAAGCCCCCAAACTTTGGAACTTTCTAATGGGGGCAGATTCATTATTTTCTCTCATTTTCTACGGAGGCTGTCAAATCACCTAACTCCAATTTTTACAATAACTTCAAAGAAAAAGCAATATTGCATACCAGTGGACAGATCGACAGAAAAAAAATAAAAACGGGCTATAAGCTAAAAATCGTCTCAACCCTTTGTAGTATCTGGTTCTACGACATGAAAGATCACTACGATTAAAAGCACAACAAATGCACCTTTGAAGAATCTAGTTTGAACATGAATAAAGTCCAAAAAATTCACATTAACGTGTCTAACGCAATGTGGAATGAGGTATAAGACACTATGCCAAACCAATCGTTGTATAAGAAACAGAATTTTACAAAATCAAAGTATAAACACACATGCATGAATAGAACAAAGAGCCCTCTTAAAGTATAAGAAAACAAATTTAACAATAGAATCAAGAATACATCACCTTTTTCCAACCAACAAGAAGTTGAGTTAAAAAGAATCCATCCTAGTTTTCGACCGGATACTTTGGAGATCCTTTCTGTCGAAACTACCCAAAAATTACCAAAATCCCAGCTTTCTATATAAGCTCATCAAACTTCTTGATCCAAAAACAATAGCAAACAGCTATGGAACTAAAAGGACTTACTGGATAAGTGATTGTGAGAGAGATACAATTTGTTCAAGACAGAGGCCTAGAGTCATGTTGTTAGTTCTTGATTTGGTGTGAGCTCACCTTTGCTTCCACCAACGTCTCTCTTTTATGACTTTCTGCCCCTTTTCTTTTACTCAGCTTGGGGAAAAGTTGAAAGCTAGATGGGGAAGGAAAAGAAAACATACTAGATAAAGCCGCACCAGTTGGATATCCAAGTGGTGCCGCCACAGTCAGTGCTGTAGAGGTGATTAAGTGAACATATGCATAATGTATAAAACTTCCACAAGAGATGGAAAATGAGAGTTAAACTTGATACACATGATTTCAATCGTGACCGCAGAAGCAGGATCAACTTTCGGGTAAGAGGAGGGTTCAAGCAATTCCTCTGCTACCTCTGATGCCATCACAAACGTACAGCCTTACAGTAGTCTAATTCGTTGAAAGCGAAAACATACAGCATGTAGAAGCATTTTAAATACATTTTTAATGTAAAAATATTCAGAGAAGATAAAAAGAATGAGCAACTAAATCGAGAATGCATAAAACAGTGTTCTCCTTTTATTTAATTTGGAAATAGCACATAATGGTTCCATTTAGCACTGTTAACTGGACAAATGTTGAATAAATCTTTTAGGGCTGCATCTAAATCAGAATAAAGTTACTGATTTTGAAATGTGATACCATATTCATAACAAGTAACTTGTATGCGATTAAACTATATGAGTAATAACTAATGCTCACTACTGACGTACGAATATTGGAATCCAACCCAACCATATTTGTATCATAATCGATGCCTAGATTTAAAATTTATCAATTTGTTACTGGACCTTAAAAAACTATTTCTGATTTTGTGGATAAATCTCAGAATTCAATCTTGATAGAACTAAGGATCATAATCCAACAGTTAAACAGCCATCCAACCTTAGTTTCCCTTGGAAGTGCTGCAGCTGCTACAAATGATTTAATAATGTTTACTTTGAGCTAGCTTATGAACAACTACATTGACCTTACCATTCAGCATTCACAATCTTTGACACCTGATTAAAGGATGTCTATCGTACCCCATTTGTTATTCGGAGTTATATCTCACAAGATTTCAGAGATGAAAGGATCTCTGTTGACTAAATTCTCTTTCAATGCTCCAATAGCATCTTGGGTTATTTTCAGCATACTGAAAATGGCATTTTACAAGAGAAAGTCGTTAATAAAAACTCCCTCTCCTTCTTTTTCTTCTCTTTCTTTTTGTTAATCATATATTTCAAAGTTCAAAATTATAGGCATGTGTGAAATTATGACGGAATTCATCACTACTTTAGCGACTCGGCCAGTTACCAGGGATTCTCGACTATTTCATTTCTTGATATTAGCAATGTACAGTGGTCAAATAGGATTATTTTCTTGTCGGGACCTTGACTCTATAATAATCGCAATGATTCAAAAAAGATGCTGACTTTAAAAGTAACTGTTTCCTGCTCATAAGCATGTACAATGACATAAAGTAAAGGAAGAGTTCTGAGAAGCCTTGCTCATCAAAAAGAGGTGATATTCCAATCATATCCACCGCGGGGCTCATTTGGTGCATGGGATGAGGCATGATTGATAACCAACATTGCACTGGGATCTTTCGTCCTGCAAGGAGGACAAGTGAAGGATTAATTTCCCCATGACCTATTAGAATTAATTTTTCCTTTTATCATTATCATCTTCTACACGCATCCCCAGATAATTTTCCCCCCAGCAAAAAAAAATAAAAATAATAACAATAATAATAATCTTTCACCCCTTTTAGTTTTTAAGTAGCTTTGCCCAGCTAGCGGGCGAGCCCAGCCATCCGCCACCACTACAGCCCCCATTCCCTTAATCTCATGATCTATCTTTGGTGAAAAAGAAAAAAAGAAAAAAAAGTACAATTAAAAGAAATTCTAGATTATTAATCCTGAGATGTTTATCCTATATTATTCTGCTCGCGAACCATCAAGCTCAAGAGCTTTGAGAAAAGCGAAAGATTGTAAAAATCAACACATAAATGATTTCAAAATACTTGAAAAGTCGAAACATAATGAAAACATGTGAGCATTTTTAAAGATGTTAACCTTAGAAGATTAAAACTCGGTGATATGCAGAGACGGAGCTAGGGGGGGGGGGGGGGGGGGCGGTCGCCAACATTTGTCGCGGTTCACATTTTTCTAGTTAATTTGTAATGTATTTTTCAATTCCCCCCCCCCCCCCCAAGATTTTTTCTCGTCCCAAAAATTTTGAAATTTTTTATTTTTTTCCATTAATAAATATTGAATAAATAACTTACATTTTAAAATTCAACATAAAAAAATCTTAGATCTAAACAAAAGATCTAATAGTTACTTAAATAAATCAATAGCCCAAATCCAATCCAAAACCTAAGTTCTCAATTCTCAAGCCCAACTAATTAAAACCCAATTCCCAACCTGGTTTATGCATAATGCATGTTTAGTTGTTCTTGAATATTTGAATTTAAGAATTAAGTAGAGTAGTTGCTGTTAGTTTGTGTAATTGTTAGTTATTGAATATTTGAATTTAAGAATTAAGTAGTAGGATAGTCAGTAGTGATTGAATCGAACATTGAATTTCAGTACTATTTTAGTACTCAAAATCGTTGTTTTCAATTCTTTTAGTTAAAAAAAAAATTTTCGGGGGCTCCGCCTCCGAACCCCCAGGAGGGGGGCCTGCCCCCCTCCACCCCCCGTATTTTCGCTCTCCCCAACTTCAAAACCTGACTACGTCCCTGGTGATATGGTCATAATTATTATACCTTCAGGATTAGAACCTCCCCGAAGACAATATTCGTTGATAGAGAGCATGTTTGACAACCATTAATGTAGAAAAAATAATTTTGAATAGTGATTTTTAAGGAGAATATGTGGTTAAAAAGTAGGTAAAAGTTTTCGGTATATGTACTGAATATTTTATTGTATGAATGTATGGTTAAAAATGACCATATAACAAACCAAAAAATAAATTAATAGTTGTCAAACAACACCATAGTCTAGGGAGTCCTCCAGGTTGAAGTAGTCCTCGAGATGCCCCGAAGACTGGCATCATGCTTCCAAAATTTCGGATTGAAACTGTCCTTGGGACAAGTCCTCAAGATATTTGGCGACCTAGACATGTCATCCTCAAGCACTTCCTTTGCTGGACTCGCTTAAACCAAGACCTCAGTCTCTTAGGATTCTAATACTATCCAAGCATCTTAACCCCAAGACTCCTATCCCTAAGAAGACTCTACCTCAACAATATTGTCATCAACTATGACTAGACTAATAATTGTAGGACAAATCTAACACACATCTCAGGTAGGACTTCTAAAAGATAAAGGTACTATGATAACCAAGTCATACCAAAAGTATGCTACTGACGCCGGGCATAATAGAGATTATTCTGCAAGCTAGTTCTACCAGCAAATTCACATGGAAAAAATACAAGAATAACGCCGAAAACACAGAGAAACGTCTCTAAAATTTAAGGAACTTTTATATATCAAGCAATAATGAAAATAAGTCCACAAGCCGGACTTTATAGCCAAAAATTCAAATTTTACCAAAAATGATCGCCAAATTAAAATACAGAATAAAATAAGTAGTCTGCGAAAAATCTAGCCCAAATCGGGTTAAAAATCATCTCCTAACATGCAATCGAAATATTACCAAAAATATCAAAATTTAAATAAAAATAGCAATTCAAAAGGGAAAACAACAGAATTTGAGGTCAAAAACGGTACACACCGAGCAAAGCATGGTGACCACGACGTGTGCGCCGAAACAAGCTTTCCGGATTGGGATCATAATCGTGATTCTAATAACCGTAACCAATGTTATGGCCAAATTACCGAAACACAACTCAATTATCAAAATTATGCGATCACTTGCCATCCTTGCACGATCTGCCAACTCGTGATACTTTAGAGCCATTAACGTGTTATCTTACAACTCAACATCTTACTCGGACCCTCCTGCATTAGCTACATATCTCTATAAATATAGAGCATCAACTCATTATTCAGGTACGCTTTTCATAGTTTTCAGTTTATAGTCTCTTTCATAAATTCCTTTTTTGCTAATTTAAGTCTCAGAGGGATGACGAGAATACACCTCAACGTATTTATTTTATCGAAAGGCTTTGTTCGTGTTCTCATCAATCAACAAGCTCGAGAATTAACAGGTGCCATTTTTGGTAACATCATTGATGCCGTCTGTGGAAATCACTACCAAAAGTCATAGTTAATACACGTTCACATTTTCCTCCAGCAAGAAGAATCATCAAAAATACTAGCGGACCAACCAGCAGTTATTATCGTTGGAGCAATCGAAGTGCTCCGCCAACAAGTCGTCGCGCTAACTCAATTACCAAGTTAAAGAAATTCTCATCCAGCACCGGCACCACCAAACCACATGGCCGATGCTCGAGCTCGGGTCCCTCGTAATGCCCATGATAATGGTGGAACCTGTGCCTCAGACGTACCTCCAATGGCCTTTACCTCAAGATCAATCATTATGGACTCAGGCGAACTTGCCAAGATCATACAGGATAGGATTACAATCGGTCTACGACAGAACACCCAAGTAACAATAGGGTTCACACCTATACTTCATTCACATAGGAGGTACTCTCATATCCGTTTTTGGACAAGTTCAAATTCTCACGCATAAAGGAGTATGATGGGACCACTGACCACATCAATCACCTCAAAGTGTATATGGATGTGATGAACTTATAGGTCATGCCAGGCCCCACGATAGGCCTTTCCTCAAACTTTGACTAATGCTACCAGGTATTAGTTCGCCACGTTGGAACCCAACTCTATAGCCTCATTCTCGAACATGGCCAATAAATTCCCAGCTTTCTTCACAACTAGTAGGTGCAACTTCGCCAGCCGAATGAATCCCTACGCACTTTATGACAAGGTTCAATAAAAAAAGACTACAAATACCCGACCTTCACATTACAGCAAATGTCTCAGCTTTAACGTATGCAATAAGGTGTGAAGCTTTCAAAATGTCTCTATCTAAGACCCCGTCGAAGTTAGTGACAGGGCTGCTCACTAGGAGAGAAAAATACACCAATATAGAGGAAACAATGTATCCAAGGAAAACTGGCTCGACCTCTGAAAAGCCTGAGCACAAAATGTAAAACCTGCACCAACGTCTGAACCGTCTGAGGAAAACTTGCACCAACAATGAACCATCTGAGCATGTGTTTAAAAATGCACAAAATGCAAGCGGATTTGGAGCCTCTTGATCACCTCGTAAGAGTTCGATCAACATAGAAATGGCCTCCACAGGTCTTCCATTGAGCACCGTGTTCGAAATGCATGCGTTCCAGGTAGCAATATTTCTGTGCGGCATCTCGTCGAACAGTTTGCTTGCATGTATCAAGGGGCTCGTTTTGTAGTACGTATCAAAAGCACTGCAAGCAACAAACTCATCATGGATCAGGCCCAGTATAATAGCAAGCACGTGGAACTGCTGTCCGAGGAGAGGAGAGCAAAGCGCAGCTGAGGCCTTAAAAAGGCAAGGCAAGGTAAAGTCATTGGGATGAAGCTGGGCCTACAGGGGGAGGTCGAGCTTGGAGTACATGATAAGGTGGTTGGAGAGGAAGGCGTCCATGCCTAGACCAAGAGTCTTAATGAACTGGGCATGGACGGCGATGCCTAAAAGAATAGACTGAGTTGAGACGGCAGATTTCACCAGTGAAGCCAACGCTTTTGGGCAGAGAAAGGGCATGAGCAGTAGTGTTTCAAATGTCACTACAACTTCATCCATTTCCCCTCAACTAAATTAACAGCATCAATAAAGAAGCTAGTCATTTATTTCACTAAAAATTGTACATATTTCACGATTGCTATCATTTATTAAGCCAGTGTTTGATTTAGCTAAAAAAGTTTGAAAAATATAAATAAAAGTCGATGATGGTCTAGCCATTTCCATGGTTCAAACTGGCCTAAGCATTTTAAAATTTAACACATCCAAACAAATAATACAGATTGTGACACAATCTTTATAATTCGTATCCTGTCCCAGAAAAACAAGAAACAAAATTGTGATATATTCTCATTTTCGGAACAGAAAAAACGACCACATCAAGCAACTATTCCCTAAAACTTCTTATTAGACAACGTTCAAAATACAAACTCTTCCTCTGTTGTTCCATTTGGAAGTCCTCTATTCTTCATGGCTCGCAAAGCTTCTGCTGTTGAGTCACTGATATTCAATAGATATTGCACTCTGGCCAAGTTTTCTGGTGATGGATCACTTTTAAGGTATACGAGGAAGAGATCGGCCAGTTCCTCTGGCACCTCCCATGACAATGGAGTCGAAGGAACAGCCTTGTCGCAGGCTAACAAGTCATTGAGAGAATTAACCTACAAGAGCATAGAGAAAAAATTAAGCCACACAATCACTAAATATTCTAAAACAAAAGCACGAAAATCAGATAGCTTACCACTCCCGGATGGTTTCTCTGCCTTAGAAGTGCCACTGCCTGTACAAGGGAGTTAGATAATCTACTTCGTGCGAGCTCCTGAACAACTTTTTTGGCCTTCGCAGCATTAATATTTAGATCTTTTGGGATTTTCTCATATACTTCCTGTTTGTCAAACTCTCCTGTACCAGATGAGAAGACATCATCAACGGTTTTTTTGAACAGGTTCTCTCGTAAACTTTCAGAAATCATGGTGTCTACATCAACCCCGTTTTCTTTCAGTTCTCGAATTTCCTTTATGCTAAGCCTCCCCCGGCCAACAGCAGTTTCAAGGGCTGCTGCCAATTTTGTAGTAGTAATGCTCTTTATTATTTTTTGAGAATACTGAGGTGGTAAGCCAACATTCTTCTGCAACTCGCTGAGTTGCTCAATTCTTGCTTTAGTCAACTGTCCATCTGCTAAAATAACCTCAGCTTCTTGCCTGAAAGCCTGTTCAGCTAAGCTCCTGTGTACATCAACAATCTCCTTATCACTCAATCCAAGTATGCCACCAAGTTGGTTTAGCAAAACATATTCAGAATCGTCCTTCTTTGTAGTGATTTGAGCCCCAAATGGAATTCTAGTCACCTCACCAGTTAAACAAAATAGCAAATATGTCTTGTAAAGATCAGTTCGATCCCTCTCTGGGAGGTCTTCTTTAAGATTTATCTCCGTCTGGCTTGGTTTTCCTATACTTCCCTTGCTTGGTCTTGCTTTCCGAAGTGACTGCAAGGACTCCCATTCCTCATCTACCTCTGTTGGTTTTTCTTCTTCAATAGGCTCTTTAGGTGGAGTATCAGTTGATTCACCTTTGATGTCTGCGACTAGTTCAGTCACAACCAAGCTATTAAAAGCTATCATCTTTTTGAGTTCTCTAGCAGACTCTGTACGATTACCCGCTGCCCTTGCTCTTTGAATGTAGCTGATGAAAATCTTACGGACCTGTATACATACAAGTCATTTAAAGCTATCAGGAACACTTTAAGAATGTAGTCCAACAAATAGGTAAGGATATTCTGGTTCATCAGATACTTACTGCCTTACTAGCAATAGAAATTGCAACCTCTCTGGTTAAACGTAAACCAAAAGCAGCCTTTCTGACGGACTTCTTAATTTCTGCATCATAACCATCCACTCCTGCAGCGATTGCTTCCTTAACAACCTGTCAAAGTGATTTTGGATCAGAAACTAACAATCATGAGGGCATAATGATAAGCAAGAAACTAATCATATTTCATAAATTTACATTGAAATAAAATGTGCATAACAAAGTGTATCTGTAATCCAAGGAACAAAAGAAGGGCTCTCAATAGAACAAATTCATTAACAGCTTGAAGTAATAATTTTTTCACATTAATTACAAAGAGCAGGGTGACATGAGATTTTCTGTAGCGTTCCACTAATAAAATCACTAAAAATTCAAACTGGAAATAGATTTGTCACAGCCAAGAAGCTCCCAAGTATTTTATAAACAAAAAATAACCAAGCAAGGAGCAGAAATAGTAATCACAATTATCTAGGAAATTCATGTCTCCATTTTTCTTTTTTGTTTTTATCCTTTTAATTGTGGGGAGAGGCAGAGGTGTTACTTATTTTTTGGATACAGGGTTTGATCCAGGAGGTTCAATCATACTCCTTATGAACAGGACTAAAACTTGATAACAGTCTCTGACATTGTAAATATAAAGAACAAACCTTTTCAAATAAACTGCCACAGATATCTGCGTGAGCTGCTTCAACAGTTTGCTTTGTAATGCAAAACATGATCTGTATCTGTTCCAATGTTTTCACGTCCTCATCAATGAGCTCTCCTTTATCAGCTACCAGTTGCTTAAGCTTTCTCCGGTAAGTTTCTAGACGTCGAAAAGGAAAAAAATCTTTTTACAGATAGCAAATAAATAATCAAAGACAAACTAAATATATCGTGACATTTTAGTGATCATACGTAGTAAAAAACTAAACAAAAATTAGAAGGAGACTGCAGTATAAACACAACAAATGAATGTCCCTTATTTGCACCGATACACCGGCAAGAAAGGTTCTTTCCTTCAAGGAGCATGAATATATCAATCTTTAACGGCCAAAAGTGCCTTTTGCATGTTATAAATTATTATTTTTACACAACCTGTAAACTAAATTAGTTTTCTAACCGACAATTGCACCAGTACACTGAAAACACATAAACAGCAAGTAAAAACCTCAAAGAAATACGATCACAGCTTGTCTCTTAAGAGATTCTCTTACTATAGACTTCTAAATTAAACATATAGTACCTTCATGAATCTCAATCGCCTTCTCTGGATCGAAGTGCAACTCCTCGCATAGAGTTTGAAGATATGCTGCTTTACTATCAGCAGCTGCTAAATAGCCACTGGATACAGCCTGCTGAAGACGTTTACGATATACTTGAGAGGTAACATCCAGTGCAATTGACTCCGCTTCACGTCTACCTAAACCAAATATATTCCTCAATTGGTTTAATGCAGCAAGCTGCAGCAAAGAACAGAAGGATGAAGTTAATAGAAACGTAAATAAAGGAAAAGGTAGAGACGTACTGTCTAGAAAAGAAGAACATATCCATGTCGATGTTTATACCAGAAAAAGATAATAATTCCTTCCAAAATCAACTCATGGTACGAGTGTTCGATATAACATTCATGGAAGTTTGTATCTCTAACAACCTATTGATTAGTAACGTATACATTGTCAATATGTACAATGCAACTTTGCAACGAGTCTACAATGAAGTTATATCGTCATTCATAGATCTTGTTTATATAAAATTATTAGTTGAAACTTGAAACAGGAGATATTTACATGTATTTTTACTGGAAGACAGAAGTATAGGTAAAGGCATAACAGCATAACTATAGCTATTCTTTTCATTCTAAAGAAGATGAATACAGCTTAAGGAAAATCAAAATAGAAATTAAAAATGTTCATGAGGATCTAACCTCTACATACATAGACTGGGTAGTAATCTTGGTTATATAATTAATTCACTCTATTATAACTATCTTTTACTAGTAGACAGCTGATAAGTAACATGTCATGCGGTAAAACACATACTTGGACTAACATGACGATGAAATTTAAAATATTCATCATTGGTTAAGTATGTAAAAATCATAAATTATTGGGACCCGCCGACATGAACATCTAAGGATATTTATATAACAAGATGTCCATTTTCTGTTTCAACTTGATTATAGAAAATTCAGGTGCTTGGCAGCTGATCAGTTAAACCACAAAAAGAACAAAGAAAAATGGAATGCTAATAAGCTGAAGCCCATGGAACAGAGGCATCACATATTACAGGAACTGACAACGCTCCCGCCGCTATGAACAAATCTATAGCTACTTAATATCAACACCACCCTATGTTATGTGTTGTCCATCACAATTCAACCCTGGTGAGGAATTGTTAGGTGATGGAATGTTCATGCCTTCTGTGATTAACTAACCTAATGGCTATGATGACTACCATGATTCTGTGTTAGATGTTGTATTGAACTTCATCGGTGCCTGACAAGTGATAGAGGGCGGAGCCAGGAATGTAATTCAGTGTGGGCACAATTTATCGATGTTAAACGTCGAGTTTTTGATTATGAGTTCAATGATGATAAAAATATAAAACAATATTACGACAATACTAAAAATGATATAGTTTATAGATTACACTTGTTCCTTTCGAGTTTTCATACTTTGATATCGTTGTGACTTTCAAACTACATTAACATCATAACTATCATAATTAGATGAAGAAAAACAAGAGTTTGTAGTAATATCTTGCTATGATGATGAAAAAAGTTTCGAGTATAAATTAATATTTTTTCCTAATTTGGGTTTTTAATGATTAAATGGAAGACATTCACATATTAAACTAGTAAAATAAGAAGACTTTTACCTAGAAGCAACATTATACGGGAGATTAAACTTATTAGAGTTTACATTTAAGGAACTTTTCATCTCGGATACATTTAATAATTTTCTTCATTTTAAAATAACCAATTTCGTGAATAAAAATGAATCATAATTTTTGAATGATATGACAATAATTTTATTACTCTATAGATTTTTGTTAATCACGAAGTAATGAATTTCGTAAGTCAATCATTAAGGGATAAATTATTGGAGGTTTACAATTGGGCCAACAATTATGATATTGACCGCATTACTTATAATTGTGGATTTTGGTCTCTATCAAACGATTCAATCAGTATTTTGGTCACTATTGGGCTGAAAGTCATATTACAAAAAAAAAAATCTAGACCAAGGGGTTTGGCCCAGAAGTTCAGTGTGGGCATGTGCCCACACTGGACCTGGGCTGGCTCCGCCCATGATAGAGAAGGTTCTGAAAAGTTTGTGATGGCAGGTTGTAGCAGCTGCATCGATTGAGCAGGGGAGATAAGGTTCTTCACTTTAGAAGATGGATAAAAAATACTTCACATAAACAATCCAAGATGATCCTTGGCATTTCTCAAATTCTAAGCACCGCCTCAGAGGGAAAGGGAAGGGGTGAGGTGAGGTGGCCTAATCATATGGACACGGTGAGGAAAGGCTATGCGATGGTGAAGAATAATGGTGTGGCTGCTGAGTAGTGGTGCTAGACAATGGTGTTTTGAGTTGCAGGAGGTGGTGCACCACGTTGGGAGACGAATCTGGCTCTGCCGAGTTTTGTGGTTTCTTTCTTTTCATTTTCCATTTGAAAAATTGACAATACGTCGCCCTCACCCCATAACTGCATTGAATAAAATGTGTTTAAAAGGTACCAAACTCGTCTACCAAAATGACTTCTGACCAAAAAACTCAAGCCATCATATTGATTTTTACCATGAACTCTACATGTATAAATATTCTAATAACATATATACTTTGTTAACTGAAAGAACATTACAGAAACAAACTAAGCCTTATTATCAATAAATTTGAGATCGGCTACATGAATCCTTCTTCACCACTGCATTCAATTCATTGCTACATCTAATAGAAGATGCAGAGCAACCAAATCCCTAGCAACATATATTTTTCATTAACTGAGAACAATAACAGATATTATAAACATCTAATGCATATAAACAGAAAAATAATGCTTTGCATATTTTTTTAAACTTTATTTTAATTGCAGTTTTGTCGTGTGCATGTGTGCATTATGGCTCACCTGTTAACTACTCAGTTCAGAATTCAGTGATAAGTCACAGCACTTATATTTAAAATTTTCAACTACAGTTAAGTGGGGTGTGATCATTTTAAGTGATAACTCTTAAATTTTTATCAATCTTAGTCTAATAAGCACTCCGTGACATTTTTAAATATTGAATTTGTTATTGAGATGTTTACACTTTTATTAGTATAATACAATAGAGAAAATCCCCCCAGCATGATTTTCGTACTTGGCAAAGCAACAACACAAATTGAAACACACTTCTAGAGGGATATTGAGTTTTTATAGTTAACAGAATGTTAATATGAAATTATAAAATTAAAATAGAGATAGCACCTTATTTTCTTCCATGCGACCACCTGCTAAAGCATGTGAAACATAAGCTCTATAGAGAAGCTTTAAGTCATCCATCTTTCTATCACCATCATGCTCCTCACCTGAACAAACAATATTCATCAATTCCAACTAACAAGTTTTTGAAGAAAAAACGGTTGAAACAGATAAATCCTTTACGGAACTTTCAGCAAAGCTCAAATATTATCAAAACAAGAAGAAGAAAGCAAACATCAAGGCCTAACAAAAGCAGGAAACCAGAAATCAGATAGCATTCACACCTATCAAAGATACAGGTCCAACCCCACGAGCAAAGCGACTGGAATCAGGATGGCTCTTCAGTGAGATTAGCAGATTGTTGAATGCCAATATCTTGTCAATCTCCGTTATGACACTTTGCCTGCGAAATATTCCAATTCATCTAGATGGTGCCAATAACACAACATAAAAATTGTAGTAAAACATAATGCCAGATAAATCTAGTTGTACACAACCAACAAAGTAATTGCAAGGTATCATCGTGCTATCATTATGTGACTAACCCATTTTTGTGAAGATTTTCAATGGCTTGCTTATGTTTGAGAGGGGTGGGTGATTTCCAAAGTACCAAACTAATCCAGCAGACTTGATCCCATTCCGAAAGGCCAAAAAGTAAATGCTGGTTTTCTAAACCAAAAACTGGCATGTTCAATCCGATTTCCAAATTGCAAAACATAAATAATTGATTTTAAGAAGAACCGGCAGGTTCAATCTAAAACAAGGTTGACTTTCTTATTTATTTTTCCTTTTTGGCTATTTAAATATATGTAAACAATTTTATATAGATAGATCTAATCGATGCAGCCACACGCACATAATTTAACTCATATTCTAGGTACATCCCAGAAAAGAACATAAGCGTACTTTCATAGAGAACTGATCATTCTACTATAAAAAGAATATATCTTAACTGGTTTGGTCCAGCTCTTGCAAGAACAGTACCATGCACATCCCTATTTGAGTCTGTGCTCAGTATCAGATCAAGCTACCCTCAAAATTTATCACCTGATATAGATTTGGGCAAAGCTTTGGCTTAACTAGTAACCAGCTGATTTTAGATAAAGTTCATTATTTTTGTTATTATTGTATAAAAATCATAATGGCTATATCAACTTATACCCATTGAATTCAGTATACTCCTTTAGCAAATCATTCTCTTCGACCAAACAAACATTTTTTTAAAAAGAAGGGAGATACAGATCAGTCACCCTCGAAACTATTAACTTGTTAGCTGTCTACATAATCAAATAATTGGTGGTAAACATACCCATCTCTAGTTCTGGACTTCAATGTACTCAGAGCAGTTGATATATTTTGCTCAACGAGCTTTCTCGTATGCTCCCTAAACATGTCTTCCGCAAGCTGAAAAAACAAAAAACAAAAAAATTGAAACCACCACATTGAGAGATGTGTATTATTCACTTCTCAGTCGTACTTTTGTACAACATTGTGGCACATAAATAAAAATGTTAACTTTTTAGAAAGTCGATACCTCATCAGAAAGTCGATACATGAGTTGTGCTTCTCTAAGGCTGACCAGTTGGCTGACATCAACATCTGCAAACATTTCAACGCATGTCAACATTGCAGTCTTGGTCAATTAAAAAAATTTAGTCAATAACAAACAAAATTAAACAAGCAGGTCTACTCTAAAGCATAATTATATTACCACACCTAAAAAACCAATGGTACATAAAGTGTCCTGCAAGGAGCAGAGGATTATTTCACGAATATGGACACGCCATTACATGTTATTAGAGTTAAGAATAGAACCAAATTACAACTTCAAAAGTACTTAAAATGGTATTCTTTGTAAAATGCGTGAGCAACATTTTGGTAATAACTTATTTCATTTGAATGATGAAAGTCAGGAAATAGTAAATACTAAGATTTTCAAGAAAAAGACACAGAATAGTAATTTATAAGGAGTTTTATTGACAGAAAAACAAAAAAAGCAGCAAAAAATTAAGAGTTCAATAAATTGCCAGAATATTATTAGATTATAACATGCAGACGCTTGCTGCATTTAAGAAGACAAAAGTATCATTCATTTACCAGGGCCAACTGATTCAAGCTTGATTGCATACAGTCTTTGCGCATTGTCCCGAACAGCAACCTCAACCTGATGGACAAAAAGCAATAAAGAAAGGAACCCTAGAATGAGATGAAGGTTATCAACACTAAAGTTGAGTTTTATCCCATAAATTAATAAATGGTAATTATACTTTCTGCAAAACTTTTAAGTAAACTTGTTCAGATTAATGCATACCCCATACAGTAGTTACCTGGGCATCAGTAACCTTGAACACACGTTTCCAAGGTAACAGGAAACCAGATGCTTCTCCAAATACAAGATTTGAGACATATATTAGCTTCTGAAATGCCTGTACTGGAAACATCAAAATGATCAAGCTCTAAATCTTTGCAGCTGTAATGCGGCACTAGAACTATTATATCATGGCTTATATTGATAAATAACATTCTACCCGACGTTGTTCTATATCAGCATCCCGATCCCCAGTTTCAAGCCTTTGTCTGAAAATCCGCCTACCAATCTGAGAAATAGAAAATTGAACACTTGAATTACAGTAACTTCGTTAACTACAGCAACCATTATTACTTAATCATAAAAATCAAATAAAACATGTAAAATTCACCTCCATATGCATGGCTGCTGCATCTGGATCATCAATGCCCAACGAGTTTTTAAATTGGATGATGGTCTCGACTTCGCTGCCTTTAAGATCTTCACTTCCAGGAGGAAGCACGGCAGATACAAATCTAAGAAAAACAAAAAAGTTCCTAAGAGGTTACATAAGCTTGATGTAAAGTATGTTTAAAAAATACTCTTAGTCATTTTTATATGTTGCCATTGTTAAAATCGATTATCAAGACAACAAACAACATCTAGAAATAAAAGGTAAATTCTTAGGCTTTATTCCACTACTGCTTTGCCTAATACCCCACAATGCACCACCATGAACTGAATACAATATCCTTACCCCGTTATTTTCTCATTTGTAAATAAATGCTATTCTTATTCTCCAACTTTCCTTACAAAATTTCCATTCAGCAAGAATAAGGGTGGCATACCACTTTACAGGGACCAACAGACTGGTGTTAACAAATGTTATTGTCAAAAAAATTTACGCACCGGCAATATATACCACAAAGCTCAATTTTACTTACCGGCAATATATATCACAAAGCTCTGCATTGAATGCCTCGTTCTGTTTGGTAATACCATATCTGAAAGATTAAACAAATGCAGATCGTTGAGAAAAAGAAAATATATACCATGATCAGCTCCATAATATCCGTAAATGACATATTATAGTACAAGTAAAACACAATGATAAGCTGAAAGAGGAAAAATTATTAGCACTGCAATTGGTGTAAATTATTGTGAAAGTGTGAGTATAATGATTGGGTTTGTTTTGCAATTCGCGAAACATGACATCTCTAAAAAAAAATCTATTTTATGCTTCAGACATCAGTTGAAGGGTAAAGAACCTTGAATCGTTGATTATGATTAATTAAACTGCGTAGGTAGTCAATCACAGCCTTGTGGTTCGAGAAACTACAGAATACCTATAACAACTAAAAGTGCATACAGTGTCCAAATAAATACTTATATCAGATATATATCAACAAACAATTTATCTTGAAACTTGACCCTTATAGTTAATATTCATGAAAAATCCAATCTAACTTGTATCCATAATTTATAATCCCACTTCTGACTTCTTCAATTCTTTGCAATCTAGCCACAAAATTATACTACCGACCATCACAGAACTATTTAATTATTTGAGGCAATGCCAATTGGAAGTTCTTTTTAGACTTACTTGTTTGCAATGGCATCAATATCTTCCTCCTTAACTGCCCCGGGATCGTCACAACCAACCACATAGTTATGCAAATTAGCTGCCGCGACCTCAGGGACACAAGAGTTCAAAGCATAAGCAGCGCCGGCTCCAGCAGCACCAAGAGCCACGGCACCACCCAATCCAGCATTACGAGACCCACCAAACCGAGACCCAAGTCCATATCCAGCTGCAACAGCAGCTGTAAAGATTAAAGCCGAACCAGCTATCCGAATAGGCGGTGACATGGCATCGACCAAAGACTGGAAACCCGTGAGGTCTCTCTTCTCCCCAAAAACATTGGCTTTGACAGCAATACTGGATGGAGAGGCAGAAATTGAACTATAATTTTGCTCCAATGAGGACGCCCGCACAGTGGATATTTTATAGCGGTGGCGGCGGAAACGAGTTGAGGAAAGGCGAGGAGGGATTCCTGCGGGCTTTAGGGTAGGGGTGAAGAGGGTGGTGTGGTGGTTGGTGAGGAGAATTGATGGGTTCATTTTGACACACACTCTCTCTACCCTCTCTCTCTCTACTGTGTGAATTATAAGGCTGTGAGGAGCTAGAGAGAGGGGATAATGGTGCTGAGTGAAAGTTTAAGATCAAATTTAGGGTTTAAGGGAGCGAGGAAGAAGAGTGTGAGAAGAACGAAGGATGAGGTTGGGGGACGGAGAAGAAGATAAATGGAAAGTAAATATCGGAATCCGACCCTTTGTCTTCAACTTGAACCCGGATATGCACCAAAAAATATAGCGGAATCGCAAATCGAACCAAAGTTATTGGTTTGAAATCGTTGGGTTGGGTCCACGTGGACCTATAGTTTTTTTCTTTTCTTAAATCAAACAAAATCGTTTCAAAATAGTTTGGTTTATGTTTCAAATGTTAAAAATCGTACAAAATTCAATGGAACCGTACTTTTTTTAATTAAAAAAAATATTCTTATTAAATTATGAATTTTCAAACCAGATATTTTTTTTTTTTTAAAAGTAATATGAAACTTGGGCCCAACCCAAATCATTTTAATTTTGGAAAAAATTCATAAATTCTACTTTAAGTTTACCCTATTTCAAAAATAATAAAACATCTTTCACATTTTAAAAATCAGATTTTTGACCTATAAATACACATATATTTATAAGTCACAAATCACAGCCCATGTCACAAGTCACAACGCATGTTTTTTTTGTTTATAATGATTGATAACATAATAATGCTCATGTCTCACATTTTTGTTAATAGTCACGAGTTATTTTCAAATTGTCACAAAACAAGTCACAGAATATATTGCACATGGCTCACGATTTTGTTTATAGTCTCATGTTATTTTCAAATTATCACAGCACAGGTTACAAAATATTTTTGCACATGACTCAGATTTTTGTTGATAGTCACAGCATAGGTCACAGAATATTTTGCACATGGCTCAGTCACGGCACATGACTCAGGTCATAGCATAGGTTGCACATGACTCAAATCACAGCATTGGTCACAAACACTATACAACACCAACACCACCGTCTTACATGCCCTAACCTTACTCGGTCCTACCACAGTCGGCAACTCACCACAAACACCATCACTATCGTCGCCAACAGAGCCTCACCAATCGACGGCAAACCAAAAACCGCACAGATCCGCTACCACAACGCAACCACCACCAACAAAAATGAATAAAAAAATACCCATCGAAACTCCCACAGCCAAAACCACCACCACCATCTCCCACCACCGCAACCCACCACAGCATCACAACCCACAAGATCCACCACCTCAAAACTCATTGCCGCATCACAACCCACCAGATCCACCAACGCCGCCAAGGCGCCAACGCATTGAATCCATGGAACTCACAGTTGGAACCTCACTCAATCCCCAAGTTATGATGATGGACAACCTGCGTAGTCATAAATTAGAACACCAAAGCAAATCAGAATTCTTCTATCAACTTCTTCACTTCCGGATCTATGAAGATGAAACCCAAATCACCATCTATTTTGACCAAATTTCTCATCGCCAAACCCTGTTTCGTGATCGACAGATCTAATCGCCGGACCTCCACAACGGTTCTACTAAGATGAGATGGACGTGAGCCGCGACCAACATCATGCAAGGTGCGAGGTGCTATCGCAGTTTTCCGGTGGCTGCCTTCCTCCGATGACATTGCTATTTTGGAGAGAGAGAGAGAGAGAGAGAGAGAAATAGGTGACGGTAGGGAGAGAGAGAAATGAATTTAGGGTTTGTTTTAGATGAAATTATTGGGATGAAAATTTTTTAATTAATATTTAATTATATAATTGTAATCTGTATCTATTCAAAAATATCTGATTTTTGAAACTAAAAACTTGAAATATGATTTTGAAAAATGGATCTCGAAAAGTAGGGAATTGGGTAATTTGCACTTTAATTTTTTTTCTTTTTGCATTATTGGACTTTTGAATTCAAAAAGCTTATCACCAATCACTTCACCAATAGCTTATCTCTGGCTCTCATCCCTTAACGGCTCAACCTCTGCGACGTGCGACTCCAGTCACTCCACCCCGACTCTTCAACTCTCACTCTCATCTCTCGCTGCCTTTCCCTATTGATTACCGGTGCCTCTCACTCTTTTCTTTCTCCTCCCAAGACCCAAATCAAAAAAAATTTGTAAGGACTTGTTTTCTTTTCTTTTTTCTTTGTTATTTTGAATTTTTGTTGGTTTCATATATTTTCTAGTTTTTTGTTTATATATGTTGGTCATAGATTGTTAATCGAAATATTTAGATTATATCTGTTTATAATTTCTTTGGAGCGAAAAACTTTACAAGCATCAGATTATTCAAGCATCTTTATGTTGCACTTCAAGCCTCGTATGTAGAAGCTGAGATTATCATATCCTGGCTTGTTTATTTATGGTGACTTTTAATTCGCCCTTTTATGTGCTTAACTTTATACATTGGTAATGAGCTTTCATGCTTATCATAAACCCATTCAAGTTGTTGAATAAAATATCAACTTTAATTTTATCATTTTTGTCGGTTAAATTTAATTTATTTGTTACTGAATCTGCTGTTATTGAAACTGATGTGTTGGCATTATTCAACAATTAAGTGTTAGCTACAAATTTCTAAGTATGAAGAAAGCAATGAAATTGACATAGTTTTAGGAAACTAGAGTATTATCTTCAATTATCTTCCTGTTATGCATGGACCACTGATTTATTGACATCCTAATTATAAACCTTGTATTTCTTAGTTCTGTGGTTTCATTTGACTTCTTTAATTTGTCTCTTCCCACATCCCAAGTTGTTTGGATTTGACAATGTTATCAGATCCTTCTTGAGAAATTATCTTGTATTATTTGTGAAATAATGAATGAAATCAACAAAAGTTTTATAATGTGTTTTTAATGAGTTTAAGAGAAAGGAGTTTCTTTTTTCAGATATGGATCTAATTTCAAAAGAAGCCGATGATGCGATTCCATTAGAGGATGACCATGAAAATATGAAAATAGATGAAAAAAGCAAAAAGGAAAACAAAATGTCCGAGGTGTGGGATCATTTTAAAATCGAGGAGATGAAAAGGTGGAATGTAATTATTGTGGACAAACATATAAGCATCAGGCAAAAAACTGCGAAACTAATACATTGTGGAATTATCTCACGCATTTGTGCAAGAAGTACTCATATAGAGTTCAAGACAAAAAGCAAACGAGAATGACTAGTTATAGTATGTTTAAAATCGGAAAGCTTTCTAAAGGTATTGATAGCCGTGTTGTCAAGTTTGTTCAAAAAGAATTGCAATGAAGCAAATATTGAGTCTCGAGCTTTGTTGTGTTTGGATGTCACGACTAGATGGAATTTCACTTACTCAATGTTGCAAACTGCTACGAAGTTTAAAAAGGCATTTGTTGTTTTGGAAAGCGATGGAAACTATACAAATTATTTTAATGAAGATAGGTCTGATGGAAAAATATAAATGGACGACCAACACGTGTCAATTGGGATCAAGCAGAAGTATTTGTTAGATTATTGAGGACATTCTATGAAATAACTTTAAAATTTATCCCATGTTTGTCTACCATTAATCCAAAATATTGTTTGCTACAGTTAGATTCTCCACCACACATTCACCCAATAAAATATTTTACACACGGACCAATAAAATTACTTTAAATTTCAACCACACATTCTCCAAAAAATATTATTCATTACATCATTTATCTCCCAATAATGGGAGACAAACACACCCTTAGTGACTCGAAGTATGTGACTTCTAACTCTTTCTTTCAAGAAATAAGTGAAATTCATGTAGAGTTGAATGAATTAGCTAAAGAGTCTAACACTTTGATGGGAACCATGACAATTAGTATGTGAAAAAAATATGATAAGTATTGGGGCCATGTTGAAAAGTTTAATCAGTTGTTGTTCATTGCAACTGCTCTTAACCCAAGATGCAAGTTGGAACTTCTTAAAGTTGGGTTTGAACTTATTTATGATGTAGAAATTGAAAAAACGTTGTTATAAAGAGTTAAAGAGACATTCTACGGGTTGTATGCATGCTATGAAGAAATGACGATTCCAATCACTTCACCATCAGTTTCATCGAAGGATGCTACCAAAAATAGTAGTTCAAGTCCTTCAGAACCTGCTTTCGATCTTTCTAAATAGATTCTTTCTATTTTTAAAGCCAAACTTATACAAAATATGCAATCTGAGAATAATGATTTGGTTGATTATTTGTCTGATCGTTGTAAAAACTTGACCAATCCCAAATTTGATGTATTAGTTTGGTGAAAATTGAATACGCACAAGTACAAAATCGTATCTAAAATTGCCAAAGATGTATTAGCAATTCAAATATCTACGATCACTTCAGAGTCGGCATTTCCCACGAGTGGTCAGATCCTTGACTCTTTTAGGAGTTCATTGAGTGAAAAAATGGTTGAGACCATAATATGCACAAAGAATTGGCTGCATAGCAGCAATGAACCTATAGTGTTTCGTGAATATTTGGATGAGGTAGAAGCATTGGACGACTCTGAGAAAGCTGTAGAATGTGACATTTATTTTTCATTATCAAATTTAATATTTTATGCATATTGTTTTTTAGTTGCTTATTAATATCATTAATAAGGATTAATAAATATTTTGATATTTGCATATCATACAGAGGTCGAATCATGTGTTACAATCGAGAATATTGATCCAATTTTTATCAAATAAGAGGTTAGTACTCTTGTACTTATTATGATATTATTAATGCTTGTAAAATTTGGAGTGCTTGTTGTTAAATGATACTTGATACTAATTTTTCGTCTTTTTGTTTATATATCAAAATTTAAATAAAATATGAATGAAATTTAACATTATTAATTTTTGTTTAAATGTATATGATAACTTGTTTTAAACGTATAACTATAAAGTTGATAGGTAAATCGCGGATTAAAATCGAACCAAACCGCAAATAATGGTTTGGTTTGAAAAATAACATGGTTTGGTTTGGTTTGAAATTTTTCCAAACGCATAAAATGATTTGAGTTAAAAATATAACACAAACCGTCTAAATCGAACTATGTTCACTCCTACTTATAATTGGGGAGTCGGGTCACATGGTCGGGTCATACATAAAGTTTGACAGTGTAATTTCCTTGCTTGAATTCAAAAAAACAATAATTTAATTATTTAAATAAATTTTATATTATTCAGTGTTATGTCCAGATTATATAATTAACATATTCACAATTTCTTTAGTCAAAATCTTCTTTTAGTTAAATTATATTAGAAGTTTATCAAGTTGTAATCAAAGTTAAAATTGGAATTATTGTGTCTTAGTTACAGTAAAAAATAGTTTGAATTTGATAGAGCCCAAAAAGAAGTCAAAGAAATACAGGAAGAAAATCAAGATTTAGACTTCAAGAAGTAGAGCAAGAAACAGAATCAGCATTGCTTGTTGGGCGTCTTGTTGGAGCTCGAGCGCTTAAAATATGGTCATCGGCGCTCACTTAGCGCGAGCCTAAAGCTCAAGTAGTGAACCACCGCTCGCTTGGCGTCAGGCAGTGCTCGAGCGGTGGTAATGTCCGAAAAGAATCCCGATCGATTTTAATGCTAATTTTCAATCCATTTTCGCCTAAAACACTACTAATTATAAATATAAAGTCATAAGTCCATTCCAAAGTGTGTTGAATTATTATATTACCTAAAAGATCATATTATTAAAGATCCAAAACACATTCATTTGGTTCCTTAATTAAACACGATGTTCATATATTCATATATTGACCCACCATTAGTAGAGTACTATTGTAAACCAAGAGTTTGTTCTTTGAAAACCAAATACATATTCCAATGTCTCTTGCAACAACCTACATATCAAAACATAAAAGATCATTTGATCAAGCACCGAAACAAAATCCTACATCCGCCAATTAGCCTTCAAAGTTCTCAAGCTATGGGAAGAGGCACTCGGAGCTTTGGCGCTCAAGAACGAGGTTCATTCTTGTTGATCCAAGCAGAGAGAAAAGTAGTTCAGAATTGTGAGAAGTGCTAACGTGTACAACCAAGGTATTCATTAGTGATCTACAAGTTAGGTATTCAAAGTCAGATAGCAATATCTAGATTAATTGTAAGTTAACTATTCTAGTGAATCGTTTACTAGCAAGTATGTTTGGAGGTTTTGGATCCTGAGTTGAGATTCTCCTCCGTGATCATATTTGATATTATTTATTTATTTACTATTTTGATATGAATGTTCTTTATTGTTTAAAATATAAATTAATTGAATTGATTACCTTAATCATCTAGAAATAATTAATAAATGGTTGTTGCTTTTAATTGGTTTAATTCTGCATTTGGGGTCTAAACAACAATTAATTTCCTAAAGTGATATTAGCCCAATAACTATTATGAATAAATCTTTCATTTAGCACAAGTAGTATTTTAGTAGTTTGAATGACAACACTTGTGACACAATGTTTAAGCCCCATTATATGGAAAAATAGATTTTATCGTAGTTATTAGACCCGACTTGGACATCGATCCGGACAAGGTATTGAGTCTCAGGTTACTGGTCGAACTGGTGGGTCAATGGTCGAACCAATGGGTCAATACATAAAAATCTGTAAAAAGAAAAATTAAAGTATAAATTTTTTTAGGCAAAGTTATATATTTTTTAAAATTATTTTTCACTAATTGTTTAGGTCTATAAAAAAAGGTTAGAGGCTTGACCAATTTTTTTTTATAAAAATATTTTTAGAAAACATATAATGATATACATGATAAATTGGATATATATAACTTCTTGCAAATAATAAATATTGAAGTACCATACAACTCTAATGGTGATGAACTAATAGTTTTACTTAGAAGTCCAAAATTCAATTCATTGGACCCCCAATATTTTAAAATGCAATTTTGAAAACCGGTCAACCGACCGAGTTAGCTTGGTCAAAATCGCCGGTTCACTCGATCAAAGCTGAGTTTTGATCGAGTCGTGTGCATCCATATTAAATTAATCTATTTGGCCCGGACAAGGGCTGGGTCACCGATTTTCCAGCTCGACCGGCCGATCCGGGCCAAGTTTTATAACTATGGATTTTATAATAGTAATTTTTTAGAGAATGTTTGGTTAAAAAGTTAGAACAAGTTTTAAATTTGTGTGTGAAATTATTTTATTGAGTGCTGTTCGGAGGAAAAAAATTTAAACAATGGGACTAACGAGGTTAAATCACATGTTCAATTTTAGAGATCTGAATTTAATTTACACCAAATAAGAACGTCATGTTTTGTCATCTAGCGTTAAATACCATTGATGATAAAATTGCAATATTCCTTATTTAATCACATCCCAAAGAACATGTTCAATATTAACATAAAATATGTCTCATACGAGTGAATCTCATAATGATGCCACTAAATAGGAAAATGAACCGTGCTACATTATCAGGGCCACATTGGCCATAGTAGACCCCTTGCGAATGGTTGGGGAAGAGTTTACTTGTACGGGGGCTAGGACAAGTATTTTTATCTTAGATAGTGGTCGTACAAGTATGTTCATCCTAGAAAAATAAGTATTGTTAGGGTGAAAGACCAGCAAATGATGGAATTCAGGGTGATATATAAAATTGAAGTGATACTTATTGATTAATTATATGATGATTGGACGAGCTCTGACCTGAAAAGTCAAATGGAAAATATCTTAAAACTATTATGCTCGTCGGACAATAAGGAGGCTACTACTAAAGAATCTCTGGCACGGAATTATGGAGGTCTAAGCAGAATTTTCGTACAAGACATTAAGTTGATGAGGAAGCACGTAGCTGCTACATGGGTGAATATCAAGGGCGATAACAGTGGTTTAATAACAGTGGTTTAGATGGCATGGGAGAGGAGACAAATCCCTAACTGGACAATTTTCACATCTTGTTTTAAACATATCGGTGCATTATAGCCTTAGTTAACAAACTCTGTCCTTCTCTATGAGTTGGCCACATATTTCCGACCTCCAAACTCAAATTTAGGAGTTCAAATGTTGCTTAATGGTTGATAAAAATTGGTGGATCACATTAAATATATAATTAAAACTGCATAAAAATTATGGATCAATGAAATGTGTAATTAAAAATAAAGTTAAATCAATTTTTTTTTATCAAATTAGAACTTTTATCGAACAAGCACTTAAGAGAGTCGGAGCTAATATTGGCCAGTGTTCATTTGACGTGGCTGTTCAACTCGGCCCAATAAATTATTTTTGGTTGCAGCTGGTATATTTTTCTTGTTTACGCAAAATTCAAATGAAATATTGTCGTGCCCCACTTTTGGTGGGGACTATAATCAAATTTTTAGTGATTTTTGATAAAAATTGATAAAATATGTAATGAAAAGTTATGAATATCATAAAACACGTAGTTAAAATTAAAACTTGACTTCAATATAAATTAATATCTAGATTTTAAAATGAGAACACGGTTTATGTAATTTGGCAATATTTTCTTCTCTGGACTGCCAAAGAAATGAAAAGAAAAAACGGAATGCAACATAGCTGAAGGAGTGGACTTCGTTCTCTCTCCAAGTATTGGAAATTCATGGCGGTTTCTTTGATACGATTACGATTCCCAATTTTACCATGGTTGCCTACACCGTTAACAACTAACCTACCTTTCGCGAACCCGAAAGAACCTTTGAGAATAATTCTGCGCCGCGTCTCTACTTCATTTTCAGTCAAGCCTTTCGCAACCGCAACCGCCGCCGCCGAGGTTACGACGCCTTCCAATACTGCCCAGAAATGGGAACCCTTTCGTAAAAAGAAAGTCGTAATGCGCGTGGGTTATGTCGGCTCCGACTACAGAGGTCTCATCTTGAATCCGTATTAATATATTTTCATTTTTGCTTCTCCTTTGCTTGATTTGACACTGTTGTTTTCCTTATTTTTCTGTTCGAATTTCGGAGCAGGTTTGCAAATTCAAAGAGATGAACACGAACTATCTAGTAAGATTTTTTTCCCCTATCTAGTCTTTCCCATTAATTACTTTCATTTTTTGCGAAGTAGTAGTTTAATGGGGACAGGGATGATGATTAGCTAAGAAAGAGATCTCAAGGTAAATGAATTTAATTTCATGATTTTCAATTTTGTCCTGGAAATTGTGAACGAAGAGTTTAGGTAAAGAATCCATTAAATTTTCTTCAGCCGGAGCACTCTTGTTTTTGTATTTCTCTCCATTACAGTGGTTCCTTCACGCCGATTATTTCTGTTGCCAGAAAACCATTGCTTTCTTTTGCATGATGGTCCCAACTTAGAAGTATCCTTTCTCTGCTTCGTGTGCTAAAAATGAACAAACACCACATTTTAACTCTTATATATTATACACCCATCCTCCAGAGAGGGAGAGATGGAGAGAGAGATAAGAAATGGGAATTAATTCTTTATGTTTTGATGGAAATATATCACCTGCTATCAATTTTCCTTCATTGACTATGTGTGTGTGTGTGGGTTTTATTGTGAGGAAAATGTTCTGCCTTTTCAACTGCAACAGATCTGTTGAATAAATTGCATGTTTACTTGGCGATTTTTCTAAAGCTCTATGTTGCTGTCCTGTAGCCATTGAAGGTGAACTAGAAACAGCTATTTACAAAGCTGGTGGAATTAGAGAGAGCAATTTTGGGGATTTGCACAAAATTGGATGGGCAAGAAGTAGCCGAACTGATAAAGGGGTAAGCTACATTGAAAATAATTCATGCTCATGCCCTTTCAAATTAGTTTTGCACCATATCATATGGTTTTCTCTGCAACCATTTTGACAAGTCTCCAATTGTCATACATTTCAGGTTCATTCTTTGGCCACCATGATATCTCTAAAAATGGAGATCCCGGAATTTGCTTGGGACAATGATCCTAATGGCTTTGCTCTTGCTGATTATGTCAATTCATATCTTCCTCAAAATATAAGAGTTTTCAGCATCTTACCCTCACAAAGGTAGCTTCTTCATAACAATTTTTCCTATTTTACTTTCCTGATTTCTAATTACCACCTCCCCTACCCCCAACACGAGAGAGAGAGAGAGAGAGAGAGTCTCCTTCCCTATTGATGTTGTCAATCATTGTTTAACTATTTCTGATTATTCACATTGATCCTCAATATATTTGTAGCACTTGTCGCCCAAGGGACAATTTTGTAAGTTAAGTATATCATTGGATTTTATAAGTTAACATAGATTGCTTATTGGCTACATTTTGCTTTAGTTACGTAGGACAAATTAAAAGGTGTCTTAGAGATGATTTCTTTTTCCCTTTTGCCCTTTCAATCAAATTTAGTATTCAAAAATGAAAGCAAAACTGTTTATTGGAAAACTGGTGAGAGTGAAAAACTCTTGTAAAAGAAGCAGATAATTGAATTTATGAATGAGTACTTCCCTTATCTGTCCCAATTCTTTGAGATCCAACTTATAGACTTCTTCCCTGCAATTCCTGATTTGGAATGCAACACAATATTATGGGTAATCCCTTCTGTGAGGCTTAAAGCATGGTCCATGGGAAACAGCAGCACAACTCCAGAATGGATTCATGTGGGCTGATATAGGCAGGGGAAGGGATTCTTATCCCTATGCTATGCTCTGCAAATCTAAAACTTCTCCATATTATCCAGCCCCTCACTGCTGCCACCACTCCTTTTTTGAGGCAGATGTAGCTTGTCATGATAATGTGAAATCAGGCCAGAAAAAAGTTCAAGCCAAAAAAAACATAGTTACTATATTTTGTTTGTACATTGATATGGTTTATTTTGTAATATTTATAGCATAAGAGGACCATCCTGGGTGTGTATTTGGGAGAGGAATGTCCTATTCCATGTCCTTGCGATAAATCGGCGGGGAGAACCTTTTATGTTGCCATATTCTTCAAAGTACAAATGCAAGAATGCAGTGGCTAAAACAGCTTAAATAATTAATCATGTGTTGAGGATGGTTCAAAACTTTGTTCTTTTATCGGTTGCAATATATTTGTTTTTTGTTTACCTTGTTCATTATTTCTAAGTAGCAAAGTTGGCTGAGATATTCCATCATAAACAAGACACAACAACAACAACAACTTCTGTATTCGAGTCATCCCAAATCACATAAATTTTTAATGTATCTTTCATACATTTTTTCTCTATTTTAATCATTTTTTATCTGGTCACCTGATTATCAGGAGTTTTGATGCTAGAAGGGAATGTAATATCCGCAAATATTCATATCTTCTTCCTGCTGAAGTTATTGGAGTAAAAGACAATTTTACTGCTAGTGAAGTGGACAGTCATATATCTTATTTCAATGGTATATTGAATACTTTTGAGGTATGTTTCAGTGCTTGCAAGAGCATTTTACCTTTTAGTAGTATAATTTCAAATTATACTCGGTCAGGTTTATATTTTTGCATTAACTGCCTTATGTTTTGAGGCTCCGCTGCTGCTGAGTGATTGATATCTGCCATTATGTTCTTTCTTCTTGAGTTTCATGAAACTAATTTATTTAAAGGTCATTTATTAACTACAAAATTGGTATTTGTTTATGTTTTTATTCTGCAATTGATCCATATGAATCTAATAATAAAATATCGAGCTCGGAATTTATATCAACATGCACATGGCCGTACCTGTGTTTCGCGGGGACTGAGTCGAACTTCAAAATTTGGGTTCCTAAGTCATAGCAGACAATCCACTTTTTCTTTTAAAAGAGTCTTACGTAACTAAATTTGTCAACTTATATTCAACAATAAAGCAACAAATAAAAATAAAATATTTATTTACTTTCCAGATATATCAAGTATTACACAAAAATGTTCTCTTCTTTTCAGCTCAAACCCAGAACACCTAATTCTGTATAAAGTCACTTAGAATAAAACTTAAATGATTAGAGGGTTTGGAACCATGCTATGCCAAGAGATCTCTGAATGTAGGAAAATTCAATCCAGGTTCATTGCCATTAGCATTTCTATAATGCGATAAAATTGAATAAAAATACCATTAGCAGTTAAAACAAATTCATTACATGCTTGGAGAGAACCAAAAAGATAAACATAAAACAAAGATACCTGCAGCTTTCAGTAGCAAGATTGAAGCAGGTAGAGTCCCCTTTGCCAATCGGAGCTCAACCTTAAGCCCTTCATTCTCTTCATCGCTAAAATCACCATTATTAAGATCCCTGCTATTTTGCTTAGCTTGCAACAATTCGATTTTCTCACGAAGAGAATTGGTTTCAAGCTTCAATTCTTCGACAACAATCTTCATCTGCTCAAGCTGTTTAGTCTTGATTTCCATTGAATCACTCATTCTGGATTCCGATTGCTCGCCTCTCTGTACTTC